>CM034147.1:652380798-652980798 GCA_019776745.2 Taxus chinensis | reverse complement strand
AATCTTCTATATTAGTCTTCAGACCCTTTCATTATTAGCTGAAGGGAAGTACTGATATATGTGTTCCATTACTTGGTTTACCTTTACATCCAGCCCTTGGGTAGTTCCTCATGCCTGCTGCTACATAGGTGACATATGACATCATATAGAACTTGTCTGGTAGACAAGACTATTTTCATTTGGGAGTCTATTTCATCACTTATTAGGCTACCCCAATCAATCCCTTGGTCATTCTTCTTTTTGATGACCATGAACTAGTACATCCATCCTTGGAATTATCTTATGACTCTGGGAGCCCAAATAACCAGGCTCAGCAGGGTGATGATATCACTGACTTCAAGAATAAAATCACTTCTAGGGACTGACTTAGGAAACCTAGAAATAGTTGGCTTAGCCTTGATTAAAGAACTTCTTGTTTATGTGCTTGATGCAGTCTTCCTGATCCTTGTCCTAGGCCTTATTGTACTGATTTAAGGTCTAAATCAACATACTCCATAAATGTTTGGCAACCTTAGGAGTTGATTGAAATAACCTCCATCCAATTTAACTATAGACTCTCCTACTTGATTTTTCACTAAGCGGGAGGCTGAGTCATAGTGGGAAGTGCAAGCCAGGATGAATTCAAGGCATTGAGCTAATGCTTGAAATCCTGCTGTGATAGGGAGACCACTACCTGCTATCGAATTCATCCAAGAATTCTGAGAAGAATCCTACAATTCTCTTCTAGAATTCTTCCATATCTATATTACCGAGCTATGTGTCCCGAATTTCATAATTTGCAACTTATGTAGGAGGAAGACTCCATCTTCTGATACTTATACTTCATCTTTCTTGAACTTATTTAACTTATCTTGAGATGGGACAGGGTCTGACATGAGGAGCCTTTAAGAATGCCTTGATGATTTCTGGAAGAGTAATCAGGCTTGAAATCTTGTTGAATAATGCACAGACCCGCCACACTGTTCAGATTTTGTAAAATTGCAAAACACCTTCAGAAACTTGAAAGACTGAAGTGTATGTCAGAATTTAGGACTTGTCAAGCACTAATGAAAATCTGAAACAATACAAAAATGAGGAGGTGTCAGACAAGTGAGAAAACCTGGCACACATGGTGGAACCTAGAGGATGTCGAGCTAGGTAGAAATTCCTGACACACTATGCGGATGTACATGGATATTGAGAACCTAGCAAAACCTGACACAAGGTAAAAAGAGAAAGATGTTAAACACCCTGTAAAACCTAAAACAAGTATATTAGGTTTCTGACATGTTAGAACATGAAAAATTTCTTCCTATGATTACTCAGGAATTTTTAGAATCATCTTGAAATCCACAAGTTACAAGCTATGAAAAACAAGTAAATAACCTAGGGGTAAATTTAAAACAAGAGCCCTCATGAAAAAGACAAGAAACAAGAAAAATAACCCAAAACCCTAAAATAGCAAAGACGAAGGAAAAGAAATGAAAACCCCAAGAAAACACTTCAAAAATAACCCAAAAAGCTTCTAAAAAGAAAGAAGAGAAGAATACCTTCAACTAGAATGAAAAATGATTCAAAAGTGGCTAGTGAGAAATCAATCGAGAAGCTCAATTGGGTTTGGAGGTAGAGGAAGCATCAACGAAAATCCAACGCAGTAAAAAAGGAATGGTAACAAATGATGTGGAAAAATCTGACTATTTATAATAACCTAACATTAGTTACACCTCACTTGACACGTGTGCCAATTGCTAGACAATTGGACATTAATGACATGTCATCATGCTTGGAGCATCCGAAAACTTGATACATAGGATTTGATTCAATTTGGGTTTCGAGAAACATGAGACATGATGCATGATTTTTTTAGATGCTTCTAAGTCCCAAAATCCTGACACAAAGGCTTCATTCGGGTTTCAGGTTTCAAGAAACAAAAAACATGAAACATGCATTTGGCAAAGCATGTTCCGATGCTTAGAAGTTTTGAAAACCCAACATAAATAAATTTTATAATTGGGTTTTGGGTTTGGGGAAACATGAGACATATAACATGAAAGAAACATGTTTTCATGTAATGAAAACCTAAAAACCTGAAAATATCTTTCAAAGGGAATTTAAAAGATATTTTTCAAAAAAATTCCTATGGTTATCTCATTTTTTGCTTGAATCACTAAAACGAGATAACAAGACTATGGGATGGAGAGGACAAGATTCTTGAATGAGATAGGGGTCACCGAAACCATGGGAGGTTTTCTTTTAATTGGTATCTATGAGACAATGGGTAAGGATGGGGTTATGGCGTGGGTGGTCAATGGAGTAACAAAAGCTACTCTGGGTGCGATTGATATTGCAGATGCAATAGTCATAGTGGGTATGGAGCCTAGCTAGGAAATCACTGGGGGTAAAGTAGGTTAAGGTAACATCAAACTAGTAGGGGATAATGTAGAAGTGGGGATAAGGGCATGAGAGATGGATATGGGCATTCCATATATCAATTGACTTGAGGATTCCTAGGTGGAAGAGTGTGAAAGGTAAAATTGTAAGGCTGTGGGATTATGATCAAGAAGTCGTGTGAAATCCTCATCATTGGTGGTAATGGTGGTAGGTAGGGTTGGATCCATGGGTGATAAGATAGACGGGGGTGAAGGACTAGGTGGGAGTGGTTGGTGACTAGCATGGAATATAAGAGCGTTAGCTTGGTTGCAAGTCAACACCATGTGAATGAATGTATATCAGGTGATTTTGAATCCTGTAGATGACATAGAAAGTGGTAGGAATGAGAAAAATAGGTAGTTGTAGGTGAATTTGGGAAATATATCAGTTGAGAATTAGCACAGGGTAACCGGTGTTGGTTAAGAATGACCGACGATGGTTTAGGGGTAACTGAGGTCGGTTACTGTGAGAAAAGAACAGTTTTACCAAACAAGGAATTTTTTTTTTATAAATGTCAGATAGCTAATTTGTATGATGACCATTTATCATAATACAGAGAGTATAGAGGCTCGAGAGAGATCTAAATAGTGAATAAGATGAGATAGGTTTCCTTTGGGCAAGTTAACCAAAAGATAGAGAACTGATGATGGTTAGGTAAAACCGATGACGGTGAGGGGTAAACCGATGTTGACGGATAAACTGATGCCAATTACTATGAAATTTGAGGAATGTAGGAAAATAGATTTTTGTGAACTGAGATCAGATAGAATATTAACCCAGAAGTCTTGAGATGATATAATGAGGTCATGACACACTTAGAAGAAGTAAAAATACTCCAACTATGATTGTGGAGTGTGCCAAGAAAAAGAAATAAAAATTGAGAAACATATGCTCACACCTCAAAATGCATGTCAATCAAACACTAAAAACACGTATCCAACAAGTGATTTTAATGTGTTGAGCTTATGCTATTTAGAAGACTGACTCATGAATTTAGAGTAGAGTTTTTGTGACAAAGGTTTCCTATGAAAAAGGATATCTAAAAGGAGAGGTTTCAAGTTATGTTATGGTAGGGGTGGGCTATCCTCTGAGGTAATGACTGGATAGAAGTAACTAGCTGGGTGACCACTGTCAATCCACCAATCATGTGATCGTTGACAACTTCTTTCAGGTGAGATATTGTTTAAGAAGATGTGTATTTTTTAATTTTGTGTAGTTTGGTAGAAGAAGAAGAAAGAGAGTGCTTTTCTACAATTCTTTGTGTCAACCATCAGCTGGGCATGACTTCCAGTATATAGGTTGTCCTCATTTTAATGTAAGCTAAATGTAATATACAAGGATGAAATGTAACTAATTTTAAAAGAAAATCGACAAATTACGTTGGATGTAGAAAATGATGAGCAGGTAGGAACATGCTATTTCACTACTTATGCGAATGCAAGAAAGAAGAAATGGTTTGTTTTAAGCATAGGAAAATAGATGTTGTTTTAGACAAGTATACGAAGAGAGGATTATGAGGGAAAAAGATTTAGTGTGAATATGTTTAGAAAGTAAACAAACATGCCATATTTACCTAGGAATGAAGAAAAATGCAAGGAACCCCAGATGGGTCCCACTGGGCATGCCAAAATGTTTCACCATTTTCTTTACGTTATTAAGATGAAACAGATAATGGTAAGGGCCAATGAGGAATACCTTTTGTATTGTTTTTTAGGCTAATGTGTGTGTTCTGAATTCTCGATCCAATGTTGTTGATGAAATAATACTTGTCAAAGATCACATAAGGAGTCCGCGCAGGATAGAAGGCCCCAAACCAAGGGTGTGGAAGGACAGGAAAGACTTGTGTGTGGAAGGCAAGTTCAGATTTCATGACTTAGCCAATTTTTTAGCATGAAGACGTATTTTTAGAAGATGGTGTGTGGAACACACCAATGATTCAGAGACATGCACACCATGCATTGTCTATCTTTAGAGAAGCAGATCGAAGCATTTTTGAATTGAGACGAGATGATAATAGAATTGACACTTTAGTTAACTACAAGAGGAATATAAATAACACACTTGTATGTGTGGCTATGCTTGTAAATGGTGTGTGTCTATCAATAGCATGCATCCTATTTTTGGAATAGATGTGATAAGCGGTGAAGGGCAAGTCCCCATTATATATATATATATATATATATATATATATATATATGCCAGTTATAGGGTGATGATAGGTACATAGTAGATGTATGGAAGGAGATGTATGTATGTATGTATGTAACAAAGAATATACGCATATGATTGAACTATTGTATCAGTTCCTTGCATGCATTGGTATAGATTGACAATACTGTAAGGAGCTTCTGTATTTACTAATATATGGAAGATATTGGCTGAATCTAAGTGTTATTCGGCGTGTAGTTGAGTAGTGCATGTTATGAATTTCAATCATGATTACTGTTTAAGCTTGTTATTTCATAGATAAGAGGGTAACATGCATTGTAGAATGATGGATTAGTTATGAGATGTATGTATGTATGTATGTAACAAAGAATATATGCATATGATTGAACTATTGTATTAGTTCCTTACATGCATTGGTATAGATTGACAATACTGTAAGGAGCTTCTGTATTTACTAATATATGGAAGATATTGGCTGAATCTAAGTGTTATTCTGCATGTAGTTGAGTAGTTCATGTTATTAATTCAATCATGATTACTTTTTAAGCTTGTTCTTTGATAGATATGAGGGTAGCATGCATTGTAGAATGATGGATTAGTTATGAATATATATGTTTATCCCTTCATCATGTTAACATCCTATTACAACAACCCTAAAGAGGGACCTGATGCCTTTGCACACATTAGGTGAGTGCTAAGTCTACGCTGAGTGATGTGCCAACATGACTAGGGTGTTATCTAGTAAATTCTAGGCTGCATCATTGGTTCTATTTCTAGGACCTCTTTTTTAGTTTTTTTTAGGATGGTTCACGATGAAGACGTATCGGTTAACTCTAGAAAGTATCGAGGAATGGTTACATGATCTGGAGGAAGAATATGCGTGGTGGTTTAGTAATGGATTTGAGGAAGAACTTGTATGACTACTTATATGAGATCGTTTTCACTATCTTTCCAGTAGAACTATACGAGTGGCTTACTGCTTATGCATCTCAGTGGAATTGGAGGTATCGCGCACTTATCTAGACACAAGAAGAATTTCAGACCCTCTACAATGTTGATTTGATCTGGAATCATGTGGTGGATATGTGGTTTCACAGTATTCTAAACAATTATATTCTGGAATATTTAATTTTGACATACTCTTTCCCAGAGGTAGCTGAGTTCTAGTTTTTGTGGTATCCAAGAGGAAAAATTTGCAAGGTATTCCACTGGCGATTAAGATCTTAATGGTAAGTTTGAACCTGGAGAGTAAACCGATGGCTAACTAAACTTTTCCATGCACAGGGGTAGGAACAGGTGCGGTTTAAGATGGTATACCTAGTGGTAGAGAAGAAAAGAGAGGAAAGGTGGTTTAAGTATAATGAGGTACGCGAGAGGGGGAGAGAGAAGTAGTGTTCCATTGTAGAGAGTATGGCATGGAGGAAAGAGATGGCTCATGAAGGATTTACAGCTCACGTAGAAGATGTGGAGCCAGAGCATTAGGAACTACCCCATCTTGAAAAACATAATAGAGATCCCCCCTCATCCTCACATAGAAGTGCGCTAGTAGAGACTACATGTGAGCATGGGCATGCATCTTAATCCACCTAGTGACCTAACCCTTGCGCTTGTTTTTCAGTATCTAGTACAACAAGCAACCAACAAACTAACTTCAGACAGTAGGAAAGCAAGAATAAGTTAGGGATCAAGAACATTAATAGCAGGATAAATGGCTTCAATGTCATTTGGAGGAGCATTCTTAGGTGCATCATTTGCACAGAATGTGAGCACGTAGAATGTTGGATTCACGTCTAGAAGTGGAACTACCTCACAGACTATAGGGGTACTGTATAGTACTACTGTTGAACCATAAGGGAGTACATCTATAGGCCCTATTCTAACTACAGGTGGTGGATTAGGGGTATAGGTGGTTCTAGTTCTAGTGGATCTAGTGGCCCTGGAGGTAAAGGGAACATAGGAAGTTCCAGATCAGGTGGTCAAGGTCCGCAATAACCACAAAATATCTATATGGAGATGTCTCTTCATCTCCCAGAGTATAGAGGTATAGAGGATGTTGTCTGAACTTGTGCATATGTGTGAAATATTGTGGTACGCTAAAGGGATCATAGCTATTGAGTGAAAGGAAAGTCAATTCACCACTACATTACAAGGGTGCACACACAACTGGTATAGGAAGTTTGACCCTGATCAAACTTACGTGGATTATGCAACATTAAGAAATGCTTTCTTAAAAGAGTTCCATATCCCTGAGTTTGAGTAGAAGAGTATAAGTGCACTCAAATGATATCAAGAAAGGCACTACTGAGAGTGTATGTGAGTATGGTGCTCATTTTAAGACACTTTTATCTAAGCTATCTTATGATATTCACTGCTAGCATGCATGCACAGTGGTTCGTTAGAGGATTGATTACACCTTTTTGAAGGGCGCTATCACATAAGACATACACTAATCTGTGTGAAGCACTGGAAGTAACTCTACATGTTGAGGCAGTTTGGAGCATTGACACTGGCATTAGCCCATTCCTAGAGGCACAAATTGTAGCTATGTAAAATTAGTTAGAGAAGCTATCAACAAATTCAACCCATGAAATGTGCTAAGGAATTTGGTGTATAGATTGTGAAGTGGAAGGTCACACCAAGGATAGTTTCCCTCACAGATTTGTACACTCATTACTATTAGAATGTGAAATTTGTCATTTAAATCATGATGCTATTCATTTTCCTTTGTTACAGTGAGTGATAAGGAAGAATGTATCTTGATTTTGTAAAATTTACAGGTCCACGACCCATGATACTAAGGATTGTCAGCTGATTGGTCAGATCCAGGATGCTATAGACCTTGGGGTATGACAGACAAGTATAACAAATAATTCTAAGGGTAAGAATGAGCACCATGATCAGGATCATAATCAAACACACTATGATAGGAATGAGGGGAAATTTGAAGGAGGTCATGGAAGGGGACATGGATATCATGGTGGATATGGAGGATGAGGTCATGGTGGAGGAAGAGGAGAGTTCCCTCATGGAACATGTTATATGTGCGGATCTCCAAACCACTATAGGTGTGAATGTCCTTAGAATATTGTGTGTTCTTTCTATGGAAAGAACCATAGCTATGAAGAGTGCCCGAACTTATATGAGCATCTGAGTAAGCAACATAAGAAAGAAAAAAAGGCACCAGCATGGTTAGAATTCATCACACAATAGAGGATCAGTGGATGCCTAAGATAAAATAAGGACATGAGGCATTGACAGTGAAGATTATTACATGTGCTGAAGTATCACGCATGAGAGAGGCATTACAAAAGAAGCCTACAATCACCAAGGAGGAGGTTTTGCATGCGGGGGTACCCAGATCCTGCTCATCAGAAGGAAGTTTACCAGGATACCATGGAAGTGCTAAGGAATATTCAAGGTGAGATATAGTACCTAAAGGAGCAAAAGAAAGCATCAGAGACAGTCCAAACTGATATTGATGATTTGCAAGAGGTGTGCAAGATGTTGCGCCAAGAGAACATTATTACACTATTAGGAAGTTGGTTAAAAGGGAACTCTCCATGCACAGGTCTTGAGACTGGATGGCATATTCTACATGCATAAATCTTCCCCCTGATAGCATTGACTATGATGTAGAAATTACTTTGAATGTTGTTGTGGATGGGTGGCTATTGAGAAACATATTGATTGATATAGGTGTAAAGGTAAATGTTCTTACATTCGATGCATGGGTATAAATGGGGAGGCCTCCATTGTAGCCATCATCTAATGTGTTGTTTATGGCAAACCAGACTAAGGCCACTCCCATAGGAGTTTTTAAAGATGCATCTATAACAATACAAGGGGCCAAGTTCACTAGGGATTTTGAGGTATTAGCACTTGTAGAAGTAGACAATAAGGGGTATATCCCTTGGTGTTATGCGAAAATAATGTTGACTTGAGATTCAAGAAGGGGTATATCAGCTTTGAAAACAAAGAGGACGTAAGGGTTGTGATACCTTTGACAGATGGAAATTCTACACCATATGTTGAACCTCTAAGTAAGGAGGATTTAAACAGAGTCTATGTACGCACCTATTCAAGACCCAGAGGTCAACGAGCCATCAAAATAAGGCATCCTACAGTGGGAGGATTCTCATTCTATTAGTAATACTATGAGTATTGTTTGTGACAATTGGGCTCATGGTACATATGAATTAGTAGGACATGAAGTGAAAAGCATGGTTGTGTACAAGAATGGACTTCGTTTGGTTTGACGGATAGGTAGTACAAGTACCTTGGTATACAGGGACAAAAGATCTTCTTGTCTTTCTAAGGGCCATGGAAACACAGTGGATAGATCAAGTCAAAAGGAGAGATATGTTAGTATATACACTACACAGAACAGCAACATGTTAGTGGGTAGTCCACAGAGATAATCTTATAAATTGGGAAGAGATTGGAGTCACTTTTTCTACTAGGTTTATAAGGAACAATGCACCTACAAAAATCTGCACTTATCATGGTGATCAACCTATTCAACATCACATTCAGCAGTGTGAGAGACTCTAGATAGTAGGACAGGAAGCATTACCACCTTCACTCTGGGTGCATAGATTTTATTCTATGCTACAAGGATGCACACGCACTTGGTATGTATATGTTAGAACTATATAGAGAAACTGATAATTGGCACGATTTAACTACATAAATGATCCAGAGTTTTGACTACTTTTTGATTAAACTTCCTATAGCAGAGGCATTAAAATTTGTCAATCATTTAACTATGGGAGATAGTGCAAAAGTAGAAGAGAATATTGAAGAATCATTTGGTGAGGTAGAGTTCAGAGCATGTTTTGAAAAGGAAGAAGAAATGGACTCCTTACCACTTGAACATGCTTACCTTGAGAAATAGAAAGGAAAGATGGTTTACATCATGGATGACGAGGAAGTTAAGAACCTAGATATTGAACATTCACATGGGGTGTGTGAGGTCTTGGAAAGTGTAGAAAAGGATACGTGTGCCTACCATGAACCCACGAAGACAAAGATGGTGAATATAGGTTCGGAGGCTGAGCCTGAGGAGGCCATAATTGGAGATTACTGGTCAGATTCGAAGGTAACAAAGATCATCGAGTTAATCATGGATTATCAGGACTTATTTCCTTGAGAATATCATGAACTTAAAGGCATGCATGAATCACTTGGGGAAATGAAGATCAAAGTTAAGGTCGGTGCATGGCCAGTTAGAAAGAGACCTTACAAAATGAATCCTAATTTACGTGAAAAAGGTAAAAGAAGAAATTGATAAAATGTTGAAATCTAGAATTATCAAGCCACTTGATGAGTCAAAATGAGTTTGCCCAATGGTGATCAGTATCAATAAGGATGGACGGATATGTGTGGACTACAAGGATTTGAATGTTGCATGTGTCACAGATCCATTCCCTACACAATTCATTGAGGAAATACTAGAAGGAGTTGCAGGGCGCGAAATATATTCCTTCACGGATGGATTTTCTAGGTATCATCAGGTTAGGATTGGTCAAGAGGATCAATAAAAGACAACATTTACCACTGAATGGGGTAGTTTTTCCTATACTGTGATTGTAACATTCCCATTTTAAGACTTTAGAAACAAGGGACATTTTTTTTCTTTTATATATAATGTTCTCTGTTATAAATAAAGCATTATTTAGAATGAAAATTTCATGCCAATCAATCTCAAACAGATAACCATATGCAACTGTAAATGACTCAGTGATTCACCAATCTATTCATTTCATAACTCGATAATCTACCGATCTATTTATGTTAACCTTAAGTATTCAATACTTATCATATACTTCATATACTTGGTTTTTCCTACCCTAAACTAGGTACTGAGTGATCTATTTAAGGAACATATCTGAATATTTGTTACCAATATTCACCTGATATCACGTTGCTTTAAACTAGGTGACGTAGAACAACGCAACTAGCAACTTGCGATACTTTGGCCAAAGTTTTACAACATTATGTGTATATCTCTATTGTTATATGGCATACTCATCATTTTGGAATACGTCCTTCACCTCACTCCTCTATTATCATGATTGGTCTTTACTGACTACTGTCAGTCCACTTGTCCTAGGTTTAACCCTAGCCCTAGTTAGAAACATAAATTATTATAGGAAGATGCTCACAATGACTTAGGGTAAATGAGCATACTCAATTCACCTTAAGTCAACCGGGTGTGCCAAGGTACCCTGAGCCATTGGAAGCTACTTCCTATCCTAAATATGCCACTAACCTGACCTAGAGAGAAACTAAGTTCAATTTCTTATTGTGTGTAGATCTAGATGATCAATGTGGAAGGGTGATGCCACATGTCAACTACAACATTGTATTTTCGAGAAGACTAGAGTCTTATCGAAAGTACAACCCTGTAATTGGCATGTTCCAACATCTTACAAAAACTACCTCATCAAGATGTACATACCCCAAGGAGATCATTAATACATTGTTAATTTGGGTTATGTTTTGATTACCACAACCTTGCTTAACCCTAATCCAACACTCCATAAGTTCTTTCCTAAATTTGCTTCATTTAGTCCATGAAGAACTTCCATAACTTATGATTTCTTTTTAATGTTCGTTTTCTCAATTTAACCAACAGTTAACCAAAACAAGACAGTGATATCATAAGTTTCATTAAAATCTACTTTAAATTTCAGAAAGGTTTAACAACCGTATAAATCCAACTAAAGTGGACTTCATACAAAATGAAGTCTAATAATTAATAATCATATCTCCAATCCTTTTGGCTTACATTCATTTGAGAGAGAATGATTCTTCCTCTACATGATTAAGTGTTAGGGTTTACCATTCACAATATCCATAGTTCTTACTTCATGTTCATTACACAACACATTACTATGTTAAATTCTTTAGATAAAACACATCATTTTATGCAACTTAACAACTTGCATCATTATAAGGGAAATTGAACTAATTCCCTTTATCCATCTTATCAAAGGTAACAAGATAAGCATAATATAATATCAAGATTATCAACAAGATAGAACTTTCATCTTCTTTATTAAAGTACGAGATAAATTACACAATCAATGCAAATAAATCACAAATCACAATTCATCATTACAATTTATAAATTTACAAGACTTTGCACTTAGGCATACTGCATATCAATAGCCTTCATTCTATAAGCATACAACTTTTATTTTTCAATACAATTAAAGAATGCATCAGAATTTTTTACAAAGAATCAAATTTATATCAGCCAATGCATCATATAAGATTTTTCCTTCTTTTATCACTTACGATTTCCATCTGTAAAAATTACTTGCACGGGTCAGTTCAATGAACTGAGCATGATAAGTGCTAAGCATTAAAATGAAGTGCATTCCACTAATTGTTTCATTAAAGCAACACTACTTTAATGAAATAATTAAAACATCATACAATAAGCATAAATGATACCAAACAGAAAAGAAGTACATTAATAAGTCTATATCAAATTTTAAGAGAATATTAGAATATAATAAACAATATCTGCATAAGAACTTAAATTTCTATTGATCTTATTAATGGCTTGTAAACAAACAATAGATCCTACCATCTCATTATTTCATAATTCTATCATAATAGAATACCACATTTATCTTCTCTATGAGACAAAAGAAGTGTAAACAACATGGTTCATTCTAGGATTATTCATCTATATCCTAAATAAAGAATAAAAAGAATCAATGCATACCATACCCAAACTTATAATATCTGAAAAACATACCAAGTTCATAACATGAATTACCTGTTCCTTTCTAAGATAACAATATTGTAAATTCAACATTAAGATATACATCCAAACAAAATTTCATAACAATACAAGAAGGTATAGAAATCAGAACAGCCTAACTATAAATCTAATTCCAATTTTGTATGTTAGAAGTTATCCATCAAAGATTTGAAACCAACATTCAAAATCAAGTAGTTCCATAAAGGAGTTAATCTCTACTCAAGTTCATCCCAAAAGATAAAGAGTACAAGAGACAAACCTACTACTATCCATTTAAACTAGGCAAGGCTAGTCAACAACAGTTGAACCCATAAGTATGCATTCACTTATTAGCAGAACCCTATTGGCTACTAACTTTCTACATTATTGCAACAATGATTCAAACAAATTAGACTAACAAGTCATAAGAAATCACCATCTCGAAAGAGAATCGAGTACAAAGAAGTTAAAACAATGAGCCTATCTAAAGATAGAGAAAAGGTAACTCTAATAAGGAAAGGTCCATTTAATACACCGTTTCCTTCCACTAAACAAAATAAGTTCCAGTTTCAAATCAAATCAGGATGAAAGCATATTGCAGTCCAAAAAAAACATACTGACTCTAAGAGAATACATATATATATTTTCTTTCTCAAAAAGAAGCCCAAGGACTCATTCATTGAATCAGACAAGAATAAAATCTTGAAACAACAACTATCAAGTTCATAGTTAATCATGAACCCAAGATTGAAGACTCAAAAAGGCTTCACCACTAATACAAAGAGTAAGTAGTTTTTGATTCAAAGAACTACGCACAAAACATCAAAATGGAGAAATTATCTTTTCCGTATAGATCCAGTGTCCATGGTAATAACTCAACCATCCACTGATACCCAAAATTGTTTTAAATAATTAGAAGAGAGAGTAAGATCCAAAAACATTAAATTAAAAAGGTGTCCCAATCAATTTCCATTGTAAAAGAAATTGAAATTCAAAACAAAACTTCACAACCAAAAATTTGTGACAGAGGTGACTTGGTACAACACAATACAGTCAACCCATAACGTGGTTCACTCAAAATAGAGGGGAAAGAAAACTTCCTTGTATTCCCACGCCAATACCATCTCGATACAGTCATAGAGCTGAAGTTCTACGTTCCTTAAGTAAGATGTTTCCAGTTCTAAATCTCAAACAAATAATTAAACGAATTAAACAAGATTTCACCTAGTTCCCTAGTGAGTATATTTCTCAAGTAAAGAGTTATAAGATTAATCATTTAATAAAAGAATAATCCAATACAAAAATATCAGAACAGAATCAATTATATCGACCCAAATACAAACTCATAACACTCAAGTGTTAAATAAGAGTACATCGTCAAACCTGAGCTTCACACACAAACGTTCAAAACTTCACAAGTGAAATAATGCGAGTAAAGTTCCAAATACAAACTCCAAGCAACAATTCAGCAATGCATAAGTTTTCCAAACAATGGTTCCAATCAACACAAAGCTCCAACACAAGTTTAATGAAAACACAAAGCTCCAAAACAAGTCTACATCCAAAAACGCAACCCAGAAGCAACATCAAATAGAACTCAAGTTTCCCCTAAGCTCAAATCCCTATATTGCTATGAAGGTCAGTTCAAAGCATAGTCACTTTAAATACAAGATCTAGGGTGTAAAAAAGAGATAAAAAAACAAGTTTTGCATACCATTTTCACTTGCATGTTGTCATAAAACTTGCACAGAAAGACAATTTCCAAAACAAAACTACTTTAGCCTTGGTTTCATATCAAACACCACAAGGATTCGTAAAATCCAGCAAGATAAATAACAAGACAGACATGAAAACATGAATCTCATGAGAGAAAAATTGTTCTAATGAATCATTTAGAAGAAAGAAAAGAGTCTTAATAGTTAGAGCCTATCATGCCTGATAGTGCTTCCACCAAATCGAAGGAGACTTCCAGCCGAGCTTCCAACTCATTTTCTCCTCCACAAAATATCAACAATCAAACATATTTTCCTCCTACACCTCATATAATTTCCTTTGATCAAAAATATGCTAAAGAAATAAAAAATAGCTTTGAAGTGAAGTTCGAACTGTTGGTTTGAAGAACTAGTTAGCTCCATGCAGAGCAAAATCTGCCATGCATGCAAAACCAAATAACCTCCTACAAACCCACCTTCTAAGTTTTCAAGATGGTTTGCACGTAAATAACAAGGCTCATTAATGCCATAAATGCCATTCATTCCAAAATTCCCACTTATCTTTCCTTTCCACCACCTTCTAAATCTGGTGAATGCCAATTCCACACAAAAATACAATTCCATCTTTTAGTGGGGCTTCCACATATGCCTCCACCAAGTCTACTAGCCCCTATCAAATCTAGTAGTACTTCCATCATTTAAACCCTTTCAACTCATTTAAATTCCATTGAAACCATTGCCCTTCAGACATGCGACCCCTTAGGTTCCCTTTAATAGTTTAGCATGGATCCCAATAGACCTTAGTTTAGTCTAGCAATAACCAACTTAGGTATTAAACACATTTACCAATAGTATTTCCACCTTAAGTTAGATTCAATTCATACCCCTTTATTATTAGATACTAGTAAAAATAGCCTAGTATTACTTTAGTAACCCCTTCCCTTATTCATTTAGGACAATGCTTAGGTTAGGACACCAACCCATAAAATAGAATAAGAGGCTTAGGTTAGAATAAAATTCAAATAAGTAAACGTAGCTAGAACATAGGTGTTATTAGCTATCTTAGGCTACTGTTAGGATAATCCTTGGGTTTTTAGGACTAGGAACTCCTCCTTTGAGAATTGAATTTTTCTTAAGTCCTTATAATCCTGCCAATATTAATCACCAAAGACCCGAGCACAAACATACAACTGAACAAAAACACGTTCACATCACACCAAAGAAATTGTAACAAACAAAGTTTGGTATTTTATGTCCCTCAAACTACTGAATGTCAATTTACCATTCAGTCTAAGAAGAAGATTTGAAACATTCCTTAGATCACTGAAATTGATCCAAGGATGAGTCAGATGAAGGAATAAGTCTGCAAATCTTAAAGCCAAATTGCAACTCCTCCTTACAAAGAGAAAATGAATTCTTGATAACCATATCATTTTAGTCTAATGATTTTTAAGAACAGAAAATATTTATCCTTATCAAGTAGGATCTTCAACAGTCAAAAGAACGCATCTTTATGCAAAAAATCACATGTCAACACTTGAATGCAAAAGAGGAATATATTAGTTGTCGAGGGTGTTATAGTGATGCCCTTTGGATTGAAAAATGCACCAGCTGTATTCTCACATATAGTTGTTCAAGCATTTAAAAATATTTTATTCACAACTTCTTACATATTTATCTAGATGATTGGACAGTGTATGGGCTTGTGAAAGATCATTGTGGCAATTTGCGCTTAATGTTTGAACGATGCAAATAATTGAGTATCTCTTTGAACATTAAGAAGTACATATTTTATATGCCATTTGGGATACTACTAGGACATATAATATGTAAGGAAGCTTTATTATTTGATCCAGCCAAGGTTACATTCATTTTTGGCCTGGAAGCACCTACCAGTCAGAGTGAGGTGCACAGATTTTTAGGTCATATAGGGTATTATAGAAAATTCATAAAAGGGTATGCAAAAAATGCTACACCCTTGGAAGAATTACTGAAGGGGAAAGGTACATTTTATTGTGGAAAACTACAGTAGTGCGCATTTGAGATATTAAAAGAGAGACTTACTACCATGCCCATTCTACACTTTCCCTCATGGGATAAACCATTTCATGTGCATGTGGATGCTTCTAGCATGGCCATTGGCACTATGTTAGCTCAACCTGGTGAAGGTATTTTAGATCATCCAATCTATTTTGCTAGTAGGAAGTTGACTCATGTGGAACAAAATTATACAACTACAGAGCGTGAAGCATTTTCAATGATCTATGCATTATACAAGTTTCAATAGTACTTGTTAGCAACACCATTTATGTTTTATACATATCACATGGCATTAAAATACTTTGTAAACAAGCCCATCTTACAAGGGCACATATGTAGATAAGTGCTCCTATTTCAATAGTTTGACTTCATGGTTGTGGTGAAACCAGGGAAAATAAATTTTGGACCAGATCATTTATCTAGAATCAATTCAGGAGAGGATGCACAGTTATATAGATTACAACACATGCCCATGGAATTAGAAGACATTGTTGTCTTTCTACAAAAATTTAGGACACCAAAAGGAATGAAAGCATTAGAAAAGAAGTAGCTTTCTATACATGTGGTACCATTTATGTTAATCAGTAGTGACCTCTACAAGCTAGGTAGAGATGAAGTATTATGTCATTGTGTATTGGAACATGAGCGTATGGATATTATGGAAGAAGCTCATGGTGGTATTACATGAGGCCATTATGCAGGTGATGCGACTACCTGAAAAGTCCTACTTGCTAGATTATAGTGGGAGACATTGTATAAGGACTGTAAAGAATATTGTAAGTCATGTGATCATTGTCAGTGCCTAAGAAAACTAGGGAAAAGAGATGAGATGCATTTGAGACCGATCACTAGTACTGAACCATTTGAGAAATGGGCCATTGATTTTGTAGGACCTATTTCGCCAGCTGCGTGTAGGACTGGATCACGCTATATCATTACTTGCACATATTATCTCATGTCATGGGTAGAATCAGCACCTACCAATGACTGTACGATAGCTACAATAACTAGGTTTCTATGGGAGAATGTTCTTATAAGATATTGATGTCCCTTAAGCTTGACAAGTGATCGAGGTACACACTTTTTGAATGAGATAATCAGGATACTATTAGAGGAGTTTATGATTGCACACCATAAAACTACACCTTATCATCCTCAGGAAAATGGAACTACTGAGGCCTTCAACAAGATTTTGAGCTAGACTTTGACAAACATTTGTGATGTTGGGAGAAAGGATTGGGATGAAAAAGTATCAGCTATTCTTTGGGCATATAGAACAAATTATAAGATATTGAACAAAGCAACACCATTTTAGTTGGTGTTTGGTGCAAAAGTTGTTATCCCTATAGAGTTTATGTTACCTTCTTTACACATTGCATGAGCTGGAGGTCTAGCTGATGAACAGGATTTAGTAGAGTGTATCGAAAAGATGATTTGAATGGATGAGTGCCGAGCTATAGCAAGATGGAGTCAGAAGTAGGAAAAGGCCAGGTAGAAGGCATAGCATTATAGAAATATAAGGGATAAGAAATTTGAGATTGGACAAATGGTACTTCTTTATGACTCAATTTTTTTACTCCATTCAGGAAAGATCAAGGTACATTGGTTGGGGCCGTATGTTATCACTTCTATACTTGAGTCAGGTACTTTTAAGTTATAAACACTTGATGGAACACGACTACCCGGTTACTTTAGCGGGAGTAGGCTAAAGCCCTACTATAAATAAGTCTTCTTGGTGTTTGTAATAAGGTAGTATTGCCATTTAGTTTAGGTTTTTAATTATGTATTTCCTTCATTATCGCTATGCTTTGTCAATTTCATTTTTGTTCTTGTGTAATAAGAATGTTTACACACATGAAGCTAATTACTATACGAAGAGTGTTTATGTGCAAAGGAATAGACATACTTCTAGTGTGGGATGGTTGTAGTTATCTAAGAAAAAGGCTGTGGGAATTGAAAGGTGAAAGGAATAAGCTGCTATAGGTGTGCTTTAAGTCAAAAGAGGATTGCTTCTCAAAAATGACCAAGGATGGAGATGAATGAAAGAACAGTATAATGTGAGGTAAGTGGAGGCCATGATAGCTACCAGGTGAAGGTACAGTGATGAGGTACTCAAGTACAGGAGCACACACTGAAGAGAAGCCTATGACCATAGGGTAGGAAGGCACGCTAGAAGATTATAGCTATGTGTGAAGATGTACCATGCGGAACAAATGGATTTTTTCAATGAATGAGGGGATATTTGGTAGGTGAAGGAGCAATAAATGCATCAAAATTTGAAAAAATTGTATAAGGATGGGATGTGGATTCATTTTTATCATTATGACTAAGAGTATTTGAGAAAAGAGCCAAGTACAAAGATCCAAGTGATCAAGTTAAGGTGTAAAGGGTGTGAAATTGAGCATGACAACCAAATCTATGTAATAAGAAGCTTGCGTCCCTAGTGGTGAAGGGTTTGAGCGAAGCAGGGAGATAGAAAAGGGCTCGGTTATGAATTTCTCACCTAGGGCATGATTGAATTGAGCTAGGGTTTGATTCACAAAGTTACAAACTTGAAGAGGAGACATTTGTAAGGTAAAAATAACACCTAAGAAGGCATCTGTAGTAGTGGTAAAAGGAAAGAAGAAGGTGGTCATCGAGGAGTGAGAGATGGCTCCTGAAAGCCATTTTTTAGAGATGTAATATCTAGGAGTCATATTTAGGAAAGAATGGGATTATCCCATCAGAAAGAGAAAAGTGAGTGAATATAATCACATGAATTTAGAGAACAAGAAGGAGCTTGATTCCTTTCTCACAACTAGAACAAACAAGCACATGGTAGAGGACATGCCAGTATATAAAGATGTGAGTGAAAATATTTTAAAGAGAATTGGGGTCTACAGTTGTATGAGCTTCCATATTTTAGGAAGTATGAGCCCTTGTATCAGTGGCTCATGATCAGGGTGCACAAAGACTTCTTCTACTTTGTAGGACGTAGATTTAGAATCTCATCTACACTTGTTTTATCAGTTACAGGTCCGAAGGCCATAGGAGAAGATATAAAAGGTGATCTTGCTGATAAAACCATGATTGTAAAGACTAAATAGGAGCTAGGGTACATGAAGGGTCTGCATGGAATGGAAATAGATAAATTGAAGAACTATCCAGTTGTAAAAGCTACAACCCACCTTGTTACCAAGTTGAATGATCAGGAGTGGTGGTCTCATGTAAATACTATGTTGTTTCATGTGGCACATAGGATGTAAGAAGGGAATATCTACAACATTGCAGGCTATATTGTAGAAAAAATAGTCAAAGAAGTATGCACATGAGGGAAGATCAGATTTGGGGTTATTCTACTATCACTTGTATTTATGGAGATCGGAGTACCAGATGGACCGAAGGGGAACGTATTGGAATACCCCATAGAGAACAAGTCCCTAACTGAAAGATTCAGTAAGTACCTATGTAAGGGGGCCATGACAGATGATGTAAAGAAAAGGGTGGATAAGTTATATGACAGACTCCGTGTAACATTTGGGGAAGAGTGGAACATCCCAAAATACATACCAGTAGTGGTAGGGAAACAAGTTTAGTTTTTTGTATATCAGCATTTATGCATTGCACACTTCCCAATGAAAGATGAAGTCTGGAAACCTTAGTGAAATTTGCCTTATGAATTCACTGCAAGGTATTTTCAAGCATCTGTTCATAGATTTACAGAAATTCTCTAACTAATCTTTAATATAGATCAGGTAGACTATGATTACCATACACTGAGGAAGAAGTATGTGTACCCTAGCAGAAGTGCTTATACAGAGAGGATCATTTTAGAAGTACTGAATATCAAGCCAATAAGCCTAGCTGTAGCAGATGTGGGGGCACAATTGTTGTATCTCTAGTTGAAGTCAAAAATGTAGAATAACAAATATGTGGAAGGTGAGTTTGCACTTCCAGCACCACCAAAGGGAAAGCATACAATGGAGAACATCCTAGCGCTTAAGCCCATAGAGCTAATTGAAGTGCAGGATGAGGAGGAGTGTGAAGATAGTGGTGGTTTTAAGCAAAGGGGCAGGATACATCCTACAAGTAAGGGTGAAGATGAGTGTGTCATCACACCACTTCATCCATAAGATGGGGATGATGAGGATGCGAATGCAGTCTAAGGGGAGTACAAGTTTAAAATGGTATTTAGGAGAACAAGGACCCAAAGTGCTACTCCAACCACTATGCATAAATCACCCAGACTCTCCCCATAAAAGGAGGCTACCACGTAGAGAAGGATGAAACTGAATTTGAATGAGGAGGTGGAAGAATTAGAGGAAAGCACACCTAATTCTCCTACACTTCTAGAGGACACGGAAGAACTGGGTGAGGCATCAGAGGAAAAATAAGAGGATGAGAAAAGACCAGAGGAGACAGTTGCAGAGGATGTTTAGGACATGGAGACACAAGTCCTAAATTTGGAGGCTAAAGTTCCTAAGAAGCAAAGGTCTAGAAGAATAAGTGGAGAGTACATTCCACTGTCCATGGGGTATGTAGAGGATGTAGGAAATATTGTTCGCACCCACTTCTAGAGCATGATAGTGTAGAAGGATTTATTCGGTTGGGAGTTAATGGATGAAGATATGGTGATGGTGGTTAATGCACACCCACATGGATGAGACTAACTTTGATGTGTGTGAAGATTCATGCATTTCAAGATGACTAAAGAAGGAACCTCAAGCTAGACACATGAAAGTAAATCCTACTATCATGTCAGATGAGAAAATCAGCAATGCATTGGTGAAATTTTATGTTGAGGTGGCTAGAAGAAACATGGAAAAAGTTGTCATGATCAGAGCATTGCATAAGGAGTTGAAAACAAAGGATGAAGAGATAGCATGCATAACACAGGAGAGGGACTTTACACATAAGAAGAACACGGTATTCATAAGAATTACAGAGGAGATTGGGGAAAATGTAATCAAAGTAATGCCACACTTGGAGGCTAAGGTACCACAAAAATTTCCTTCAACGATACATATGTGGGAAAGTTTGTGGAATTGGTACTTAAAGATGAAACTCTGCATATGCAAGTGCCAAAACACTCTGAAAAAGATGTCGATCGAGAGAAATCATCTATGATGAGAAAAATTACATCTTATGAAGGGTTATTACAAGCATTACAGGAAGTATTCAAGAAAGTAGACCAAGATTTAAATGTATGCACAGCTCCAGAGGTGCTTATCAACATCAAGACCCTCGAAGAGAATAACAAGGTCTAGAGAGCAATGAAAGATGAGACATTGGGCCATACATCAAGATTTTTAATGGTTAAACAGAAGTGTAAGGCCCTGGTAGCAGCATAAGAGCCACACAAGACTCAGCTAAAAGAGCTTGGAAAGTTGATTGCATAGAAGATGGACCTTTTAGAAGGAAGAATGACATCAATGTCCAATGTTGTGTTGGTTCTGCAAAACGAGAAGGGAGAGATTGTGAGGGCTAATTTGGAATCTATTGTTGTGGACATCCCAGAAAAAGAAGAGAAAGCACTCACTTATTGCTAGGTTTTGGAGGCTGAAATAAAGGAGGACTATTTAGAGTTGATACTGCAAACTGATATAGAGGGGGTTACCTAATAACCTCATAGAAATTATTTATTTATCTACATTCTTTTATTCTTATTCTTTTCATTCTTATATTCTTTCCTTCAATTCTTGGAGATACCTATTGTCAGGATGAAAATGAGATTAGTGTGGGGTAATGTTGATCAAATAGTACTTTTCAAAGATCACACAAGGAGTCCGTGTGGGATAGAAGGCCTGGAACGAAGGGAAAAAAAGGATAGGAAGGACCCGTGCATGGAAGGCAAGTTCAGATTTCATGACTTAGCTGACTTTTTAGCATGAAGACCTATTTTTAATAGATGGCATGCGGAACACACCAATGATGCAAAGATGTGTGCACCATGCATTGTCTATCTTTGGATAAGTGGATTGAAGAATTTTTGCATGGAGAAGAGATGAGAATAGAACTGACACTTTAGTTAACTGCAAGAGGACTATAGATAGCAAACTTATATGTGTGACTATGCTTGTAAATGGTGTGTGGCTATAAATAGCATGCGGCCTATTTCTAGAATAGATAAGTGGTGAAGGGAAAGTCCCCACTATATATATGATGTTAGGTACATAGTAAATGTATGGAAGGAGATGTATGTATGTATGTATGTATGTAACAAAGAATATACACATATGATTCAACTATTGTATCAGTTCCTTACGCACATTGGTATAGATTGAAAATACTATAAGGAGCTTCCATATTTACTAATAGATGGAAGGTATTGGCTGAATCTAAGTGTTATTCTGTGTGTATTTGAGTATTGCAAGTTATAAATTCAATCATGATTACTGTTTAAGCTTGTTCTTTCATAAATATGAGGGTAGCATGCATTGTAGAATGATGGATTAGTTATGAATCTATATGTTTCTCCTTTGATCTTGTTACAGTAATGTTAACATCTTGTTACATCAATCTAGGCTGAGTGATGTATCAGTGCGACTAGGGTGTTATCTGGTAAATTCTAGGATGCATCAAATGTTGACTGTGAGATCTTCCCTTTCACTAAAAGGAACTACCTGAAATAGAAAACAAGACCACCAAAGAAGAGTTCAACAATATATGATAGTGGATGGCGTAGTGTATGCTAGATCTGGGAACTGTGATACTCCCTACAAGGTTGTCAATCCACTATTTTATAAAACAAATATGAAATGCGTACATAAACAAATCTAGTGCTAGTATTCTGATTTGGGTTTCTTAGATCACTATTAATGTCAATCTGATTAAATATTAAAACTATGCGGGTCAATGTCTTTAGATCAGGTTGCAGGTTGGTCAGGTGGTCTGCAGGTCATAGACAGGGTCTTAACAGGGTTAGGTGAGGTGTTTGGGTTTTTTTGATAGGTGAGTTGTTACTGATTTACACAGTATTGGAAAACACAAAGATCGACATCATTTGAGGTATGAATGATCACGGTTAGGCTGAACCAATGATAGTTATGGGTAACTGACATCTATTTAGTCAGGCTGATAAAATTCAATAAGATGTGTTAATGGGGTTTGAGCTAAGGTTAGGAAGAAATGACAGAGGGAATAATGGGATATATGAGGATCCTGGGAGCACTCAAAAATATGTAGAGGTAAAGTATGGGTGGTTTTATGGTTTGGGTGGAAGAATGGTTGGGTTTACAGGAAAGTACATGGTAAGGGAAAAGGGAATGTAAATAAGAAACTGATAACAACAATAGAAGTACCCAATAGGTTGAAGTAGAAATAAATGATGCAGGTAAAAAAGTGTATTTACTGGTGTTGCAGGTCCAATGGCTATATGGTGGTGGTGATTAGTTGGTGGGATGGAGCTTGGTGCAATAGTGATGCTTCATGGAATGTCACCATGAGTGCAATACTTTTGGATGTCCTGGTGTTGGCTATGGATGTATATAGGTAGGAAAAGGCTTTGGTTTTGTCTGCATGTAGCTCTCTTCTCATCCCCTTGATCTCAGAATGTGCCAACCCAAAACAAGGTTACTAAGGTGAATAAATGGTAAGTCACTATGGTTCCTAGTTGACCGGCATCAGTTTCGGGATGACCAGTGTCGGTTAAGGTGGGATTCCCTAGGTTTACTAAAAATGGAAAATATCGCATCATTTAGGCTAGGTTCGTTCCTTTATCTGTGGATCATAATGGACACTACATTTTTATGAGGGAGAAGGTGGTTAGAGGAATAATAGGCCTTGATTTTTAGGTTTGGAACAAGTCTTATTCATTTATGGAAACATGATATGAATAGGTATATGGTGAGGTTTCCATTCATTTAATTAAAGTGATTAAATTGATAATGGGGTGAGGATGGGTATTGATTTAATTATAAATAATTAATGTTAATGTTAATATTAATGTAGGGTATAAGGGTCATGCTTAGGTGAATGTGTTTAAGTTGGTTCTTTGACAGGTGACCAAGGGGAGTGTGACCCTATTTTAGTGTCTACACCCTTCTCTTAATATTGATTAAGATCAATCATTTTTTTCTGGATTTCCAGTCAATGTATTATCATCTCTTTCAGTGGAAGCACAAAAAAATGCCAGAAGAATTAAAGAAATTTTGGATTGAGAGGAGTCCTACTATGATAGGGTTGGCTAGATACAAGTGTCCCTTTCTATGCAATGAAGGATTTTTTCTGAAAGAAGTTCCCTGGGACTCTTACGTACTTTATGACAAGAATTTGATTTATACTGTTCTTGTCATTTCTCACAAAGTGGAAGAATTGGAGTGACAGATCACTTCTCTGGAAAATGTTCCAACAAGACCTATACCACCTCAATAATCTGCAATACCACTGTCATTAACAAGAGGAAATAAGGGGGAAAACAAGCTCCTAATCCCCCGATTGTCATTTTGGATGAGGAACAGGTAGATCCTTCATCTCCTCAATGTTCCAAGGCATCACTTTCTACTACTAATGAAGGTACATGAAAGTATGCTCTCCAACCTTCTAAGGAAAATTTTTTCAGGGCCATTTCCTATTACCCTCTCAAGAGAGCATATACCTTTCACAAGGATACGCAAGGGTGAGTCTAGTTCGAAGTCCCTTTTTCCACCAGATCCCTAGGATGTAATACTTTCTCTTCCAGCCACTCCAAATAATTCTTCTCAGCTTATTCCTAATCAGTCTACTTCTTACAAGGAAAAAGGGAATACAACATTTCCTACAAGCAGTTTACATATTCTAGACAGGGTATCTTCTTATTATAAGAAGATAGAGCTGAGTGATATCATGGATGGCCCCGGGATGACTGTTGAATCATTGATGGAGATGGGAATGTCTCAAAATTTGGCCATGTCAGTTGTATTTTCTCAAACAGCTCAATGCTAAGAGGATTTTATAGCGAGTAAGAACAGGATGTTAAATATAATTCCCCCATTTACAAAATATTTCAATAAAAGTATAGGATGACTTAATGTTTTTCTTTTCTTAGTCTCTTTTTGATGTAGTATTTGAAAATGTATGTATCTTTCATGGGTAGGGGCCCCTATAGAATTCCCATTTTTCTTTTTTCACAATACAAAAAAACTCAAATTATTACATCAATACACATGCTTGATAATAGATTTACAATTCTATCAAATCCATTTAAAAATATAATGTATCGCATCAAATTATATTCATGTCTATAAACAAAAAATTTAAAGTGATATTCAATTTTCATGAAATAAGAGTAATAATTAAAATAAGATGAAAAGAAAGTTTTAAAGAAAAAACTAGGCTAAGCTTGTTCATCAGTCTTCACATTTGAATCTTCATCTCCATCATATTTCCCTTCCTTTGGATTTCTCTCCATGTAGGCATCATACATTTGAAATAGTGGCATTATCTCCTCTTCATCAGGTCTGGTGTGATACTTATATATCAAGTGATTCTTATTCAATATAACACTGCATTGAGACATCCTTGGTCCAGATTCCCTTAACCCTTTATTCGGCTTTGTGATCTTATTCTCCACCAAAGTTGTCTTTTTGACAACATCATAGGAATAGGGTTCTTCTTTAATATTTTTTTCAAAGGATTCAACCAAGACATCAAACCGCAAATTCCCAAAAACCATTTTTTGTTGATCAGATACCATTTTTCTAAGTATGCAATCTACACCATCAATGGTCTTTCCTACCCATTTCTTCTCAGTTTCCATCTTTTCTTTGATTTGATTCAAAGTTTCTATCATGATATTTCCCAAGTCTTTCATTACATATTGAGTCCCTTTTTCAACTGGTGGCACTAATCCCTTTTTTCTAGTAATTATTTATCAAGCTGGTTGATTCTTCCTAGTTTAGGGAAAATCCCTTCCCAATAGAACAACTTATTATCACACTCTCCAACAACTACAATATCATTAAGTAATTTATAAATTTCTACATACCTGTTAGTTGTTTTTCCAATGATTTTCTTACCCTCTTGGGATAGATTTTCTATCCACTTATCTATTTCCTAAATTTTCTTAGTAGTGTTTTCAACCTTTTCTAGTGTTTCAAGGGTGATAATAGTGACAACTTCTTCTATGTGTCCTAACCGTCTATGTAAGCATGAGCTTAATGTTTTTACTTGATCTTTTAATTTCCTTTTATATATCTTATCCTCATCAACCCTTTGTAAAAAACCTTCAACTACCTCTGTCACCCCCTGTTTCAATGATTCCCTATTAAGTTTTCCCAATTGGATATGCTGAATATCATAAGCACCCTCTGTGATATCATACTTCATTTTTCCCTAATGAGGATTTGTAACCTCAAAAGTTCTGAATCCATTTTAGTCTACCCTTGTCCTCATAAGAATTATTTCTTTCTTTAAAGAATATTTGGGATTTTGAATTGATATACTAGTGATACTTAGATCTTATTTTGGAGTAGTTTCCTTTACCCCTTATTGAATAACTCCTCCCAACCTTCCAGCCATAAGGACATTTCATTTCTTCTCCTTCTATGGAGTTTCAAAATATAACACCAATTCTTTTGATGTTTCTTTAACTTTTATTATTTTCTTTTCATGATCCATTATGACAACACCTGATTTCTCCTTAATTTGTTCTTGATTCTGTGATTGAGTGCCAATTTTTTTCTACCTATTTCTCCTTCATCCTGATTCTTTTTGTCCATGAGAACCACATTTTCAATTAAAATTCCTTTAGATTCCCAGGAGAAGTAACCAATGCACATGTATCTTTTTTCTTTTCTGAGGTGTCTCTAGTTTGTTTTGTAACATCTTCATTAATACTTGTGGTTTTGACTAGCTCACTATTCTTCATAGTATCTTCACCCCCTATTGGTAGTTTTTTAACGAATGATCCCTATTGAGGTTGTTCTTCAACTCTTTTATGCCATATTGGCTGAGTTTCCAATTGTGATTCCTCATCTTTATATTTCTCAATATGAATATCAACATGTATACTCATTTCCTTTAATACCTTAGTCACATCTTCTTTTAGAGCATTTTTTTCATGAAGGAGCTCACTTCCTGTTACTTTACTTTGAACATTTTTTGCTTGGACCTTCATGATTGAATCTGATGCATGGTGGGGATCTTGAATAGGCACCTCATGTTTAGAAGCTTTTATATCTTCAGTTGTGTGAATCTCAAAATGTACAACCATTTCTAAATCAGGCACATCTTTAAAAAATTCAACTATATCATCATTTATTTTTTATGGATTTTCATATTTCTTACTTTCTGGTTTATTTTGTACATGTTCCTTCTTAACTTCAACTAACTGACTAGGTATTTGAGTACTACCAATTTTATATATAATAGTTTCAATTAGGGAAGAAAATGCTACCATACCAGGAAACTTCACACCAAGAGTAGATTGCACATTTTTAGGAGTCTGTGATGACAATGTTTAATGATCGAATGAAGAAGCAACCTTCTTTTGATCTTTAGTCAAGACATGGGGCTTAATTAATTCAATTTTTGTATGCTTATGTTTTCTTGATACATGGTCAAAAACATCCCTTGTCAAAGGATGTTCCGACACCACCTTAACCTTATTCTTGGCTCTCTTAAAGTGTTTGACATTGGGTGCTTCTCTTTCCTTAGCACTATATGATTTGTTTTGAATGTCTCCTTCAGCGGGGGAATATCTCCTTCTAAAATTTTCAAATATTGAAACTCATTTAATACCTTGGTGCTCTACAGAGATAAATCCAAACCTTTGATAGCTTACCAATTCAATGTTCTTCTCCACACATTAGAGATCCTTATATAAGGGAAATCCAATTCCTTTTCTTTCCAATCAATGGAACTAATTGCTTTTGATTCTAGTTTTTGGTCATGGTAGTATCGTCCCACTATATCCTTTTCATCTATAATTTCCTATGGGACTATAGAAATCTTGAAGTCAATAATATGTCTTAATGACATTCTAGAGAAGTCCCTTAATCTGACTTCTTCCTCATCTAGATATTTCATCCAATAATCTTCAAAGTGAGATTCATGTTCACCATTACTCATAACCCATCGAATATCTTAGTTAGGTATTGGTGTGAATCTCTCCATTCCAAATATTTCCATCTCTTCTTCCACCAATATATATTTTATTATACTTTGGCATGAATACCTGCCAATTTGGATGGGGAACTTGATGTTTGTTTTGTGCCTTTCGGAAATTTATTTATGAAAAAAATTCAATTGTCTTGATAATTCCATTCAGGATTATTTGTCACTTACATATCTTGGTAATTTGCAATGTTTACCCTCGAATCCACTTACCCTTAAGTATGTGAAGAACCTGTACTGTATGAAAACACAACCATATTCCTGAATTGTTGCCCTAGAACTAGTAGATAACCTATAATTCTCCCATTCTAGCTTGAAAAGGCATGTTGCAAGGGAAATACAAGCATCATTCACAAACTTTACATTCCCCTTCCAATTTATCAATAATTTTGGATATACATCATACACCCTATAATCATCAAAACTAGCTTGCAGTGGGAGTCCTGGAAATGATTTAAAAAAATTAATGTTGTCTACAAAATATGACATCATATAGAAATCAATATCAGTTGAACTACCTTCAGTAGTCTTTACCATCATTTTCAAAAACTTAGCATGAATAGATGCTGAAATAAAATTTTCCCAACATAAATTTCCTTGTTCCTCTAAGATGACCATTATGAAAGGGCACATCCATTCATGAAAATCATTAACTCCCTTCAGCCCCACCATACTACTTAATAAAACATTTAAGTCCTCAAATTCTTCAACTAACATTTCCTTGGTCAACCTCTTAGGTATTATGTTTACAAATGGTTTTTTGTCTTTCAGCCACTAGCCATTTAACATTATACCATACTCATCTAATCTTGCTTTGGAATTGATTTGTGTGGATTCAACCATAGTAATTATCGGTTAATCTAGATTCAGAAACCATAGAATTTATTTGAAGGCTTCCCATATTAAACTTATAACTCTTTCTCCACTTCCATCTAATACCTCTCTTGTTTATAGGTAGTAATTCTCCACAAAACCATATGAGCTCAGGAGCATGTACGGAAGGTGGGAAAGTAGCTATTAGGGAAATGTCACTAGCATCAATGGCTTCCATCCATTTAATTTTGTTTGGGTCACTCAATCTTATCTCAAAATCCTCCAAGTCAGCATTTAAGAACTTCGTGTCCATGACCTTATCCGTATCACTAGTAATACCGGGATTCCTGTGAAATCTTGATGCTAAATAATTCATCTTATCTAATTTGTCCTTCCTTCAATTTCAACTTGAATATTAAGAATTGAACAAGATAAAACAAGCACTTACTCATTTTTTCAAGAGCTCAGTGAATTTCTCTTCTACTCACATGCTCCCAAATTATTTGCTTCTCATTCAATTACTTCACTAATTTCATAGCTAGGGCATCCAAATCTTCACATTCAGTGATAAAATTTGAAATAATTGGAGGATTTTAATGATTCTACCTTGATTTATGAAAAGAACACATTAATAGTGGAAATCATAAATGCTTTATACTCTAGTTTTCGATCTCAATTTTTCCATTTGAATGTGGGTCGTCCATGTGGATAAAACTGGTCTCTTGTGGGGTTAGGGAGTCTATTTGTACATTAGAATTTCTTTTCAAATTGCTACAAACCTATAATCTTGACCCACATCCCCACTTTTCCACTTTCAATAAGTATTTTCCATGTGTTTTACTTGAATAATGGCAGAGCCATGGAATTTAATTGTATTTTAGCCAAATTTTTTGTAAGTGCAAAACTACAATTTTGACTTGAGCATCTGCATTTGAATTTTACTAAGATCTTTACACATTTCTGAATCTTATACATAGCATAACTGTGGGGCTCTTTTCCACATTTTTTTGTTCTCCTCATTGGATGCAAGATTGAAAATATAACCCAATACCCCACTCTTCTGACCTTTTCCTAAAATACGCCACGTGTTTTTGGAAGGTCTCAGAAATATCAAGGAATGCATCTTTGGCCCAAAACCCCACTCCAGTAATATTTTGACACGTAAACCATTTCAAGCCTCGAGGCCAAACTTAAACTTTTAAGTTACTACATTAATGATGTAGCTTTATAAACCAAGTCCATTACGGTGCATCCAGTGGAAGCATGGCATGTATTGTCAGATGGCAGAGAAAATTCTAAAATTTTCACTGGAATTCTAAAGGACAATATACAAGGATGATTTTCAAGATTAAATCTAACTTAGGAACAGTTTTTCATAAGGATTTTTTTAGAGGAAGCATGACTATTACATTCCTCAACCAAAAAAGAGTATTCACACCCTAAACATAATGTTTTCATTCACATTCGACATGACTATATCTTCAAGCATAAATTTTTTACACGGGCGAACCAGTCAAAGAATTTTTTTTGAAGGCATACACTGGATAAAAGGGTGATATTAAATCGAGCACCAACATTAGTACTAAAGTGACAAGAGAATTCATGTTAGAGAATAAAACAGAGTTTGCACATCTTGGTCATCTTCTTGGATTCAAGATAATCTACCTCAACATTTAATTATGGTTAAAGAAAGAGGTTGTGTGAAAGAGCATAATATCAAGTTGAGATATGGATGCAATTCACTGATATAGGTACTAGACAATGTGTTTATGTTCTAGGTTGCTTTGGTTGGGAAGTGTGAAAGTATAGCCTTCATTGCTCTTAACTACTATGTGTAGAATTGATGAGAGTAACCTAATTTCTAACTTAGTAAATTAGCTTTCCCTTTAAATCCTACTTTCAAAATAGTGAATACAATGAGTATATTTTTTTTTAAGGTTATATTTCATAGGATGATCATATGAGGAACACTAGAGATAGAAATAAATACCTCTACAAGATTGTAATATTTTATCCAAAGTGAAAGTACAACTTCAGTCATAGAATGGTAAACTGAAATGACAAGTGTGCAACAGTTTGTGTCTAAAATTAATATAACATATTGATCAAAGATAGTACTCCATCAAATATGTGTTCTAGTAAACAAAGAGAAGTGTTGTTTCTTTGAATTCCTTGTCTTTTTCTGAACTGTGTCACTTGTTATGTGACAGTTATGTCTAATAGTGACTGTTAACCAAATTTCATTTAAAAACTTCAAGTATCAAATGAATGACTGCTTTAAATTGTTGAAGTATCCTTGAGTAAGAAAAATCACATTAGCAAATGTTATAAGGTGATGAAAATGTTCTCAAGCTGTTATAAGTCTCTTCCTAGGGTTTGATCTCAAAACCCTATCAACATTTACATTCCTTGTATCATTGAGTATACAAGTGAAGAAAAATTTAATGAAGGCACCAAAATAGTTGATGAGCGTTTGATATTGAAAACCATAAATATATCTACACTTGAATACCCTATAGTGTTATTTACTTAAACTATAAGGTGAGAGTTCCTACATGCATAGTACATTAAGAATCATGTTCTTTAGAGTAGAAAATGACCACTGATTTGTATCAATTTTTCCAAACACAAAAGACAAAAGGGTTGAATACAAATATATGAACAACATTGTGACATTTCCAAGTCAAGGATAAAATTATGGTCTTCTCTAATACATCAGATGTTGAATATAACCCAAGGCACAAGAAAACTTTCTCATCAAATTGTGGAAAAAACTGGCTTGTTTTTTATATTATGATAGGATCTTCTCTGTCTGATCCTCATGTTTTAAAAATATGTAATTGATCCATACTTCATCTTGAAAATCTCCAATATCTTGAAAATTTCCTATAGCTTTCAAGGATCATACAAAGGTCTAAGGGTTACTTGAATACTTTCTAACATCCAATCTGAATGGTTACATTTGAAAATGAGGTTATGTTAAAGCTTGAAGCTATACATTGCAACAGGTGGAAATCATTTATAAAATGTTACAAAAATATGTCAGTAGTCAAGAGAACATGGGAGTTACAATAAATAGAATATCAACTTCATTTGTACATTCATTAAGGTTGAAAATTTTCAAATGGTTCTAATTAAGGGAGTTAAAAATACATATGAACAAGACTACGTTGAAAAAGAGTTTGAAAAAAAGGCATTGAATATATATGATAGAAGTTGAGAAGATAGGACTCAAGTGAAAAAATATCGAACAATAGACTCAAAGCTAAGAAACAGTCTTGTGTAGAAGGGGCATGTAAAAATTTATAGAACAATTTTTTTTGTTCTGTGTAGAAAAACATAGAACAATGAGATATGAAGTGAGATAGTTGTGTTGCTGGAAGACTGAGATTTGATGAGATGTAATGACAAGTATAAAGAGAATAAGTTGAAATTTTTTTTGACAATCTACCAATTTTATGATGGTGTAGAAGAATAGATGAAAAGTGATATATGATGTGATTGGCTGAAAAATAGATATGAAATTATGTTTTGATGATATACTGTAAGAAGATGAAAGGATAAGTTTTTGCTAAATATACAAAAAGAAGTGTAGTGGAATGTATGCCAAAAGGGGAGTACATAATGTGAATGAGAAAAGAACATATGAGTTTGACAGTTCTGTGAGTGTATAGAGAAAGGCATAGTTTGATTAGGAAATATCTAAGAGTTGTAAAATTTGACAATTGAATAGGTGCTAGTAGTTGAAAAATGAGGGTGTTTTAAGTATGTTTAAGGCTTGGAAAAGCTTAAAATCTATATGATTAAAATATATTTGACCTTAGAAAATGATACAGATGTTGATCTCAACATAAAGAGTGAGTAAATTTTATTGAGTCATGGAAAATACATTACAGTGATGAGATATAGTTTTGGACAGCGGAAATATAGAGTTAGAAGGGTAATCAAGTAAATGCAAATAGTTTAATAAACTGAAAACTTCCAATTAAGACAGAAAAATAGGGTAGTTTGAATGAATATACAAAGCTGGTAAAGTAAAGAAGAGTGTAAATCAGGTCATCAAAGAACACATTGTGTATTGGACTCTATTGATGAATCAAGGAGAAAAAGATAAGTGTTCTTGGGTAAGACACTACAACTAAGTCGATTCAAGAAGACATAGGAAATCAAATGTATGATGAGATGTAATAATTGAAGAAACTGCTGAGAAAAATACCTTGAGGATGATTGTAAAAATGAATGCATGATTAGTCTTAGAAATACCTATATAAAATTCAAGCATAAAGAGGATAGAGGAAGATTAGAGGGCAGTTGAGAATACTTACAAAAAATTGAATAAAATGTTTTCAGGAGTAGAATTGTGAAGATGTAAGAGAGATCATGAAATGAGAAAAGTCTAATAAAGTTGTACCTTTATCTTGAGTTGATGAATAGGACAGAGTAAGATAATTTAAAGATCACCATCAGTTATAGAAGAAAACAATGCAAGTGTGATCAGAATTGTTAAATAAGTCTAAGTAATAACTTAGCAGGTGAGGATTTGCAGCTTCCCTATGAGTTGAAGCTCTCTAAAGATCAGTAGTAGTTGGTTGAATTACAAGGGGTTGAAGCCTCTAGACTGAGTTACAACTTGGTCAAACTTAGGAGTTGCAGTTCCAGGTTTAGTAGAAGCTCAACCATGAGATCATGTAACAATTAAAGGATATTACAGTCCTAAGCATAGTTCATGACTTCAGTGGGTTTTCTTCCCAAATTGGGTTTTCCACATTAAAACTCATGTCTATGTGTTTTCATTTGCAAATTTCTTATGTATGATGTTATATGTTTATCATAGAAAATTTAAGAAGGAAATTTTTATTAGGCACTGATTCGCCCCCCCTTTTAGTGTCCTAGTTTCCAACAATTGGTATCAGAGCCTAGTACTTTGTAATCAGGTCTAACATCTCAAATTAGATCATTCCTGAATCACAAGCATGGTTATTGAATTAATTTCTAGTAGTAGCTCAAGAGGTAAATATATCAGTGAGGATGAAGTCTTAGATGAAGAGGAAGCAGAGGTAAATCTTGAATAAAAACTGATAAGTGCTCTAGATGAATTGAAATATCAAAGGAAGAAGAAAAATAAATTGAAGACCAAGTTAAAATAATTTGAAGAGTGCATCAAAATGATTAAGGAGAGGAAATATCAGAAATATAAAGATGGCATCAATGATCTTGAGGTAGAGTTAGTGTTGGTTTCAGCATCTCTCAGAGATAAAGAGAAGGAGCATCTCAAAATTAGTACATAGTGGAAATCTTGGGTTGAAACAATGAAAAAAGCTCTAGATGCCAAAGAAGACACCTGCATGAGATATGAACACGAGATGATATCTTTGAGGTGTGAATTAGAGGAAGAAATTGAGAGATTAAAGATGTATAACAAGTTATAAAAGAGCTCTAAAGCTCTAAAATAAAATTTTAGATAAGAAAAAAGTAGCAGATGATAAAATCGGACCGGGTTTCATTAAAGAGACTATAAAGAAGAGTGAAGATAACACTATTAGTTCAAGTGGATAGTCAAACATGAAGACAACTAAGTTGAAAAATTCAAGAATGCCTAAACATGATAGGAACCCTAATGCTTTTAGGTTTGATATAAATTTTAATGGATATTGTTATTCATGTTATGGTTTTGGACATAGATCTAGATGATGCATGCATAATTTTGACATAGAACACCCATGGCGGATCTATAAAACAGATTATGAGAAGAATATAGTGTGTTTCAACAATCAAGAAAAAGGACATACTATCATGAACTGTTTAAAATAACCTTCAAGTTAGTTTTGTGATAAAGAACAGTTAAGAGGCATGAGCATGTTGGTGTGCTACAACTACAACAAATTTAGACACTATGCTAAAACCTGTCATGAGTTCAGAGCTGAAAATTATGATAGATAAGATAATTCACATCAAACAAGAGGAAAAATTAGTATCATGTGCTATACTTATCACAAGTTTGGGAATTTCTCAAGGAAATTCTATTACCATGAGAAACCCAAATACATTAGTAGATATCATACTTTCAGAAGGAAAGATAAGAAGGCATATAATATGAAGATCAGTCCTAAAAATGAGACTAAGTTAGCTGTGGGTAAAACAAATCCTAAAAAGAAGAAAAATAAATAGATATATAAGGTCAACGAAGTAAACCCAAGAGTTGAGGAAGAAAAGAAGGACAAGAAAATAGTGTGGAAAAATGAGGCAAGTCCAAGCAAGACACCAAGAATCGATGATCAAGCCATGAAGAGTGAAATCAAGTCAAGGACCAAACATGAAGAACACTCACTTGTAGTCAGGAGAAGTTTGAAAAGTAGATAAGTATCAAGAAATGAAGGTAGAACATCCAGTGGTACATCAAAAAGGATAGACAAGGATTCACAAGAAAGAGAAGGAAAGAATGAGTCATCAAATCTCTTTGATGACTTCCTATTCTTGTAAGAGACTCTATCAGGAATATAGTGTCTTCTCTAGGATTTTAGAAGGCATACTCTCTTAGAAACAAGAATGGACGACCACCTGAGAATAATCATCATCAATGGGTGTTCATGAAAAGGTTGCTTAGTCTATTCTTCTCTTAAATTCTAGTTGGTATGATTGGAATTGTGTCAAATATTTTAAATTTTTAATATGATCTAGTTATAAGGTTTATCTGTCATTATGTCTACCTTAATCCTTATAGATTTGGTTTATGAAAGGAGTGGACTCAATTAATCAATGTATTATATAAGTGCAATGGTTTCTCTTGCTATGTGAAGTGCATCTGTATGATTTTTATATTCATTATGGTCAAGTGATATATTTTTAAGAGTGAGTAGAAGTTTGTTAAGCAGTCAAAGTGCATCTCTTTGGTTTGTATATGTAGTCTTAAGTTATAGTCAAATTGTGGTATTTTGTAAGGGATTATATCTTGTTACTCTTGTATTCATGCTCATTCTAGATTGTCATATCGTGAAGTGGGTATTAGAATTCATTGGATCTCAAATAAAAATTTGAATATTGTGACCATCAGTGTAGGGAGTTGTGTGAGTTTTGATAAGCACAATTGATTCTATAAGTCTTGGAGAGGAATAAAAAGAAGAGCCAAAGGTCTGAAATGTCTCCAATTATCACAAGACATACAATAACCAGTATTTAAGTTTATAATGGGAAATAAAATTCAGTATTGATCATGAATAGATAGATTCATTGTATATGGGGCAAAGTCTATCATTTTTTATATATTGTATAAGAATAACCAAGTATTCATCAACTCATTAAAGTATAAATGCTTCTTTATTTTATGTATCTTAAATAAAGGGAAGTCAAATAAATTTATTGTCAATTTAGGCTCATTTTAAGGTGAACTAACTTAGAACAACCATGTTGGAACAAAGAGTGAAGAAATGAGCAAGTAAGCTTATCTGTTTTAGAATTTGAGAGAGATTCTAACAGATAACCAAAACTTGTGTGCTATTGCATGGTATGTGAAGGCTTGAAACAAAAATTTAAAGGATTGAGATGATAAAAGAAGGTTTATACTTTGAATTTGGTTAAATACTTAAGATATCAAGAAGTCAAATGATTAGTTTGAATTATCATTAAGTCTAAAGAAAGAAGATTCATCAAAAGTTAAGATTAACATTCAAAGTATATTGTGACTGGTTGTAGCACAAGAATGTGTAAAGGTCAAGGAGACTAGGAAGAAATATGTTTTTAGTAAAAATCGGTACATGGAAGGTTTGTAGGGAAAAGTGAGTTTTATGAGATACGTCTTCAAGTAAGAATGGAATAACATTGACAAAAGAAGAATACTATAAAGAGGAAACCAATATGAAATTGAGGAAATCCAGGTATTAAGAACCATTGAATTGAACAAATCACTTAAATGATAATGAAGATTTGTCCACTCATAGTACCGAAAGTTAAGAATGGTACATAATAGGAAAGTATGTTCAGAGGGGGAGCTAACTTCCAAATTCAAGGTAAAGAGTGAAAAGACAGAATATCAAAGATATATAAATTGAGCATGGTGAAGTGAGAGAGTTGTATATGGAGAAAATAGATCTAGGGGAGATATGATAATGATTGGTGGACACAAGTGTCAAGACAGTAATATTAATCCCACAGGGGAGCTTCTTGAGGTAATTAAGTGTTTTGTAAGTATTATCTACGTTTTATTTTTTTTGTTGAATGCATGATCCTTTTTCATGGATGTCAAAGGGGAGAGAGTGTTGTTAGAAATTAGGAATATTGATTTGAAGTTGTTGGTGTGTATTTTTCATCAAAGGTTTTTGAGTAGTTGCCATCAATGACAAAGGGGGAGATTGATGAAACCTAGTCACTAGTGTTTTCATTGATGTCAAGTGGCATTGATGGTAAAGCAGAGAGTGGTGAAGTGAAGTTTAGTCACGGGCATGAAGGTTGATTGGTAGTTCTCTCTTAGTGGTTTAGTATGCATTTAGGTTGGTTTCAGTGCACTACAAGCTTGGTTCGTGAAGTAGGAGTCCAGTGGAAGCATGGACAAGGTTGGTATGCTTGTCTTAGAGGTTCTATATGTAACATTCCCAATTTAGTACATTAGAACAAGATTTTTTTTTTTTTTGATAAGTGCTTCCTAGTTCTAAATACATAATTTAGAACTCACAGATCATAACAATCATTCTTATAACAGATAACCATATGCAGCTATAATGACTCGGTGTACCACCGATATATTCATTCCATGACTGGGTGATCTACCGATCTATTCATGAGTATCATAGAGCTGGCGTTTTTATTTTAACACTTCACTCTTGCAGTTCTCTTCCCTAATTTGGGATTTCAGAATGCTCTGTCCAAGGAACCTATCTGAATAATTGTTACTGCTATTCATCGGCATTACGTCCTTCAAACTAGGTGACATAAGACAACACAATCATCAGCTTGCAATACTTTGGCCAAAGATTTGAAACATACTGTTCATATCTCATATTCCTTGACAGCATACTCATCAATCTGGAATACATCCTTCACCCCACTCCGATGTTAATTAGAATGTCATATACTGACTTCTGTCAACCTCCCCTGTCCCAAGTCATTCACTCAGGAACAGATTAATAACATGACAACGTTATAAGGATGCTCTCGAGGACTAGGGTAAGCTGACATACTGGGTCAACCCTAGTTAACCCTGTGTGTCAAGGTACCCCGAGTCTCCAAGGGCAGCCTCATAACATGACCATGTTCCTAACCAGTCCCAGAGTAAAAACTTGTTTGAGTTTAAGGTGTAAATCTTCACGATCAATGTAAAGGGTGTCGTCATAAGTCACCTACATTGTTGTATCCTCGAGAAGATCCTAATCTTCTCAAAGGTACAACCCTACAGTTGACATGTGTCGTCATCCTACAAAACCACCTAGGAAAGATTTACTTAACTTCAAGGTGTTACTTACGTTGAGTTGAAATTATACTCTAAGACTCTCCTATCTGGGTAGTCTTTTCCCAACCCCTGGGTTCCTCACCTTTGAGTTGCCTTACTTATTTAAGATCCATTTCACAGAGAGAAGTTTAATAAAATTTGAGATCTTGTCAAGGAGATCATTGATTCACAATAATCTTAATCAACGAAATTGGGCAGTAGCCCTAAGTCCTCTTCATAAGGATGCTAACTGCACCCATATCAGTTTATATCAGTTCTCAAAACTGAAATATATTTTACTTATTGTTATTAAGATATAGTGATTTAAAATCATCAGTTACGTTGTCTTTACTTAGATCATGGATAGGAAGTAATAGATTACTCTTCCTGTTTCAGCTACCTATTGATGTAGTTTTAACCTTAACTTCCCATAAACAATGGACTAATTTTATAATATTCGCCTTATTCAAAACATAAAAGAATTACTAATCATTCACGAAGTATTCAGTCACATAATCTTTACAAGGCCTACATAGAGAATCCAAATAAATCTATGGTATAAAATAATAAAAATGCACTTAAAATCAATCAAACCTAAGAAGATCAATTCCATCAATTAAAAATGCAGCCACATAAGTAAAAATTTTCTTGTTTTCATTTATTTCCAAGCCATACAATTACAACTTATGCACTTCGGCATATTGGATACAATACTCAACAGCAAAAGAACAACTTTCTTACTATAGTACAATTATAGATATCAAATAGGAATTCATCATAAAACCAGATTTGATCTGCAAAATTACTAGCACAAGTCAGTTCTATGAACTGAGCATGATAAGCACTAATTCTTAAAACAATTGCATTCTACCAATTTCTCTCATTAAACAACCTGTTTAAATGAAATCATTTCTTCAAATCCTTAAACATGAATCAGGCTAATCATCTTTCTACAATTCTAACATGACTTTAACGCATGACTCATATTATAGCTGCCAATTAAACCTAAATATTTTTCAGATGATTCATCATATATATATAAGAGACTAAGAAGAAAAAAATGAATCCAAAACATCCATCCATTTGAATCTCAAGGACAACAATAATCCAACAAACTATTCCATTCAAAAATGAATATCCTATCAATTCGTGTATCCAACAGGTATGTTTTTTTTAAAACAATTCTGCAAGGGCAGATTATAACATCCAACAAGCTCAACTGATGGGATCTCTTTCTAATCATAACATTATTTCAATGGTATTGATAGGTACACCAACTTATACTGCAGTAAAATTTTTACCAATCCCTCCAAACAATTTAACAGTCTTTTCTTCTTAAGCCCGTACCGTAGAGTTCACATAAGGATACAAAATAAGAAAGCACTCAAAGTTTCTAGAAAAGGAGAGAATATTTTCTTATTCCTACAGTTATATAACAACATATACTTTACAGCTTAGGAGAAAGAAACAAATGCAATCAGATTTCCATTCCAATCATGTTCAAGACTGTACCGACTTCTCAAGAATAACGCGTATACATTCAAGCTTGAATTCAATAAGGAAGAAGAGAAGGCAAGAAAATCAACACCCATTCCTTCCAAATACAAACCTGATTTCCATCCATGTAGACCCAGGATTACCCATATGTTAATAAACATCAGAGTTCCTCAAAGCAATATTTCTTTTGGTCAGGATGTGTTCCCATTAACCAAGCAAGGTCGTAAAGAAAACAATAATCACATTAATATCTCATCATATACAAAATCTATATTTATTGACCATCCAGACCCTTTTTACAAAGGTGCAGGCTCAAATATAACATACATTATATGCATGTGACTAAATCAGTCGAGATCAAAAGAAGAAACTACAGTTTCATCAAAATTCAATTATAAAATCACCTGTAGCTATTAAGCAATACAAGAGTTCTTGCGGCCAAGTAATAATCAATAAAACAATCAAATTAGTGCCAACAATTCTTTCCATGTCATTCCTCAAACATTAAATTACCCAACGCCATTGCCTGTTATGGCACAGTTAGCAACTCATTACCTCAGTTGAACAAGAGATTAGGTAACATAATAAATAGAAGTCAAACCCATATACAAACACAACAAACATTTCAAAAGAGTTGAATCCATACAAATAAACAACAAACATTTCAACTGAATCGAATCCATATGAATAAACAACAAACATTTCAACTGAATCGAATCCATATGAATATACAGCAAGGGCTTTAACAGAAGTCGAGCCAACTCGCAAACACCTCAATGAATTCAACAAGAGTCGCATTCACATGAGAACACTACAAGGACTTCTACATAAGTCGTATCCAACAAGTATTCAAAACAAAGGCTTCAACAGAAGTTGAAATAATACGAAAACATTGCAAGGACTCCAACAGAGTAGTTTCCAACAAGTATTCACAACAAAGGCTTCGACAGAAGTCGAAATCATATGAAAACATTACAAGGACTCCAACAGAGTCATTTCCAACAAGTATTCACAACAAAGGCTTCGACAGAAGTTGAAATCATATGAAAACATTGCAAGCATTTTAACAAAAGTCAATCTATAAGTATGCTCAACAAAGATTCAATCTAAAGTTCAATAACATGCTAATACAGCAAGGTCGTCAGCCGAAGATGAATCCATAAAATAAATATAGAAAATCCGTTTAACAGAGTCTACACATAACTAGGGATTCCTAAATCCACAAGAAAAGAAGAACCCAATACATTGCTTCAAACCAACTGTGCTAAGATCACCTGAACAGAGTTGTTTTAATGAAATCATTTGAAGGAAAGCAATATTTTTAAAAGTTAGGGCCTATCATGCCTTATAGTGTCGCTTAAAAATCCGAAGAAGACCTCTGAATGTGGTCGCACCTTCTCTTCTTCTTCCACGATAAATTAAACAACAATAAATTGTTACCTTCATGCCTTATAAACTTTCCCCGATAGAGAAAGGAGCTAGAAATTCTCAAAGTTTCCATGCAACACAGAGTAGACGACTGGTTCGAAGAACCAGTGCTCAAGCAGAGAGAAAAACGGAATGCATGGAAAACCAAACAACCAAATAATTTTCCATTTGCATGCCTTCCCAAGCAATTCGCGCTCAGGAACTGAAGTTCATTAATTTCATTAACTCCCATCTTCCCTCCTATTCTCCATTGCCACTGACCGCCAAAGTTGGTGATTGCCAAAAGAAAACAAACAAACATTCCCATATTTGGTGATACTGCCACGTCAGGTCATATAGCCGTTTACAACCTCCGCCAAATCTGACAGCATCCCAAGTCTTTCAACCTTATCCACCTCATAAATGCCATGAAAACCACCGCCCAAGACTCACACCCCTTCATAGGTCCCCCTCCATTATTATCATTAATTAAGATAGGTTAGATCATAGGGTAGATCATAAGGTAAGACATTAGTCTTACTTTCATAGTGCTAGGTGTAGTTAACCTTAGGAGCATTAAGCTTATAGTTTAGGACTAGGTTAGATTAGCAATTATTTAACCAATAGGTTATAGTTTAGGTTAAGGTTATTAATCTTAACGAATCTAGTCTATGTCTCCCAAGTAGGACCATTTAGTATTAGAACCAAACAGGGTAAAAATTTCCTGTAAAGGATTATATCAGGAATAGCTAAATTAAGCTTACGATATAAACATGAACATCTTACCTAGCTTAAGGTCTAAGCCTTCTCGATGTTACGGTATTTGGAACCAATTTCATTTAACACGATCAACCTGAGTTAAACTCTGGAATTGCTCATTCAACTCATTCAGACCTTGCAACTTTCATAAGGTCAATAATTTTTGTTCATCCTGAATAAGCTAAAAAAAATTCCTTGGATCGATACAACTGATCCAAGGCTGAGTCAAAGATCTTCAAGAGCAAAGGAGATACAATCCATGTCAAGTATTACTTCACAACCCAAAGGAACATGTCCTTACATAGAAGAAATCATATATCAACACTTGAATGCTCAGGAGGAAGTAACAATAGTTCAGGGTGTTACATGCTTCCCTCCTAAAAGATTCATCATCCTGATGATTACATATTTTGATTTACCTTTAGGTCAACCAATTTATTAGTTCACAATACAAGAGACCAATTCCAACATGAATTATTTCTTAAATCAATGTCATGATATAATTTATTCAACTTAAATAATGTTTGCCTCAAAGCTGGCTTACATAAAGACATGAAAAAGATAAGTTCATTATCATTTTTTTGTCAACAGATTCTATTCTGTTCAAAAAGAAAGGGAAAAGCAACTTTCATCTCTTCCATATTTTCCCAAGTTGCACTCTCTTCATTAAACTGGTCCCACTGGACCTTACATTGTTGTATTTCACAATTTCTCAAATGCAATTGGTGAGTTTCCAGCACTCGTGTGGGTTTAACCACGATTATTCCTGGGTCTTGGACCTGCAAGGAATTCCAATTTAAAACATGTGACAAGTCTGAAACGTATTTCTTAAGCAAAGAAATATGGAAAACATCATCCATGCGAGACAAAGTAGGTGGTAATGCTAATCGATAAGCTACAGGATTGATTATTTTCACAATTTCGAAAGGTCCCACGTAACGAGGTGACAACTTGGAAGCCTTGCCAAAAGTTATAGAACTCTTTCTGGGTTTAACATGAAGAAAAAAAATTTCACCAAGTTCAAAATTTCAATCAACCCGCTTTAGGTCAACATAGCTCTTCTGCCTATCTGCTGCTTCCTTCAATCATTCACAAATCATCTTAACTTGTTCCATTTCAGTGAGGATTTCTGGCCCAATTACCATTCTATCCTCAATACTATCCCAACTAACAGGGGTTCTGCACTTTCTCCCATAAAGTGCCTCAAAAGGTGCCATTTTAAGAGAAGAGTGATATGTGTTATTGTATGCGAACTCAACTAATGGAAGATACTCTTCCCATTTATACTGTTGATCCATGCAATACATTCACAACATATCTTCCAACACTTGATTTACTCTCTCCATTTGTCCATCCATTTCTGGATGATATGCAGAACTGAAATTTAATTTCATTCCTAGCGCTGCATTAAGTGTTTGCAAAAATCTTGACGTCATTCTAGGATCCCTGTTAGATATAATTAATTTAGGTACTCCATGCAACTTGAAAATTTCGTGTACAAACCTTTTTGCTAACACTGGAGAATCATCCTTTAGATTTCTAGCGATGAAATGAGCTACCTTTATTAGTTTGTCTACAACTACCAAGATAACATCATGTTTATTTCTCGACATAGGCAACCCTTGTACAAAGTCCATGCTTATTACTTGCCATTTATACTGTGGTATGCTATGGGGATATAATAGTCCAGCAGGGTGCATGTGTTCTGCCTTAACCCGCTGACATTCCAGACAATGAGTCACAAAATTGATAACATCCTTTTTCATACCTTTCCAAAAGTATTGTTGTTTTAGATCAGCAAGCATTTTTGTGATACTTGGGTGTCCAGAGAAGGGTGAATTATGAAATTCAACTAACAATTTCTTTCTCAAGTCATTTAACAATGGTACATATACCCTGTTTTCATAATGTAAGATTCCTTCATTATCAAAATGAAAACCTTTATACCTTTCATCCTTTGGTTCTGTAGCAAGTGCTGCTTTTACTTGCTAAAAGTATATATCAGATTCTGAGGCACTTCTTACCTCATCTTTAAAATGAGTTCTTAATGTTATAAGAGCAGAAATGTGCTTCCTACGACTTAGAGCATCCGCTATTCTATTCTCTTTCCCTTTGATGTAGCTAATATCAAAATCATATTGAGATAAAAACTCTAACCACCTTCGCTGTCTTGCATTTAGGTTGGGCTGAGTGAAAATATATTTCAGCCCTAAATGATCAGTTTTCAACTCAAAAGGTTTCCCAAGTAAATAGTGCCTCCATACTTGAAGCGCATGAATAATTGCAGCAAGCTCTAAATCATGAGGGGCATAATTCAGCTCATGTAACTCAAGTTTTCTACTTTCATATGCTATGACTTGATCATTTTGTAAAAAAACACCTCCAAGGCCTTCCCAGAAGCATCCATTACAATAGTAAAGTTCCCATTAGGGTCTGGTACAGCTAATATAGGTGCTGAAGTCAACTGGCTTTTCAAACTTTTGAAAGTAGTTTCGCACCTATCTTTCCAAATAAATTTCTTATCCTTCTTCTGCAATGAAGTTATCGGTGCAACCACTTTAGAAAAATCCTTAACAAATTTTATTTAATAACCAGTAAGGCCCATGAAGCTTCTTACTTCATGTACATTCTTTGGTGCAGGCCACTCGGTTATTGCCACTATTTTTGAAGGATCTACTGCAATTCCCTCTTTACTAATAACATGACCCAAATAGTGAACTTCAGTATCAAAGAAAGAACATTTGGATAACTTACCATACAACTTTCTTTTTCTCAATATTTCCAAAACTATCTTCAAATGCTCATTGTGCTCTTCGACACTTTTAGAATATATGAGAATATCATCCAAGAATACAAGCACAAATTTGTCCAAATATTCTTGAAAGATATTATTCATTAAGTTCATAAAAGCTGCGGGTGCATTAGTTAATCCAAAGGGTAAAACCGTGAACTCATAATGTCCATACCTGGTTCGGAAAGCTGTTTTATGAATATCTTCTTCTCTAATCCTTAATTGATGATAACCAGATAAAAAATCTATCTTGGAATAAACCCCTACCCCACGCATCTGATCAAATAGATCGCCAATCCTTGGAAGTGGGTATCTGTTCTTAATTGTTGCTTTGTTTTAACATCCGATAGTAAATACAAAGCCTAAGTGTTCCATCTTTCTTTTTTACAAATATTATTGGTGCTCCCCAAGGTGAAACACTTGGTCTAATCAAGCCCTTAGACAAAAGTTCTTGCAATTGTGCCTTAAGCTCAACTAACTCTGTAGTAGTCATCTGATAAGGTGCCTTAGAAATAGGTTCCGTCCCTGGTTTGATTTCAATGGTGAAATCAAATTCCCTCTTGGGTGATAAACCTGGTAATTCCTCTGGAAATACAACCTTGAAACTTTGCAACAGTGGGAATCATTTCATGGAAATCACCATCTTCTTCTGAAAATTTAGATATCTTTACTGCATATAAGGTACATCCTTTGTTTTTATCCTTTTTAAGTTACATAGCTAACAATTTCCTAACTGAAATTTCCCGTTTCACACCTTGAATCTCTGCTGCTTTCAGCCGATCATCTAAACATCTTATATTCTTTTCAAAGTAGTCTACTTTTGCTTTATGGTCAGCTAACCAATTGACACCGATGACAATGTCATAGGATCCCAAAGGTGTAACATAGAGGTCAACTTCCGTGGAAAAGTTAGGTAAGTCAAGGACTGCCCCAAAAAGACACATACTCACTGTATGAACAAAGTTATTACCATACTATATAGTCCAAGATTTATCCATTTTTCCAGCTTTTTCTTTTAAGTTTAGAAGCAATTTTACTTGAAATAAAACATTCAATAGCTCCTGTATCAAAAATAATAGTGACAAGTATGCCAAATAACTTACCCGAAACTTCTATAGGTGTCACTTGCTTTTCAGCTTGCTTTTCTGCTACTGCAGCATGTATCTTATGCTGCTGATTACGATCATCCTTCTGTTGGTGCAGGATCACAGCACCCATGAATGTCTGTAACTTGATGGGTTGAGACTCTCAGTGCGATTGCATAACATGGAGCTTTTCCAAAGTGTGGGACCTTGTGAAATCGGAAAAGCTCTCCGGATGAAGGCCGGTTCTTATTCCTCTGTTCAGATGCACACGTAAAAAAATGTAGAGGGTTTACTAAAAACCTAATCTAACTTGCCAAGCAGATAGGGGAAGAAGATGCATAAAATAAACCTAATCTAACAGAGGTGATGCACCAAGGAATGAAGAACATCTGTCTTGCCAATAAACACAAACCATTAAAAATGCAATGCAAGATCATGCACAAATAACGGATTTACAGTGAAAGATCAGGAAGATGCAAATTAACATAGAGAGGGTTGAGAATCATCCATAGACATGCATTATTTGCTCCAAATATTGATACAATACACCACAAAATGCCAAGAGGCAAAGTTGCATTATAGTTTTAGATGGGAGGTTTGAACTCCACACATTCACCTGCCAAAGAGAAGAAGGGAGGATCAAAAAAAGAATTTCCAACCTTTAGAAAGAAGCCCCTCCTTACAATTTATAGGAAGAATGAGAGAGAAAAGAGAGAGGAATTCCAAACCTACCCCAACCACCTCCAGGTTGCATTTAATTCATCCCATTATGGTGGTAAGTGAGAATCTTAGCAAACCCAAAAAGTGGCGAACTGTATTTTGTATTTTTAAGAACTTTTTCCCACCCAATTTGGACAAAGGACCTCGTAAGCTTTTCGAAAAGTCCAACCTTGCATTAATCTGAGCTCCCTATGAAAATTTATGGCCGTCTAAATATCTGGGTCAGGGTCTACTTCCTGTCAGCACTCATAATGTTGTGCCTCTTGAAGGTGCGCCATAGGCGCATCCATATTTGTGTCGACATCCCCTTACGTGTTCCAGGGTACGAATTCTACCATGTCAACACTCTCCTACCTGTGCCAAAGGTGCATCCATGTTTGTGTCGACACTCTTTGTCGTGCGCCACTTACCTGCGCCTAGGGCACGACTTTTCCTTTGTCGACACTCTGTGTCGCGTACCCTTTACGTGCGCCACGGCGCATCCTTTTTAGTGTCGACACTCTTTTTCGTGCACCCTTTACCTGTGCCTTGGTGCATCTATTTTCATGTCAACATTCCTTGTTGAGCACCTTGGCGCATCCTTTTTAGTGTCGACACTCTTTTTCATGCACCCTTTACCTGCGCCTTGGTGCATCCATGTTTGTGTCGACACTCCTTGTTGAGCGCCTCTTACGTGTTCCTTGGCGCATCCTTTTTAGTGTTGATCCTTTTTAGTGTCAACACTCTTGTTTGTGTGCCACTTACCTACACCTTGGCGCATCCATTTTAGTGTCAACACTCATTTATGTGTGCCACTTACTTGTGCCTTGGCACATCCATTTTGATGTTGACATTCCTTATTGAGCGCCTCATACGTGCACCTTGGCGCATCCTTTTTAGAGTCGACACTCTTTTTCATGCACCCCTTACCTGTGCCTTGGCGCATCCATGTTTGTTTCGACACTCCTTGTTGAGCACCTCTTAAGTGCGACCGTGGCGCATCCTTTTTAGTGTCAAAACTCTTTTTCATGCGCCCTTTACCTACGCCTTGACGCATATATGTTAGTGTTGACACTCATTTCTGTGTGCCACTTACCTACGCCTTGGCACATATATGTCGGGGTTTGAGTTTCTTTGATTTCCATATTCTTCCATTTGTCTATATCTACCTAGGAGGGAAAGATATATACAAAAATTTGGCAACTCAACGGGATCACCTGCCTGCTAGGTAGAAGATCAGTGGCCTTTTAGCAATCCATTGGGCATGGAGTCATAAGGAATAACCTGAAACCAACCTGATCCCTGATCCCAAGCCTGATACCGCAACTCCTTCTTCAAGAGCATACTGGACTGTAGAAAACAACCTAAGAGCAGCCAAAACCTGTGCCAGAGCACTTAGGGAAATTGAAACCTAACTACAACAAGACAATGTGCATATGCACTTAGAGGAATTGAAAACTAATCTAATATTTACAAGGGTAAACCTTTTCCTTTTAGTAGCAATGTTTAAGATAGATTCCGTTAACCGGAATTGGGAGTTCTTCTCCATCCAATGTCGACAATTGGAAGGCATTACTACTTTTACATCCCGTGACCATGTAGGGGCCACTCCAAATGGCATCAAATTTGGAATTCCTTCCTGGTTTTGCTCGATCTGCATCCCATTTCAAAACTAGGTCCCCCTCCTGGAAGGTCCTTGCTCTTGCCTTCTTATCAAACCATCTTTTTACTAAGGCTTAGTCCTTTTCAATCACCTAAACTACATGCTCTCTGATTTCTTCCAATTCCATCAACTCTGCATACCTGGCCTCCATTGGTTCGAACTCAAAAAACTCCAACTGCTTTATGAGCTCTAATGCAGGAAATTCTAATGATATAGGCAACACTGCCTCTTTCCCATAGACCAACTTGTAGGGAGAATTACCAGTAGGGTTCTTAAGTGTTATTCTGTCAGCCCACAATGCTGATTTTAGCTTGGTATGCCATGTCCTTTGGTTTCCATCCAAAGTGCTTCTGATGATTTGTAGCAAATTCTTGTTCGTGGACTCTGCCTGTCCATTACCCTGCGGGTAATAATTTGAAGAGGTGCTCAAATAGATTCCATTTTTGATAGCCCAATCTGTAATCTTGGAACCTATGAATGCCAATGCATTATCTGATGTAATAGTGGCCGGCACACCGAACCTGGTCACTATTCCTTCATAAAAGTCTAGTATGTTAGACTCATTTGCTTCTTTGAGCGCTACTACTTTGGTCCACTTGGTGAAATAGTCCATTGTTGTGAGAATCCACTTATGGCCTTGGCTTGAGTTTGGGTTGATGACCCCGATGAAGTCTAATCCCCATTGCATAAATGGTTGGTCAACCAAGATTGGGTGCAATGGAAGCGCTGCTAGTCTTTCTTTTGCCTGTGAAGAGTGCACATTTCTTACACTTTCTTATCCATGTATAGCAGTCATTAAACACCGTGGGCCAATAATACCCGCCTTCATTATCTTGAGAGCTGTTACTCGTGGGGTGAAATGTCCTCTGGAATCTCCATCATGAAAATCTGGTAACACCCTCTCAATTTGACCTGTCCTAATGCACCTCAATAGAACTCCATTGATTTCTTTCTTAAACAAAACACCATCAACAAGCACATATGGAATAGCTTGTAATCTAAAGTATCTCCTCTTTGCTTTGCTCATTTCTAGAGGGCATAGTCCTCTCTATAGGAAGTTTATCATACTCTGAGTCTAACAAGGAGTAGGCACATGATCATTTTCCTATTCTTGACCACCCTTGTAATACCAAGACAGTCTCTTTTTCATCACCTGCTTCAACTTGCTAACTCAAAGCTAGTTGTTCACATAATCCCTTTCCACATACTAGTTTGGTGACCTTGATCTCGATGTCATATTCCATGACACGAGTGATCCATCCTGCACGTTTCTCATTCAGATCCTTGTTTAGAAGGAAGTCCTTGACTCCCGCATGAGAGACCAACAATTGGATCTTGTTGTTTGAGACTAGGTGCTTGAATTTCTTTAAAATCCTGATCACTACAAGGACATGCTTTTCAATGAAAGAGTACCTTGTTTCGTATTCCTTCAGACCTTGACTAAAGAAAGCAACTGGTTGTTCTAATCCTTCTTTGTTTTGTTGTGCCAGGATTGCAGAAATTGTGTTTCCACCACCGAAGGTATATAACATGAAGTCCTTGGAGAAGTCTGGATTGACGAGAGTCGGAGCTTGAGATATAGCCTCTTTTATTGCCTCAAAACTTGCCTTGCCTTCATATGTCCACTTAAATGCCATGCTCTAATTCAACATCAGCGTTATTGGCTTTACGAGAGCTACAAAGTTTGGAACAAACTTGTGGACAAAATTGATCCTTCCTAAGAAGATTTGAAGAGCCTTCTTATCAAACCATATTTTTACTAAGGCTTGGTTCTTTTCAATCACCTGAACTGCATGCTCTCTAATTTCTCTGCTCTTCTTTCTAACCAGAACCAAGTTTACAACCCAGCTTGAGTGCTTGATCAGAAATATAATGCTTGCCTCTATTAGCTTGTTCAGCTCTTTCTTCATTAGAGGCTCAATGTGAGGGTTGACTGGTCTCTTCTTCTACCTGATGGGCTTAGCATCTAGATCCAATTCTATGGTATGTTGTGCCAATTTCAGATTGAAACCTCTTAAGTCTTCATAGCTCCAAGCGAAGACATCTGGAAATTCTTGGCAAAGTTGTATGAACTTTGATTTCTCCTGCTCAGTGGCCACTTTGCCAATTTGAAGTGTTTTTCCTTCCCCAACCAAAATTGGCTCTGAATCTTCTCTCTTGACCTGTATGTTAGCATTTTCCTTACGGAACTATTCGTTAGGGTTGAAGATAGACTCCAATGTTACTAAACCCTTGGGATCTTGTTTGTCCATAGTTGTACTACTTGATCCCCTATTGCTGCTCTAATCTATCCTGATTCCTAGCTGAGAATTCGGCCTCTTCTTGTAAGAAATTGACGATCTGTTGATCGTTCTCAAACACCTGCCAGCTTGTGTTATTATCTGCAACTACTGGCCTCACAATCACATGGATATGTGGCTTCATTTTTTCCCTTTTGATGTTGTCAACCACATCCAACATTGCTCCAACTGCTGCGAGCCTATCCGCGGCTTCATTTTTCTTCCTGGGTATGGACATGACGTTGAAAGCTTCGAAATCCTCAACGAGGTCCCATAACCTATTCTTGTAGTTCTTCAGTAGGTTATTCTTTGTAGCATGTTGTCCCCTGACTTGATTGATGATCAGCTCGCTATCCCCGAACACCTGCAAGTTCTTTATGCCCTTTTTCCTAGCCCAATGAAGTCCATGAATCAAGGCCTCATATTCAGCTGTGTTGTTTGAACAGGAAAACTGGAAATGGAAAGCTTGAATAATATTTGATGCCTTGAGGTGAAACAAGCATAGCTCCTCCTCCTGCACCTTGCCTACTCCTTGATCCATCAAAAAATAATTGCCATACCTCATTGTCATCCTTATGGTCCATTTTTGTGATGTTAGGAATAGGCTGGTTTTCTTCATGTATACAATAGACTCCTAGCTCAGATTCTTCTATTTCTTGGTAGGGATCAAAAGCATGTACCTTGCTTGCCCATTCATCAAGAGTCAAATCTGGGATGCTTCCAACTTTGGTGTCAGCTTCATCTGTGCTAGGATAATCTTCTTGATCAAATGCTGAGTAGTTGGCATTGATTTGGCTTGGAGTATGAGGCTCAATATGAAAGTTTTCAATTGGTTCGGATCTGATTGTGATCTTAGTACCATATCTTGTTCTGAACAACATGTGTGACTAGTCAGTAGATAAGTAGCCTCCAATTCTAGCTATGAAATCCCTTGATACAGCATAGGGCAAAGAGTGGTGGCAAATCTATTACTGACACATCTTGCAAAACATTAACATTGGCGCATGCATGCAAGGTAAGATTCAGACCTTTAATCACTCCCACCATTGCTACTGCTGTCCCATCCAACTGCACTACCCCCTTTGATATGACTTCCTATTGGAGACCCAACTGATCAACTATTTGCTTGGGCATTACAGAACTACTTGCCCCAGAATCAATCATGCAATTGTGTACTAGTTTATTGCCAATGATTAAGGAACCATAGAATGGAGGGGGCTTCAAAACCCAACCTTGTTGTCCTCCATGACTCCCTTCAGGCTGAGCAGCATTTGTGAGGACCTTCTCTTGCTTAGGGACCTGCTGGTTCGAAGTTGACTAATCCTTCATGGCAGCTTGTAGAATATCTCTTTGGCCTAGGATGGATAAAGATTCCCACATTGATATGTTCACATTTTTCTTCTTCATTTGATTAATGATGCTAAATGGGGATGAAAGATCTCTTTGTTGTCCTTTAGTCTGTGCATTCCTTTCTTGTGCATGGGCAGAAACAACTGGCATTTGAGTTGGTTTGGAAGGTGGTTTGGGCTGTCCTTACGTGTTTGGAACTGTATTTTACTTACCAACACCTTGTGGAGTGATGGAAGGTTGTAGATCACTTGGAGCCAATGACTTCCCCTCACCAATATTCCTCTTCTTTGATCTTGTGTTAGCTACTACACTCTGAGAAATTGTTTGATTCATGCCCCAAAAATCCTCAGCTTGCCAATTCAAAAGTACGGTATCATTTGGAGTTGTATTTTGCTAAGATGTCCCTTGTTGCTGATTTGTTTCTTGACTCACTTCACCCTCTATGCCAGTAGTTTTCACCATCAAGGCTTGGTTCAAAGCACCATTGAAGCACATAGATTGGTTGTGAGGTTCATTGCATGGGAAACACCAATTGTACTCTTGAGCTATGTTTTTTTGTACTGGCACTAATGCTTTAGAAGCAGATGTGACATTGGGGTTATAGGGCTGAAATGGTATATTAGCGGGAGGCCTTACTTGGCTTTAATTTATAGCTAGATTGAGTGGCCTATTGGGTTAGTATGGTGGCCTAGCCTGGTATTGCGCTTGAGGCTGATACGGTCTAGCATTTTGAGCTTGCTGTCTTTTGATAGTCACCAGCTCATTTCCAAGGTTTTGCAATTGTTTCATAACCTCTTGGAGTTCATTTGAAGCACTAGAGGATGAAGTAGAAGTTTCATTTGAACTTTGATTTCGAGGAGTGGGAATAGGAGCCAAAGTGGGTGCTTGACTAGTGCTTGGATTTTCTAAGTTTGGATACAAGGGCATGGGAGGCCTAGGAGCCAGCTTACCAGCTTGAATAAGACAGTTTTAAGCCCTAATGGAAATGCTATAAGCCGTAGGTAAGGTTGTGCCTCCCATAGATTGAATTAACATAGAAATATAAGAATTCAAAGCTTTAAGATAATATAGAAAAGCACCTTCAGCTGTTGGCCTGACGGCCATTGGAATTCTATCCCAAGACCTTTGAAATCTGAAGTTAAAGTCAGTCATCTGCTCGTTGGGAGCTCTCTTGATAGTTGTCAAATGTTCTAGTAGAGACAAGTTGTCTCCCTTTTCCCCAAACTGCTCATGGAGAACTATGCATAACTGATTCCAATTTGTGATAGAACCGGCTCCAAGGCTCCTAAACCATTGTAATGCCTTCCCTTTGAACGAAGATGCTAGCAATTTGATAGCAACATCCATTTCATTTATCTCGTGGATTGCACAAACGTTAGCAATGTCTTTGACATGATCACCAGGAGTGGTATGATTTTCTCCAGTGAAAAATGGAATGTTCTTCAATGCTGCGATTGGAACTGGATTCTGTGTATTGAGGGCAAGTGGGCTGCTTCCAGTGAAATTGAAAAAGGGATTCGGAGGTCGTGCCATTCTAATTGGCTTGTGAACCCTTGTTGATGCGAGAAAAGGTCTACCAGGTGGAGGTGTAGACAAATTCCGGTTAGGTGGAGATGGTGATCTTTGTGGTCTTCTTCCTCTCCTTCCTCCTCCTAGTGATAGTTGCAAGTGTAAAAATAGCCCCTCTTCTCGAGTATCAGACCTGGTTCGAATTCTTCTCATGTGCCTGGGCAACTTGTGCTGCTATACCACTGAAATCTATCCCTTCGGAGTCACCAGATGTGTTAGATAATGAGCCTCAAAAGGCTAGATTATGCCAGGTTACACACCAAACCTGACAAATACTAAAAATAGAATTTTGAAAGACCTGTAATTTTGAGATTTTAGCGTTTGGAATTTGATTTAGAATGACAGTCCTAAAACCCAAAAATGCTAGATTTCTGAAATCCTGAAATCCAAAATTCAAAAACCATTAAATTTTGAAAGTCAAAATCTTAAAAATATAAGAATACCCTTTTGAATATTATCTCTCGATCTATCAACTGGTGAAATTTTGACTTGTTTTGAGCAAGTTAAGCCCTTGAAAATCAATTTCAAAGTTCAGCCTAGAAAGTGAAAAATCTGAAATTGTAAAACCTGTAATTTTTCAATCCAAATTTCTTGAAAATTCCTTCAAATCTTGTGGAATGACCTCTTGGTCCCACCGGGCATGCCAAAACTATTGGTGCAGGATCACAGCACCCCTAAATGTTTGCAACTCGATGCGTTGAGACTCTCAGTGTGATTGCATAACATGGAATTTTTCCCAAGTGTGGGACCTTATGAAATTGGAAAAGCTCTCCGGATGAAGGCCGGTTCCTATTCCTCTGTTAAAATGCACACGTAAAAAATGCAGAGGGTTTACTAAAAACCTAATCTAACTTGCCAAGGAGACAAGGGAAGAAGATGCATAAAATAAACCTAAGCTAATAGAGGTGATGCACTGAGGAATGAAGAACATCTGTCTTGCCAATAAACACAAACCATTAAAATGCAATGCAAGATCATGCACAGATAACGAATTTGCAGTGAAAGATCAGGAAGATGGAAATGAACATAGAGAGGGTTGAGAATCATCCACAGACATGCATTATTTTCTCCAAAGATTGATACAATACACCACAAAATGCCAAGAGGCAAAGTTGCATTACAGTTTTAGATGGGAGGTTTGAACTCCACAGATTCACCTGCCAAAGAGAAGAAGGGAGGAGCAAAAAAAGAATGTCCAACCTTTAGAAAGAAGCCCCTCCTTACAATTTATAGGAAGAATGAGAGAGAAAAGAGAGAGGAATTCCAAACCTACCCCAACCACCTCCAGGTTGCATTTAATTCATCCCATTATGGTGGTAGGTGAGAATCGTAGCAAACCCAAAAAGTGGCGAACTGTATTTTTTATTTTTAAGAACTTTTTCCCACCCAATTAAATATATATAGACTTATTTGGATAGAGGACCTCGTAAGCTTTCCGAAAAGTCCAACCTTGCGTTAATCCGAGCTCCCTGTGAAAAGTTATGGCCGTCTGAATATCTGGGTCAGGGTCTGCTTCTTGTCAGCGCTCAGAATGTTGTGCCTCCTGAAGGTGCGCCATAGGCGCATCCATATTTGTGTCAACATCCCCTTATCTGTGCCAAGGTACAAATTCTACCTTGTCGACACTCTCCTACCTGCGCTAAAGGTGCATCCATGTTTGTGTCGACACTCTTTGTCATGCGCCACTTACCTGCGCCTAGGGCGCGACTTTTCCTTTGTCGACACTCTGTGTCATGCACCCTTTACATGTGCCACGGTGCATCCTTTTTAGTGTCGACACTCTTTTTCATGTGCCCTTTACCTGCACCTTGGCATATCCATTTTCATGTCGACATTCCTTGTTGAGCGCCTCTTACGTGCACCTTGGCGCATCCTTTTTTAGTGTCGACACTCTTTTTCATGTACCCTTTACCTGTGCCTTGGTGCATCCATGTTTGTGTCAACACTCCTTGTTGAGTGCCTCTTACGTGTGCCTTGGCGCATCCTTTTTAGTGTCGACACTCTTTTTTGTGTGCCACTTACCTGTGCCTTGGCGCATCCATTTTAGTGTCGACACTCATTTCTGTGTGCCACTTACCTGTGCCTTGGCATGTCGACATTCCTTGTTGAGCACCTCTTACGTGTGCCTTGGTGCATCCTTTTTAGTGTTGACACTCTTTTTCATGCGCCCTTTACCTGTGCCTTGGCACATCCATGTTTGTGTCGACATTCCTTGTTGAGCACCTCTTACGTGTGCCTTGGCGCATCCTTTTTAGTGTCGACACTCTTTTTCATGCACCCTTTACCTACGCCTTGACGCATAAATGTTAGTGTTGACACTCTTTTCTATGCACCACTTACTTGCACCTTGGCGCATATATATCAGGGTCTGAGTTTCTTTGATTTCCATATTCTTCCATTTGTCTATATCTACCCGGGAGGGAAAGATATATACAACACCTTCTTCAAAGGGCACTGATTTGCGTAGTGGTCTTTGCCACAATTGTAGAAGCCTCCTACAGGTCCCTTTTTAGGTTCAAAATTACTTCCAGCCTTAAAAGTACCACGTTGTCCTCCATAGGGCTTCTGCCCATTATTATAATTTTTGGCAAAACTATCCCTTACATTTCCAGCAGGCTTATTTGCTATCTTTTTCTTACTATTATCTACTGGAAACTTACTTCTATTTCCAAACTTTTTCCATGGCCCCTTCTTGGGTGCAAGTGAAGTTGAAGAAGGGTTTGCAATCTTCTTCTGCACTTCCTCTTTATGAGCAGAAATAGCCTTTAATTTCTGTTCTTGCCTTATGGCCTTTTCAACAACCCCTTCCATAGTGGTTGGGCTGTGAACATTGACCTCTCCTCCTATCACGGGATTTAGTCCCATGATAAATTTTTGTATTCTGAACTTCTTGTCAGTTTGATATTGCGGTATGTACTTGAGGAGTTTCGTAAATTACTCCCAGTATTCAGTTACCGTTAGCTTCCCTTGAGCTAAGTTCTGGAATTCTATCATTTTCTGATCATAGAAAAGTTGTGGCAGCCAACATTTCCTAAAATAGCCTTTAAATTGATCCCAAGTGATATTGGTCTCATCAATATTTAGCTCAGCTTTACGGCTGTCCCACCACAAAGATGCTTCGTGGGAAAGCTGATAGGCTCCCCAAATAGCTTTGGTTTCCTCAGAGAAGTTTCTTATTGCAAAGTAATTTTCCATTTCGCTGAGCCATTTCTCATCTCCATCTCCTAATGTGGTGCCATCATATTTAGGTGTACTTATCCTTTTTATATCATTAGTGAGTTCCACTGCCAACCTGGCCTTTTTGTTTTCTAGTTGGATAGGTACATTTCTAGTGTTATTATCAACACCCATATCGGGGTTGTCCTTAGGAGGTAGCAGATTTTTGTTACCAGCTTCATCAACCTCCTCATTTCCCATTACTTGTTCAAGTACAGCCAAATGATCTCTTGTGTCCAATAGGGCAGCAAGGATCTCATCAATTTTTTGGGTTGTTCCTGCCCCTCCTTCATGTGGAGCATTATTTGCAATTTTCCCTCTTGTTCTAACCATTTTCTGTTACAAGAAAATTTAGGTTTTTATCAGATTATGGAAACAATAGGTCCAAGAGCTGTAACCTTTAGCTCTGATACCAAGATGTAACATTCCCAATTTAGTACATTAGAGCAAGAATTTTTTTTTTTGATAAGTGCTTCCTAGTTCTAAATACATAATTTAGAACTCACAGATCATAACAATCATTCTTATAACAGATAACCATATGCAGCTATAATGACTCGATGTACCACCGATCTATTCATTCCATGACTCGGTGATCTACCGATCTATTCATGAGTATCATAGATTTGGCGTTTTTATTTTAACACTTCACTCTTGCGGTTCTCTTCCCTATTCTGGGATTTTAGAATGCTCTATCCAAGGAACCTATCTGAATAATTGTTACCACTATTCATTGGCATCATGTCCCTCAGACTAGGTGACATAGGACAATGTAATCAGCAGCTTGCGATACTTTGGCCAAATATTTGAAACATACTATTCGTATCTTGTATTCCTTGATGGCATACTCGTCAATCTGGAATACATCCTTCACCCCACTCTGATATTAATTAGAATGTCTTATACTAACTTCTGTCGGCCTCCCCCTATCCCAAGTCATTCACTCAGGAATGGATTAATTACATGACAACGTTATAAGGATGCTCTCGAGGACTAGGGTAAGTTGACATACTGGGTTAATCCTAGTTAACCCTGTGTGTCAAGGTACCCCAAGTCTCCAAGGGCAGCCTCATAACATGACCATGTTCCTAACCAGTCCCAGAGTAAATACTTGTTTGAGTTTAAGGCGTAAATCTTAACGATCAATGCAAAGGGTGTCGCCATAAGTCACCTGCATTGTCGTATCCTCGAGAAGATCCTAATCTTCTCGAAGGTACAACCCTGTAGTTGACATGTGTCGTCATCCTACAAAACCACCTCGGAAATATTTACTTAACTTCAAGGTGTTACTTATGTTGAGTTGAAATTATACTCTAAGACTCTCCTATCTGGGTAGTCTTTTCCCAACCCCTGGGTTCCTCACCTTTGAGTTGCCTTACTTATTTAAGATCCATTTCACAGAGAGAATTTTAATAAAATTTGAGATCTCGTCAAGGAGATCATTGATTCACAATAATATTAATCAACGAAATTGGGAAGTAGCCCTAAGTCCTCTTCATAAGGATGCTAAATGTACCCATATCAGTTTATATCAGTTCTCAAAATTGAAATATATCCTACTTATTGTTATTAAGATATAGTGATTTAAAATCATCAACTACGTTGTCTTGACTTAGATCATGGATAGGAAGTAATAGATTACTCTTCCTGTTTTAGCTACCTATTGATGTAGATCTAACCTTAACTTCCCGTAAACAGTGGACTAATTTTACAATTTTAGCCTTATTCAAAACATAAAAGAATTACTAATCATTCACGAAGTATTCAGTCACATAATCTTTACAAGGCCTACTTAGAGAATCCAAATAAATCTATGGTATAAAATAATAAAAATGCGCTTAAAATCAATAAAACCTAAGAAGATCAATTCCATCAATTAAAAATGTAGCCACATAAGTAACAATTTTCCCCTTTTCATTTATTTCCAAGCCCTACAATTACAACTTATGCACTTCGGCATATTGGATGCAATACTCAACAGCAAAAGAACAACTTTCTTAGTATAGTACAATTAGAGATATCAAATAGGAATTCATCATAAAACTAGATTAAACAATCTGAGCATCATATCAGATCTGCGTGCCTTTATTACTTACAATGTCCATCTACAAAATTGCTAGCACAGGTCAGTTCTGTGAACTGAGCATGATAAGCACTAATTCTTAAAACAATTGCATTCTACCAATTGCTCTCATTAAACAACCTGTTTAAATGAAATCATTTCTTCGAATCCTTAAACATGAATCAGGCTAATCATCTTTCTACAATTCTAACATGACTTTAACGCATGACTCATATTATAGCTGCCAATTAAACCTAAATATTTTTCAGATGATTCATCATATATATAAGAGACTAAGAAGAACAAAATGAATCCAAAACATCCATCCATCTGAATCCCAAGCATAGCAATAATCCAACAAATTATTCCATTCAAAAATGAATATCCTATCAATTCGTGTATCCAACAGGTATGTTTTTTTTTAACAATTCTGTAAAGGCAGATTATAACATCCAGCGAGCTCAACTGACGGGATCTCTTTATAATCATAACATTATTTCAATGGTATTGACAAGTACACCAACTTATACTGCAATACAATTTTTACCAGTCCCTCCAAACAATTTAACAATCTTTTCTTCTTAAGCCTGTACCGTAGAGTTCACATAAGGATACAAAATAAGAAAGAACTCAAATTTTCTAGAAAAGGAGAGAATATTTTCTTATTCCTATAGTTATATAACAACATATACTTTACAGCTTAGGAGAAAGAAATAGAGGCAATCAGATTTCCATTCCAATCATGTTCAGGACTGTACCGAATTCTCAAGAATAACGCGTATACATTCAAGCTTGAATTCAATAAGGAAGAAGAGAAGGCAAGAAAATCAACACCCATTCCTTCTAAATACAAACCTAATTTCCATCCATGCAGACCCAGGATTACCCATATGTTAATAAACATCAGAGTTCCTCAAAGCAAGATTTCTCTCAGTCAGGATGTGTTCCAATTAACCAGGCAAAGTCGTAAAGAAAACAATAATCACATTAATATTTCATCATATACATAATCTATATTTATTGACCATCCAGACCCTTTTTAAAGAGGTGCAGGCTCAAATATAACATACATTATACGCATGCGACTAAATCAGTCGAGATCAAAAGAAGAAACTACAGTTTCATCAAAATTCAATTATAAAATCACCTGTAGCTATTAAGCAATACAAGAGTTCTTATGACCAAGTAATAATCAGTAAAAAAATCAAATTAGACCCAACAATTCTTTCCATGTCATTCCTCAAACATGAAATTACCCAACGCCATCGCCTGTCATGGCACAGTTAGGAACTCATTACCTTAGTCGAACAAGAGACTAGGTAACATCATAAATAGAAGTCAAACCCATATACAAACACAACAAACATTTCAACAAAGTCAAATCCATACAAATAAATAGCAAACATTTCAACTGAATCGAATCCATATGAATAAACAACAAACATTTCAACTGAATCGAATCCATATGAATATAGAGCAAGGGCTTTAACAGAATTCGAGCCAACTCGCAAACACCTCAATGACTTCAATAAGAGTTGCATTCACATGAGAACACTGCAAGGACTTCTACAGAAGTCGTATCCAACAAGTATTCACAACAAAGGCTTTAACAGAAGTTGAAATAATACGAAAACATTGCAAAGACTCCAACAGAGTCGTTTCCAACAAGTATTCACAACAAAGGCTTCGACAGAAGTCGAAATCATACGAAAACATTGCAAGGACTCCAAAAAAGTCATTTCCAACAAGTATTCACAACAAAGGCTTCGACAAAAGTTGAAATCATATGAAAACATTGCAAGGACTCCAACAGAGTCGTTTCCAACAAGTATTCACAACAAAGGCTTCGACAGAAGTTGAAATCATATGAAAACATTGCAAGCATTTTAACAGAAGTCAATCTATAAGTATGCTCAGCAAAGATTTAATCTAAAGTTCAAGAACATGCTAATACAGCAAGGTCTTCAGCCGAAGATGAATCCATAAAATAAATATAGCAAATCCGTTCAACAGAGTCTACACATAACTAGGGATTCCTAAATCCACAAGAAAAGAAGAACCCAATACATTGCTTCAAACCAACTGTGTTAAGATCACCGGAAGAGAATTGTTTTAATGAAATCATTTGAAGGAAAGGAATATTTTTAAAAGTTAGGGCCTATCATGCCTGATAGTGTCGCTTAAAAATCCGAAGAAGACCTCTGAATGTGGTTGCACCTTCTCTTCTTCTTCCATGATAAATTAAACAACAATAAATTGTTACCTTCATGCCTTATAAACTTTCCCCGATAGAGAAAGGAGCTAGAAATTCTCAAAGTTTCTATGCAACACAGAGTAGACTACTGGTTCGAAGAACCAGTGCTCAAGCAGAGAGAAAAACGGAATGCATGGAAAACCAAACAACCAAATAATTTTCCATTTTCATGCCTTCCCAAGCAATCCGCGCTCGGGAACTGAAGTTCATTAATTGCATTAACTCCCATCTTCCCACCTATTCTCCATTGCCACCGACTGCCAAAGTTGGTGATTGCCAAAAGAAAACAAACAAACATTCCCATATTTGGTGATACTGCCACATCAGGTCATATAACTGTTTGCAACCTCCGCCAAATCTGATAGCATCCCAAGTCTTTCAACCTTATCCACCTCATAAATGCCATGGAAACCACCACCCATGACTCACGCCCCTTCATAGGTGCCCCTCCATTATTATTATTAGTTAAGATAGGTTAGATCATAGGGTAGATCATAAGGTAAGACATTAGTCTTACTTCCATAGTGCTAGGTGTAGTTAACCTTAGGAGCATTAAGCTTATAGTTTAGGACTAGGTTAGATTAGCAATTATTTAACCAATAGGTTATAGTTTAGGTTAAGGTTATTAATCTTAACGAATCTAGTCTAGGTCTCCCAAGTAGGACCATTCAGTATTAGAACCAAATAGGGTAAAACATTCCTGTAAAGGATTCTATCGGGAATAGCTAAATTAATCTTACGGTATAAACATGAACATCTTACCTGGCTTAAGGTCTAAGCCTTCCTGATGTTACGGTATTTGGAACCAATTTCATTTAACACGATCAACCTGAGTTAAACTCCAGAATTGCTCATTCAACTCATTCAGACCTTGCAACTTTCGTAAGGTCAATAATTTTTGTTCATCCTGAATAAGCTAAAAAAACATTCCTTGGATCGATACAACTGATCCAAGGCTGAGTCAAAGATCTTCAAGAGCAAAGGAGATACAATCCATATCAAGTATGACTTCACAACCCAAAGGAACATGTCCTTACACAGAAGAAATCATATATCAACACTTGAATACTCAGGAGGAAGTAACAATAGTTCATGGTGTTACACTATAGGTCAAATATGATGGTATTATCATTTCTAATATTTTTCACAGTAAGTTCCAGGTTCATTAGTAGGAATCAAAGTTGTACCTGCCTCATTTAGAATTTTTTCTATATCCTGATGAGGTGTGAATGGTTGGTACAGATCATGACAAAATCATTTAAGCATGGTAGTAGTCTACGAATGTTTTCTAAGGCATGTGTGAGCATTAGAAAGGTGTATTTTAGCTCCTGGAGGCATATTTCAAAAGTTCATTGTAGTTGGCATTGACGACTAGCAATGATTGTAGAGGTAAATGAGATGGTTATAAGTTGTACTTGAAAACCTATAACTAACCAATATATGGAATGTGTAGAGGGGTGTCTTGTACTGATTCACACCAAATTTTGTCAAATTTTGAAATGGGAATTTAAAGTTATTAAATTTTTTCTATAACTAACCTCTTAAAGAATGCAAATGGAGCACCCTGGATTCTTATCATCCAAGAAAATGTTTTTATCCTCCTTTAAATAAATCATATTGGTAATTTTTGAAGATAACTCTGAGCATGAACGTTTGTAATTTTTTAGGAAAATTGACTAAGAAACAAGAAAGTTATGAACTTTTTCTAATAGGGTTTTTCTCTTTCCATGTCTTCTTCTTTAAGTGGTAACGTCAAAATCAATTGTTTGGATTCCAAATATTGTGTCTTTGTGGATGTAACTTCTTATAGGTGTTGGATACTTATTTCAAGTCAAAATGGTGATTTATGGTACTCTTCTTGGCTGATTATACCATATAGAGTTGTCTTAAGTACTTGCAAAGCATGTATGTGTTGTTTGATATGAAGATCCTCATAATGTAAATTGTACCATGAATGTTCTTCCTGAACCATACTTGTGGTATTCATAAAGTGACAACAAAATTCATGTTAGAGAATAGAATATATTTTTCACATCTTGGTCATCTTCTTGGATTCAGGACAATCTACCTCAACATTTCATTATGGTTAAAGAAAGTGGTTGTGTGAAAGAGCATAATATCAAGTTGAGATATGGATGCAATTCTCTGATATAGGTCCTATAAAATGTGATCATGTTCTAAGTTTCTTCTGTTTGGCAATGTGAAAGTATAGCCTTCATTTCTCTTAACTACTCTGTGTAGAATTGATGAGACTAACCAAATTTCTGATTTGGCATATTAGCTTTCCCTTGAAATCCTACTTTCAAGATAGTGAGGAAAATATGTATGCTTGGTTTGAATGTTCTCTTCCATAAGATGATCATATGAGGAGCACTGCAAATAAAAATAAATACCTCTCCAAGATTGTAATGTGTTATCCAAAGTTAAAGTATAACTTCAGCCATAGAATGATCAACTCAAATGACAAGTGTGCAACATTTTTTTTTGTCTAAAATCAATATAACATGATGATAAAAAATATTACTCCATCAATATTTGTTCTAGAAAAAAAAGATAAGTGTTGTTTCTTTGAATTCTTGGTCCTTTTCTGAACTGTGTCACTTGTTATGTGGCAGTTATGTCTAATAATGACTATTAACCAAATTTCATTGAAAAACTTCAAACATCAAATGAATGGCTGCTCTGAAGTGTTGAAGTCTCCTTAAGTAAAGAACAATCAAATTAGAAAATTTTATAAGGTGATGAAAAGGTTCTCAAGGTGTTATAAGTCTCTTCTTAGGGTTATCTGAAGGATTTATAACGTCTAATCTGAATGGTTACATTTAAAAATGAGGTTATGTTAGATATATAATTATGAAGCTATATGTTGAAGCAAGTGGCAATCATTTACAAAACGTTACAAAAAGACATCAGTATTCAATAGAATATGGGAGTTACAACAAAGATCATCTCAAATTTATTTTCATGTTCATTAAGCTTTAAAATTTTCAAATATTTCTAATTAAGGAAGTTAAAAAGACATATGAACAAGACTACGTTGAAAAAGAGTTTGAAAAAAATGGCATTAAATATATATTATAAAAGTTAAGAAGACATGGATGAACTACAAAAATATCGAAAAATATACTAAAAAGAAATAAATAGTCTTGTGTACAAGCGGAATGTAAAAATTTACAGAACAATTTTATTGGTTCTATGCATAAAAACATAGAACAACGAGATATGAAGTGAGATAGTTTTTTTTATGGAAGAATGAACTTTGATGAGATGCAATGAAAATCATAAAGAGAAGAATTTGAATAAATTATTGATAAGAAACCAAGTATATGATGGCATGAAAGAATAGATGAAAAGTGGTATATGATGAGGTTGGTTGAAAATAGAGATAAAGTTGTGTGTTGATGATATATTGTAAGAAGATGAAAGGCTAATTTTTTGCTAAATACACAAAAAGTAGTGCAGTGGAATGTATGCCAAAAGGGGAGTACATAATGTGAATGAAAAAAGGACATATGATTCTAACAGTTTTGTGAGTGTATAGAGCAAGGCATAGTGTGATCAGGAAAGCTATAAGAGTTGTAAAATTTGACAATTTAATAGGTTCTAGTAGTTGAAAAATGAGGGTGTTTTGAGTATGTTGAAGGGTTGGAAAAGCTTAAAATCTATATGACTAAAATATACTTGACCTTAGCAAATGATACAGATGTTGATCTCAACATCAAGAGCAGGTAGTTGTTATTGAGTCATGGAAAATACATTGTAGTGATGAAATATATTTTTGGATAGTGGAAAAATAGAGTGATAAGGGTAATCAAATAAATGTAAATAGATTAAGAAACTGAAAAGTGCCAAGTAAGACAAAAAAAAATAGGGTAGTGTGAATGAAGAGACAAAGATGGTAAAGTAAAGAAGAGTGTAAATCAGGTTATCAAAGCACACATTGTGTATTAGAATATTTTGATGAATCAAGGAGAAAAATAGAAGTGTTCTTGGGTAAGACACTACAACTAAGTCAGTTCAAGAAGACATATGAAATCAAATGTATGATGACCAGAGGAATGATAAGAAAGTATGAAGTAAAATCAGATGCAATAATTGAAGAAACTATTGAGACAAATACCTTGAGGATGATTATACAAATGAATGCATGATTAGTCTCAGAAACGCCTATATCAAATTTATGCATAAAGAGGATAGATAAAGATCATAACAAAGTTAAGAATACTTGCAGCAAATTGAAGAAAAGATTACCAGGAGAAAAATTGTGAAGATACAAGAGAGATCATGAAATGTGAAAATTCTAATGAAGTTCTACCTTTCTTTTCCATTTGATGATCAAGACAGAGTAAGATAATTTATAGATCACCATCAGTTATAGAAGACAACAAGACAAGTGTGATCAGAATTGTTAAATAAGTGTAAGTAATAGCTTAACAGGTGGGAAGTTGCAGCTTCCTTATGAGGTGAAACTCACTAAATATTAGTAGTAGCTGGTTGAATTATAGGGGGTTGAAGCCTTGAGACTTAGTATCAGCTTGGTCAAACTTAGGAGTTATAGCTCCAGGTTGAGTAAAATATCAACCATGTGATCATGTAACAATTAAAGTATATTTTGGTCTTAAGCATAGTTCTTGATTTCAGTGGGTTTTCTTCCTAAATTTGGTTTCCCACATTAAAATTTTTGTCTCTATGTTTTCCTTTGCAAATTTCTCATGTATGGTGTTATATGTTTATCATAGCAAATTTAAGAAGGCTAATTTGATTAGACACTGATTCACCCACATCTTAGTGTATGAGTTTCCAACAATGAAGGCATCTGAGATCTGTGGAATTATAGTAAGACTAAACAAATATTTTTGTCTTAGAAGGTTGTTGAAATAATAAAAGGTGAAGTTACCATGAAAAAGGAGAATATTATCTTATTAAAGGTTTGTAGAATCCTTGTAGATCTATATGTAGCTCTGAGAACAAGGGAATTTTTTGTCTCTCAAGGAAAAGGAAGACAAATTGTAGACTTGTATGAAGATCAAGGTGAAATATAGAGGATAAAATTTTTCATTCAAAGTGTTTGTGATCCTATATGTTGTGTCTTATATCTTGAATCTTGATTGTGAAGTCTCTAAATGTGTTTATACACCTTTAAGGTACAAATTCAAAAGTTGAATGCATTGTGTATAGGTGAAGGAAGTTTGAGTGGTCTAATTATATTTAAGATCTAGTCATGACCTCAAATTAGATATAAGTTGTAAAAATATCACATAATGTTATAGTGGTCCGTGATAGCTTACTACATGTTTGATATTGATTCATAAAGACTGATCATGGTTCAAATTGATAAGGTATTGTGAATAATGTAGGAGGAGAAAAGTCATAAGATATATGAGGTTCAATGTGATGAAACATGATAGAATAACCTATTATATGCAAAAACGATGGACTTAAGGAAAATGAAAGAGATTAAACATTGTGTTGTAGGTTAGTATGAAGCCTCTTAAGATAGGGGATAAGATATGAGCTTTATGCATGTGTTTTAGGAGCCAAGAAGACTAAATTTGATGGTGATTTGCATATACTTTCAAAGGGATCAAGTCCTCATACTTTGTGACATGTAAGGAGGCAAAAGAAGTGAAGAATTTCATAAGGATTGTGACATTATTATTTTTCCTTCTTCATGACATATGAGAAAGGTAAGAACCCAAATTTATACATTTTCAGTGAGTTATAGGGAGCATGAAGCCAATCATAATAATCTTAGTCATGATATGCATCAACTTCTATTTCTTGGAAAAAGTTTGGACAAGATGTACTGAAGATGTTGTTTAGGGAAAATGGTCTAAAAAGAGGATATGACAGTATTGAAGGAAAAACTTAGATTTTTGAGCATTAAAAAATCCTAAACAATGATGTATTTCTTAAATGGAGATAAAATAAAGAAAATATATTCTCAAGGGGATCTTATTACATTGTCATTATAGGTCTATTGGATCATTTATTGTTGTTGGTAAAGATAAAAAGAGAGAGTTCAGTCCTAGGGGAGTTATTTAATTCAAGTAAATTGTTTTGTGCATCATTGTCATTGTGTGTTGTAATTTTCCATGTCTATTCATCATTGCAACCTTTTCCCTAGATTTTAAAGGGAGAGAGAAACATCAAAAAAATGGAACTAAGATCATATAGGTGTGTTTTGTCTTGAGGTTTCCATCAAAGTTTTTGAAGGTGATTGCCATCAATGAAAAATGGGGAGACTATTGGCCATTATGTGTTAGTATTTTCATTGATGTCAATTACATTCATGGAAAAGGGTGTTATGAGGTCATATCAGTCTCTATGAGGTGTTATTCAGTGTCACACATAAAGGTTGATTGGTAGTGTCATGTTTGCTAAAGTCCTATGGTGTTTTGGAGCATATGGTTCAATTTGCATAGTCATAGTAGTAGTCATCCCAAGTGAGTTAAAAGTTTTCATGGGGTCATCTAAGGTCATAGAGGTGTGTTATAGGTGTTAATGAGTCTGTAGGAGGTCATCATGGCCAGTTCATGAGGTACATGGATTGAGTCAAGTCATTCTAGGCATATTCCTAGACCTAGAGCATGTGGTATGGCATGTAGGAATGAGTTTTGATTCTAATCAAACATGGTGAATCATAGTATCATAACGGTGACACTTTATGTGTAGTGTATAAGGCTTATCAGGTCATTTTTTAGAGGTATAGTACATGTATGAGGTCCTTGTGAAGTAAGCATGTGGAGAAAAAAAATAGCATAGGTAAATGATATTTTTGGAGATTTTCATACCTATTTGAGCTATATGGTGAGTATGTAAAGTTAGATCATGTTTTCATGATGCTTCAGGACAAGTTTCAGGTCATTCTAAAGAATATTTTGTAAGATACATCAATTTTGGTAAAATTGGGTTTTCTAGAGTGTGTTTTTGAGGCAAAAGTTTACTTTTAGATACTTTTTGTGTACTGTTTGCTTTGCATGGCGACCTAAGATCTTTGGAATATATATTTTTAGGTTATTTATTAATATTTTCCAAAAATATTGAGGTGGTTTAATAGTCAAATTTTTATGAATATTCATTAAGAAGATAAGCTACTTTGAAACCCTAGCTCAAAGTGACTTGGAGAAAAAGGAGTATTTTTAGATACTTTTGATTCCTTTTTTAAAAGTATATAATTAGAGGCTGTATATTTCCCACCCAATTTTCTCGAAAGGTGAATTAGAGCATGTGATGGTATGTGGGTCCCACATGAAAATGAAATTTTCTGAAGAAGTTCAGTTTGAGGAAAAACTTATCCAAAGAAGGTGATGAATAAATTGACATTGGTTTTTGAATAGGAATTTTAATAGATTTCCATGCTAGTTTCATATCATGATTGAGGTCCTAAATCTAAAATTTTTCCCTATTTTTGAAGATTGGTTTTTAGGGAAGTTTGGAGCATTATGTGGTAAAAGTGGAATTTTAGAAGCTACACGTGAATTTAGGGCTTGGTACGAGTTATGTTTTGATCCTGGTTCAAATATATTTCCAATTTTATATCAAACTTGTGTTTTTGATAAGGTATGAGGAAGATATGACCTAATCTTTGAAGGTCAAATCTGGAGGATGCCTAGTTAAGAAGGGTCTTGAGTTACTTCATGAGGTAAGGTGATTATTTTGAGTTATTCAAGCTTATTGAAGTTTTTCGAGTTCTTAGCCATCATCTATAATGGTTTTCCATGCTTTGGTTAATCCTAGAATTTTATTTGGAGGGGATGAATCAATTTGAGCTCAAGGCTAGTTCTTGAGTCCAAGAAGCCTAAAAAAGTAGTTGCAGAGATGGACCTAGATGAAGAAATTCCACTTGGAGTTGGAAAGAAATGTAAGATGTTATATAAATAGGATTCATAGATATTTGTAATTTTATATGATTTGTTTCATAGTGATGAGTTTTGATAGGTCATCAATCTTAGTTTGTGAAGAAGAAGGTTTCTTATTTTTAGGATAGGTTTGCGCAGGCTAGAAGATTAAGCTACAAGATGCATGGGATGGATTGGTTGATCCTTAATATAAGTTTTAGGTTGAATAGGGATGAATTTTATTCTTATTAAAGAAATTTTTAGGTATTTAAAGTGTAATAAAGGGTGTAAAACATATGAGTTTCTAAAGCTACGTTTTTGGTATCTCAGTTTGGTGAAGAGGAAAGTTGGTGTGGTTTGCTTTTATGTATGTTTCATGAGCTATATCAAGAATATATTTTATATACAGGTCAAGGGATTTCCAATGAATGGTTACATACTGGAGTATAGGTGTTTTGTTGTGTGCTTGAGGCCCATAGGTGAAGACCGGTTCCAAGATATAATTGTTTAGTGAAGGATATGAGCCTTATGTAGTGTGATATGAAGAATTTAAATTATGAAAGATAATGTATGACCATGGATGGTTTTTTTTATGTCATATTTGATATATATGGTTATTTTGGGAGCTTTAATAATCATGTTGATGAGGTTTTTGATTTTTAGTGATCAATGTGATGGGGTTTTGAGTTTGTTTTGAACTTGTTTAGTACATTTGCGCATGGAAGACCTACATGACTCTATTATAAATGTTTTTATCGATTTGTTGTTATATTTTTGAGTTGTAATGTTCTAGATAATGGTATAGTACCGAACTATTGTGTGTTTGAAATAATAGAAGCATATAAAAATAAAATTTTGACTTCAAATTTAAACTAGTTGTGCATGAGGGAAAAACAACCCAAGAGAGAATTTATAATAGGTATGAAGGCATGAAATAAGAGCTGAGGAAGTGTGATTTTTTAGGATAGTTATAGATCATGTTTGCAAGGGTTTAATCAAAGACAAGTCCATGAAATAAAAAGAAATATTGAGTTAAAGGAATGAGGGTTTGTAAGTGTGTGTGTGTGTGAGCTGAAATTGTGATCTCCATTAGTTGTGGAAAAAAAAATAGATATCTTCATCTACAGGTTGTTAAGTTTATGTTTGATCATCTAAGGGTGTTGTATCCTCCTTTTGGAGTAGGTGCTTCACTAAATTATGGGTTTGTTCTCCTTATAGGGTTGGTGCTCTAATAAACTAGGGATTGGTGATCCTTTTGGGGTTGGTTCTCCTTGTTTAGTTGGTGCTCAACTACATTTGAAACATATATATATAATAAAATTTTGTTTAAGTTGGTTTTCTTCCCCTTGATGGTTTCTGTATGAAATAAAATTGACACACGGTCTTCTCTTGCACCTGACCTCCTGAGTTCATGATGGGATAGCCAGTGTGGAATGTGTGGATGGTTGGCTATTAGTGACTAAGATCTGGTAGTGTGATTTCCCAGTATCAGAATCAGAAAAAGGGTGATGTTTAGAGGATATGAATGGGTAGTGTAAATTCACTATGGCATGTTTTCCTTTTTGGATCCAAGCACTAAAATAGTTTGAAGTGTCCAAATTAACTAAGATGAAACTAACAATCTATGCTATTGCTAAAATAAAACTAACCTAAACAAATCACAGAACTAAAATTTTACAATCACTAAACAACAATTTTCTTTTATTCTAAACAAACAAATCTAATTCTACACTAAAACTAAACAAGAAAATAACCCGGTGTGGTTATTCACATGTGCTAAGTGTATTCTAAATAAGGCTAACATAAAACAAGATATTTTCCAATTAATCTATGATATGATAAAAAACCTCCTACAGATACTTTCTCCTTCAAATCCACAAGGATAGAAAGAAGAATATTTGTCATCGATAGCTGCTATGAAAGATATAAACCCTCTTGGAAATTAACTAAAAATTTGCAAATGAAAGGAGAATTGTTTTCTACTCTATTTGATGTGAATTATTTGAATGAATGAAGCAAACAAACAACACCTATAACTTGGATATGCAAGAATAGTGGCAAATATGTTTGTGTGAATATTCATCCCCTCAATTTTTCCTTTCGATTTTTGTGTCCATGTGAGTCCAATGGATGGGAATGCAACAACAGTAGAAGAAGAAGGATGCAGGAGTAACAACAACTTTTATTACCAAATTGGGAAGCAATGCAAGTGGAAGAATGCAAGCACAATTGAACAAAGATTAGCTTTGACAATTTCCAGGAAGAAAGGCAACAACTTAGCAATATCAAGAATACAAATTTTCTCCAGGTTTTTCTTACACACAAGTATGGTATTTATAGGAATTTAGTTGGGAAATGGTTAAAGTAATTTGGAATCCAAAGGATGACATAACAAAAGTGAAGAGAGATTTTAAACTATTAATAACCATCAATCACAAATAGAAGTGCAAGAATAGATTGCCACAAGGCAGTTGGGCCTTGGAATCATATAAAATGGACAATGAACACATATAAAAATGGAAGTTAAGTGAGATAATTCTACTTTTAAATGTGAGTGAACTCTCTAGAAAATTTGCACAGGACCGCCACCCTATGCAGGGTGGCGGTTTTTAAACTAAAGGTCAGAACAACTCTGACATGTAGCAGGAAGATAGAAAAAAGCATGTGAGGGCTAAGTAGGGATGTCTAGGCTACAAATATATATTGCTAATGGGTTTTGGAACTCGAACATGTTCTGAAAGGATATAAATCACCATTGGGGACTTTTATAACCATTTTCTGACAATATAGCACATTTAATTTTGCGTGTGTACATATTGGCCCCTTGGAGAAGCGTCTTAGCCATGAAGAGGTGTAAAATGTAGATTCCAAGTATGAAATTCCCAAAAATTGGGAGTTAGAAGCTATATCTAACATGCCCATGTGCCAAGACATCACCTTCCTAACTCCCACTACTTGTAAGAGGAAGAAAAGACTCAAGTGTAAATAGAAAAAATATCTAAAAATAAACAATAAATTAAAACGAAAAAAGGACTTACCATTTTTGCGGACATATAGAGGTATACCTACACCAACACTCCAACCCTATAAACACATACACTAAAAATGAGGTCAAAACAACATATATATCAAAACAAACTCATATTCCAATTCATTTGCACGTATTTAATTTGGTGATTTTGGAGTTCTGGACCCACGTTGACCATTTTCAACGATAGCACATCCGAGACGTCTTTTATGTGACTGTAATCATGCCTCCACAAGAGAGAGATCGATTCACGTGGTCTACAGTTATTTTTTCTCATTTTTTATTTTAAAACCTAAAATATAAAAATGTCAACATCTTTGCCTAGGAGAAATATTTTTGAATTTTTTTGTTTAAAAATAGTCTTTATGGGGGATGCCTATAGGGTAGTCATTTATTTCATGAAAAATGGTCAATTTTAGCATTTTTAGTTGCTTTTTACAGCCAAAGAGCCGTATGGGGAATCGGTTCAGGACCGCCACCTTGTTAGGGTGGCGGTCAAAAATCTATTGCCCTACACAAAAATGCTGGCAATGGTTCTGAATAGAATGCAAAATATTTTTGTTAAATAATCTTTCTTTATGTTTTGCGATATTTTTTATGAGCTTTCCTAATGAAAATGTTATTGGCTTGCTCTTTTTGTGCCATTTTGGTGGATTCAGAAGAAGGAAGAGTACATCTGATGGAGTCGTGAGTGGGATTATGATTAGCTCATAGATGTCCTTGATCAACTTATTCAGGCTGAGATTTACAGATTGCAAAGGGTGGGCATATGGAGGATTTCTCAGGTGTCCCATGTTACTCTTGTAAGTCATATTCTTTGTGACTTATTTTCTTACTTGGATGCAGACTAGAACACTTTCCGGTTGTCATGTGTCATGGGTGAGTGAACCATTACTTTGGAGGACGTGTATCAGATACTTGGGAGGAGGCTAAACCTTAAGACAGCTGGATCTAGAGCCATAATGACCTTGTGCACTACTTACATTGGTGATGCCATAATGTAATTTGATTTGAAGAAGGGTATGCAGGTCTGAAATATTGCCACCACTCCAATCCCCACTATCCACAAGTCCATCATGGGTATTTTGGATTCGCAGTTGATAGGGGACTAGGGGGTGATACACTACAATACTGTTGGGCTCTTATTATCACACAAATAGAGGCACATTTTTGTATTTATGCTTTGCAACCCAAGATCCTTGGGACCACCTACAATGACTTATAATGAGTTATTTTTTTACAAGCTCAATCTCTCAGCCATCCCACACTCATGATGAGTTGGGTGTATGAGCGCATTACCCCTACCAAAGGGGATTTCAAGTACAGGATCTAAGGCGCATCAAGGCCACCAAATGGTTAGGGATGTCAGTACTCAGAGGGTCACATCATTCAGTGGCTTCATTGACAAGTGATGACTTAGTTGCCACTCCCTACCATGACATGGCAGTAGTATGGGGATAGGATGGGACCACAGTGGTATCTTGTGCTTACTACTAAATATTAGTTGATAGGACAAGGAGGGTGAAGACTCCTCGCATTTAATCGAGTTCCTCAATAGTTCAGTCTTCCATATGTTCACATGCTTCCCCCTATGGCACCCATGTATATAGGTGTGTTAAGGAAGCCCCGAAAGGGCCCTAACAGAATATCTTGGGTGGAAATAGTGGTGAAACTTGAGGAGTTCCCATTGTAGTTAGGTGATGTTTTTCATGCCTAATGAGCAGATGGCTATGTTTCATTCGTGTACTTTTACTCTAGATTAAGGCCATGCCCGCTCACAACGGTGAGGAGAGAATGTACCTCTAGATGTGGAATCTAGATTCTTAGGAGGATATAAAAGATGATACTGGAGAGGAGTTCAGGTGATGTAAGGAGACCGGAGAGGATGAGATTATTGGTGACTCGAATGATGAGGAGTTGGGTGGTGAAGACTGGCGGGATAGCTCAAATGGAGGAGGAGGAGGAGATCGACCCCGAGTGGCATGACATCCTAGGATGTATCTGAACAGTGGAGTAGAGAGGAGGAAGACATGGAGATGGATACCTTAGTCTGAGAGGATCCACTTTCTTGAGAAGAGGAAGGAGATGAGAGGATCTATCATGGGAAAACGCGTAGCCTCTAGAAGGAGAGGAGGACACACCCAGGTACCTATATTAACATCACGAGATGTACCAAGTTGATCCCACCTAGATGCATGGGGATATCCAAGTATGTGGATATACTATTCCATCTGAACTTTGTTTAGATAGAAGTGTTAATCCTATGTCTAGTATTTCTTTTTGTTTGGATTTTCTAACTCTTTGTTGTTTTTTCTGTTTTGCAGCTAACTACAGAGGGATGATGATATCTTATTCATTCGGGTGTCCATGGAAATTATCCTTCTTCCCATGGTGAAGACCTGAGCCAAGTATGAGCTAGAGGACACATGGGGTATAATTATTATACGTTGGAAGACACATATGAACGTGTTTACACTTCTATCTAGAATGCGGAAATGAAGATCACAACTTCTCTCTGAAGATCAGAGTTGCCAGCTACGATGAGACTGAGAGGGAGAGAGAAATGTTGAGGTGGAGCCATTCTCATAATGAGATCAAAAACCAGTGACCGTTCATCACAAGCATTCCCACCATTAAGTGTACATTCTCGATCATCAGTATCCATAACAGGAGTCCTAGACGTTAGGTCGTGCACCTGTCTTAGAGGCTCTCACTAGGGATTGATAGACCATTGGGCCATTTTTTATTGCTTAGTTTACATTGTTGTGGGGCACTTATTATGACCATTTTTTTGCATATTTCAGGCTCATTGCGAGCCTTGTTGACCACACATAGTGCAGTGATGGCATCAAGTACCCAAACTTGAATTCTTATGAGATATATACATACATATATCTTTTTTGTTCGTCATTTATTCCTCTGCACTAGAGTTGACTTCCATTTTGTAGTTTTTTTCTACATGTGTAGTCTAGATGATTAGAATTTCCAGTTTTGTATGCTTTTTAGAATGTATGCAATGGAAGATTGATATGCTAAAAAAAATGATGTTATTTTTGTTATTTTATGCAATGTTGATATATGTAGAATGTAGTATGCAACTTTAGTTTCATTGAGAAATTTCTGATACTTCTTATTGATTAGGCAAAATGTGATGAAAATGTGATATCGATCATAGACATGAACCCACCCCACTTCTAACTCCTCACGTAACTATTAAGATGTGATGGATCATCACCGAGAGTCCAGAAAGGATATGCAAGTTATACAATTTCTTTGAATGGTAATGTGATGAGAGAAAAGACAATGTTTTAACAAAAATCCAAATTCAGAACCTACAAACTAATTCTGCACATAGTTTACTACACAGCTCTAGAATGTGATTTCCTGTCTAGTTTAATCTACACTTAGATCCATAGATGGCCACTTGATTGAAAAAATATGGTTTTAATGATTTAAAATCTTTTGGGAACATGACACATCTAACTCACTTTGCTTTTGGATTTTATGAATTTCAAAGATTCATTATATTGAATTAGTTTCCTTGAACTTTATAATGGTTGCTTGTACAGAAAAACCTTATAACTTGCCTCATGCTACCAATAAGAAGCATGGGCTCATCACCAAGGAAAAGGCATAGGAGATTAAGAGAACTTCTCTCCTTTCCCAACCTCACACCACTAGTAAGAGGCATGGGCTCAACACAAAAGGTTGGTGGGGCAAAGAAGTGTGTAAATACAAAAATTATTGATTTACAATTGACATATATGCCTAGGTAAAATGTTTAGAATGTTCTTATTTCAAAATAGGTGTATATGTGATAGATGTGACACCATGAAGCTTCTAAAATAGACTATAGGCAAAGACACTTAATCTAGAAGAAAATTATGAGTAGAACCAAGTATGCAGACCTTGATATGGTTACCATCAAAGCTTTGTCTTATCTTGTTTGTATTGAAAAAATGGTTCAAACACGATTGATGATATTATGAAAATTTGAAGAGTTATGATTTGAATGTTTTGCCAATATTTTCAAAAAATTTAAGGAATTGTTGTAAGATTAAGAACCTTGATTGCAAAATTTACAAAAAAGAGTTGGCAAATGAGAATGCAATGTAGATGCAGTAATGTACATGTGTAACTATGGATTCAACTACATGTCATGATGGTTAAGGTGAAGAAAGTTGACAAATATCAAATTCTTCACCCCTAAAAGTACACAATAGACAACCTTGATCCCGAAAATTTCCGTTCTCTTGACAAGGGCCTACCATTCTAGGCTTAAACTTGCAACCCTTTCTGGAAGTGTATATGTCAAATTATTAAACTCATTTGTTTAAAAGAGGCATTTTTGAACCTCTTTGTCACATTTTTTAGACATGGTGTGTAGGTGAGCATGACTACATTGCTCGGCCTTGTTTCCTATGTAGATCATTGTGTTTACTTGTGAACCTTGCTAAATGATGGGGCTTTTCCCCATGGATATGACAAGCTTACCTTTAGATGCACATGGGTTGAAATTGGGGTTTATAATAGAAAAACTTGCAGAGATAGTTTTTATGGGCATCATTTCAATCTAAAATTTCCCTTCTTCATTTCTTAATTCTATTATGTTTACACCTAGACCTAGGTCATCAGAGGGAAGAGATGTTAAAATGAGAAGACTAACTATTCCTTGTGGTTCAAATGGGAGGAATATTGAATCATCACTCTCTAAGAGTTTCATAATTTCTGTTATGGTCTTAGTGGACACTATTCGCACAGATATTGATTTACCCTTATCTATCTTTTCCACCTCAAATGTTTTTAGGTCAATGAATTCAGCCTTCAGAATGCCCGGGGTGATCAGAACTAACTCCTTTGATGGAAGTAGTTTGTTCAATTGATTCTCAGGAATTTCATACTTTGTATGGAGCCCTTTCTTCTTCTTGAGGTTTTTTAAGTGTATATAGAAGGGCTTATGATCCCCTTGAGTGATGAAGAATTTTCCCAAATGGAGGAATCTAATTTCCTAGAATAGGGTAGAAGGGACAACCTTCCTTCGATGAATCAAAGGTCTCCTTACGATTGTGTTATAACTTGTTTCCCTATCGATGATGTAAAATTATGTCAAAATGTTTTTCAAACCAAGTGTAATCGAAATAATTATGGTTCCAATCAAGGTTGTTTTGAGACTATCATACCCTCGCAACATGTTTCTCGTAGAGGAGAAATTATTCTCTCCATACCCTAACTTCTACAAGAAAGAGAAGGGAACTATGTTTACAGAAGCTCTGTCATCAATCATGGCTCTCTTAATGCAATTTTTGTAAACCCAGACCTATAAATATAAGGTAGGATCACCTCTTCGGGAAATTTCAGCGTTAGATGATATCTTGTCTATATCTAAAACAAACCCAGTATCCCTATCACTCTGTCTTGGAGGATGTATGTCAAAGTCAATATGATTTATTTGATCACTTATAGGAGGTCTAACATTGATTAGATGACCAATACCTAGTGCATTGAGCAACACAAAATGATGTGCAGGTGAATTCTTCCGCAAATATAGAAACAAGATGTGAGAAAAGGTATTTTTTAAATCCGATATCAAATCATAGGATCCTACTAGTTTTAATATTGTAGGAACATCATCCTGTGGGAAGGAAAGAGCTGGTAGGGGTCAAGAAACATACTCCTTTGTTTGAGTTATTTCATTAATTTCTTGCTCAACCTCTAGCTCGACTAATCCAAAGATATTTGTATTATCATTTGAACCAAGGTTAGGAGAAACCCGAGAGTTGTCAGAAGTTGAGGCTTCATAGTCGTTGTTACTTATAGGGATGCCCTTGTTTATATTTTGAGGATTTACTTGGGCATCCCCAAGATGTTTAGGGTTCACATTTTGGGGTGTGACAGGTCCGTTATGACTAGGTTGTTGGGTTCATTTTAGGATTTACTAAGAACATGTCTACAAAGAGATACCTTTGGGTTTTGGGAAGTATTTGCAGAAACTTTTTACAATCACAATAATTCCTATCATCTTGACCTAAAACCTTATGGAAACCACATTAAAGGTTAGGATCATAATCTTTTGGACTTTGATAAGCATCTTGTTGTTGTTGATTATAACTTGTGTTTTAGTTTTGAAATTGATTGCTATAACCATGATTTGTTTCCCCTTGGCTAGATTTTTGATATTGTTTTGGGCCTTGGGATTGATTTACATCAACTATGTTAATAGAAGACATAATGTTAGGGTGTCTTTGATTTCCTAAGTTTTTATTGTTTTGGTTGTTGGTGTTACCATTATTTGTAAAACCAACATTCTTTTCTTGATGAGTAGCACCATGATTTAGATTCACACCCTTATGTCCTTGGTTGGTGGCAAAACTATTTTGATAATTTGAATTATTTTGATTTGGGGATACCAATTTCCCATTGGGACTATTAATAGCAACTTTGTCAATCTGAAGTGCACCTTCCAATACTTCCTCCTAACTATGGAAAGGATACTTTTGGACTTCCTCTTTAGTCTCTTGATTGAGTGAGTGAAGGAAAAGATTACAAAGTTCCATCTGGTCCATGTTGGGAACACTTACAGAGGAATAGAGAACTTGGCACCATCTCTTGATGAAATGGGTGGAAGGTTCATTTTTCTCTTGTCTAAAATGTATGAACTCCCTAATACCTCTACACAATAACTTGTTAATGTCAAATGCCTTTAATGAATGTAGAAACAAGTTTTTTAAAGGAATGTATAAAAGCTTCCAAAATATGGTAATACCAATCCAGTGTGATTCCTTTGAGAATATTTGGAAAGATCTTAGCCACCACAACATCCCAAGGAATAAATTCCTTGATAGCAGTAGTGTAGGCCTTGATATGCGCATTCAGGTCTACCCCCCCTTAAAATTAGGAAGATCTGGAAATGGGAGTGGAAGTATGACACCACGTATGGTGAAGTCAATTGGATCCTTTAATTATTCAGCGTATGTACCCATTGCGTTTCCACCATTGAAGATCCTTGATGTGGAGGTGGATGAGAAGGAGTTAGATAAGTTGCATTATAACCATTGATAGGAACATATGGAGTCCCTTGATATGGAATGTAGGGAGTGTGAATGGAATATGGATCCATTTGGGGGGACTTTGAATACATATGCAAGTAAGGTGGGATAGTACCAGGATATGGACTAATGTGCATAAAACTAGGGAATGTCACATTGCTTGTTGTGGTGGTATTCAAGAATGCACTTCCGACCAGCCCTTGTATAGGATAAGCTTGAGAAGGAGGAGGACCCATCCCTAGTGTGTCATATCATGTGAGAATATCACCTAGATTTGAATGAACTGAGTAAACTTGTTATATAAGATATTGCATTGGTTTCTCATTAGAAGGGATGTATCCTTTTTTGTCAACTATATACCCCATGTTCTTCCCTACTATATGTGCTGGTTTCAAAGTCTAGGAACTTTATAGTTCTTTAATCATCCCTAATAAACTAGAAATGAGATTTTTAGGAGAGAATTGATTCCCTTATTACGGTTCCTATTGTGTAGGGTTTGATTGAGTAGGCTCATGATACCCTGTCATAAATTCTTCGGTGTTATAATTATTGTCTTCTTAAAAATTAAGAATCTCAGGATAGGCATTCTAAATCTCAGAGGATTTAACATTCATTCTATCCAATGACTCATCTATATGACGAAGAGGATTAGCTATTTGTGAAAATATATCATCTTCTATTGATTTTATGGCAATATGAGGTCTTGACAAGTCTCTGTGGTAATAACCTACTCCATTTGTGACAACAACATGGTTTGCATTGGGTTGAACGTATTACGTGTTTAACGGTTGATCAACTTCCTCCATCCTTACATAGCAAATGGGGTTTGAAGTGTAAATAGCCGAGGTTTACACATTTCTTGTGTAATTTTCGCCCCACCTCAAAAGAGAAGGAGATTATTATGGTTATGGTGTAATATCTATCAGAGCCAAATGGCCCATCAAACTCTCTTCCAGACATATTTTATAAAGTATAAAATACCTACCAAAATAGGGGAAGAAATGGAGAGGTGAGGAAAGTAAAGGAAACAAGAAGAAATTAATCCTTCACGTCGGGTTCACCAATTTGTACGAAATAAAATTGACATATGACCTTCTCTCACACTTGACCTCCCGAGGTTGTCTCGGGACAACCGGTGTGGAATGTTTGGACATCTGGCTATCAGTGAATAAGATATGGTAGTGTGATTTCCTAGCAGTAGAATCGATAAAAGGGGAGATTTAGAGGCTATGTACAGGTAGTGTAAATTATGTATGGCATGTTTTCCTAATTGGATCCAAGTTCTAAACTAGTTTGAAGTGCCCAAATTAACTAAGATGAAACTAAAAATCTATGCTACTGATGAAAGAAAACTAACCTAAACAAATCACAAAACTAAAATATTAAAATCACTAAACAACAATTTTCTTTTATTCTAAACAAACAAATCTACTTCTACACTAAAACTAAACAAGAAAAATAAATCGGTGTGGTTATTCACCTATGCTGAGTGTATTCTAAATAATGCTAACGTAAAATAAGAACTTTTACAATTAATCTATGATATGATAAAAAAACTCTTATAGATACTTTCTCCTTCAAATCAGCAGGGATAGAAAGAATAAGATTTGTCATCGGGAGTTGCTATGAAAGATATAAACCCTCTTGGAAGGTTATTAACAATTTGAAAATGAAAAGACAATTATTTTCTACTCTATTTTATATGAATTATTTGAGTTAAATAGTTTAGGTTTGACAGTTAAATCAATGAAGCAAACAAACAACACCTCTAACCTGAATTTGCAAGAATAGTGGCAAATCTAGTTGTGTGAATATTTGTCCCCTTAGTTTATCATTTCGATTTCTATGTCCATGTGAGTCCAAAGGATGGGAATGCATCAATAGTAGAGGAAGAAGGATTCAGGAGCAATAACAACTTGGATTATCATATTGGGAAGTAATATAAGTTGAAGAATGCAAGCACAATTGAATAGAGATTGGCTTTGACAAATTCCTGCAAGAAAGGCATCAGTTTAGAAATAACAAGAATATAAATTTTCTCCAGTTTTTGCTTGCACACAAACATGGTAATTATAGGAATTTAATTGGGCAATTATTGAAGGAAATTTACAACAAAAGGAGTATATAACAAAAGTGAAGAGGGATTTCAAACTATTAACAACCATCAATCATAAATAGAGTTGCAAGAATAGATTACCACAAGGTAGTTGGGCCTTGGAATAATCTAAAATGGATAAGCAACATGTCTAAAATAGAATTCAAGTGAGAGAATTCCACATTAAAATGCAAGTGAAATCTCTAGAAAATTCACACAAGACCACTGCTCTATATAGAATAGTGGTTTCAGTACCACCACCCTACCAGGGTGGCGGTCACAAAAACTCCACCCAAGCAGGGTGGTAGTTTTGACACTAAAGGTAAAAACTACTCTAAAATGTAGTGGGAAGCCACAAAAAAGCATGTGAGGGTTAAGTAGGGATGTCTAGGCTACAAATATATACTGTGAATGGTTTTGGGAGCTCAAACATCTTCCAAAAGGATATGAATCATCACTGGGGAATTTTAGAGTCATTTTCCAGCAATGTAGCAAATGCAATTTCAGGTGCATATAGTTTCGCACTTGAATTTGGTATTATTGTGTACTCTCTTGCTCTTTCTCTTGTGTATGGTTGATTTAATAATTAAGTGAACACACATATGGTTAATGTTTAATTTAATGGTTGTACTAATGTTATTATATGATAACTGGAAATAAAATAATGTTTTATTTGACTGATTTTCCCACCCCCTCAGTCCTTTGTGCTTCCAAGAATCCATCAGGATGGAATATTCATAGTTAAAATCAAATATATGTTCCCCTTCATTTATATGAGGGGGTACTATTTCATTAGATTCTTAGTAAATTAATGAAACAGATAAGGGATGATAGGCCAAGGAGGAATACATGTTTGTGATGTCAATTGAAGGTTGTGTGAACATTCTGTTTTCCTAATCCAATGTTGATTGTGAGAGCTTTATTTTGGCTAGGAGGAACTACTTGTAAAATGTAAAACAATACCACAAGATAGAGTTAAATAAAACAATGAGTGGACTACCTAGAAGAAGCTAGATTCAGGAAGCATGATGTTTCGTCAACAGGATGTTAGTCCACTTTTATATAACAGTATTAATGTTATCTAAAATAAACATGAAATAACAATCTTATTGGAATTGAAATGATTTAGGTATCTCATGAAAAACAAATAAGAAAGGTCAAGTAAAAGGGTATTGAGGTCAAAATGGGTTAGGTGATGGGATGGTATTGGTTTGTAGGTCTGGTATAGGCTCTGGGTAAGGTCTGGTAAAGTCAAAAATTTATTATGGGCTATTGGTGAATGGATATGAGCTCGCTGGTCTGAGGAATGTTTCCAGACATAGTAACTAACATCAAATGTGTAACTAATGCCGGTTTGGCAAGATGACTGACGACAGTTAGTTAATCGACATCGAGAGGGGTAGTTAGTGAAACTAGTTTCCAAGCTCTCTGTGATTGCTGAGAGGCTAGAAATGGTTAAGGTGAGGTCATAAAATGGCCATAGTGACTTAGAGATGACTAGGGGAGGGTGAAAATAGGTGAAAGGGATAGATATGGTAAGGTGATAGGTTGGTGGGAGGAAGGAGGAGTATGGATGTATAGATAAATAAATTACTGAGAGGAATTATGATCTTACTAAAAGAAAATAGATATAACTAAAGAGATGTTAGGTACTTACTGGAGAATGGTTCTGGAGAGTGTAGGTGATGAAAAAAATGACGAAAGAGATCTAGAGAGAAGGGACGTCATGTACGTTTTACAGAAGTTCAAGCCTTTTTGCTTCTCTATGTGAATCTGTGATCATGAAGAAGGTGATGGATGTGAATGGTTGTTGGTAGTGCTCTTGGGTGCTTTCCTTTGCATGAGTGCTTCATAAATTTGAGTCTCTAAGTATCTGTTCATGTGAGATCCTGAATTGAATGACCAACCTCAACAAAGGCTTTTGGAAACGTATTTAACCTAACTAATGATGGTTATGGCACTGACGTCAGTTGACATATAACCGGCATCGGTTAAGGTAGGAATATGTAGGTTGGCCAAAAATAGCCCGATTATTTCTTTTTTTGGCGTCGTCTTCAATATTCATCCGATTATTGAGTGATATATCATGGAAGGATGAGTAATATTCCTCTTAGCTTTGTTAATAGGAGCTAATTCTAGGTTTAGACTAAGTCCTAGTTGGTTAGGATAAGCTTAGACTTGGTCTTAGGTTATTAATGGTCTTTGAGTGGGTCATGGGGTGAGGTGGCTAGGTGAGTTGGCTAGGTAAGGTTGTCAAGTGAGGATGTTAATTAAATTAATTAAGGTAATTTATTCAATTAATCATGTGCACTATGGGATATGAATAGGTAAGGTATGGTTAATTTAATTTAAAATGTTTAAAAGGGTAGTATGACCTAATTTTGGTGTCTAAAGTTTGCCCCTTTTCTCACGTAGATTGTATTGATAATTGATGCTAAAAAAATAGGAATTGATTGCGCCATGTATGGGTGAGAGTGGGGCTGCCCCAAGTGTGGGTGAAGGTGATCCCCCTCAAACTAGGAACTAATGAGGTGGTATACAAAGTTTGTGAGTGGATTGAAAAATGTGAAGTTGGTGAAAGTGAAGGTAGGTGGGTTGTGGGTAAGGATATAGGCACATTGGGTAAAGGGTAATGGTCAAATCAAGTAATACAGAATGGGAAAGGGTCAAATTGGGTAATGGGCAAGGGCAATTGAATGCACACACTCTTATATACTATGACACAATACCAGGTTGAAGAGCTTGCAAACTCTACATCTTCCAAGGTCGATAGGTTTATCCAAACAAGGTTGAAATGATACATGTGTACAGGGTATATGATATGGTCCAGAAACATAACATAGGTTAGGTGTAGGAATGTTTAGGTATGATTCACTACACCAGAGGTTTGGTCAGGATAAATGACAAGACAATAGGCAAGGTGTGGTTGTTAGGGTAAAATAACATAGGTAACAACATCACAAGGTATAACGACTACACAAGTTCAATGGCCACAAAAAGTAGGTCAGGTCTAGGTAAATAGGTTGTGGCATGGGTAAGGCCAAAGTATAGGTAAAATAAAAAATCCCTAAATGAAATTAAGGAATTGTATGTCTAGTTTAGGCTTGTGGGTAGGGTACAATGGGTGTGGGTATTGGAAAAATGTATGTGGCAGTAATTAGTTTTTTCAAAATGGGTAAAAGGGGGTGTAAATGGTAATGGTAGGTAACCAATGCCAGTTAAGGTCTGAATGATGTTGGTTTAGTAGGGAATGAAATGACTGACATCGATTGTGTATATTTGGGTATAAAAAATAAAATTTTTTGTTGTACGTATTAACTTTATCTTGTTGTCATTTGAGAAAATGAAAGAGAGATAATACTTCTATAGAAAGTAACAGTACGAGACTCTAAGTTGACGTGGGGTTTCTAAGTGGTGAGAGGAGATAGGTAGTTGGGTCCACGAGGTTGGTTGGAGGCATGTGATTGGTGGAGAGATTTGAGGTATATTTTTTTCATGGTAGAGGCGAGAGATGGTTTGGGTGGACCACCGGTGCAGCAGCCATTCGTGCCACCACTCAAGTGACACCATGATGAGGTAGGGGGCATTTCTTAACGTGTTTATTTTCTCCAATTGTCTTTTACAATGAATAAATTTTGGGTGGGAATGTTAATTTTTAGATTTGGGTGAAAAATAGATGAAATATGGTGGGATGAGGTCAAATATAGGCTAAGTAGGGGAGAAATAAATGTGGGGTGTGAGTGGTTGGGATTAATTAGGGTTGTAGGTTGTTTTTTTCAATTTTTAAGAAATAGAGGAGGGGGTTTTAGTTTTGGGGGTCACGACAAAGACTGATGTCGGTCAAGTTTTGGCCAACATCATTTGGCTATAACCGATATCGATCAAGACTAAGGTGACCGACACCAGTTAAATGGAACTGATGTCATTCAAGAAAAATTGGTGATAGTCAAAGCGACTGGTGCTAGTTAGGGTGAAGGAGGAATAGGGTTAAGAAGGGCTAGGTATAAAAGGAAAATAGGTGGGAAATGTTAAATGAAGAGTGCTAATAGAGAGATAAGGGTTAAAATATAATATTTGGTGATACACGGTAGGTAAGTATGTGAAATATTGTTAAGGTGATGGGTCATGATTGTAAAGGGTAGGAGGTTTGTAGTTGAATTAGGTAAATAGGGTAATCATGATTGGTGTGAGTGGGTATGATGTTGGGGTTAATTGGTAATTGGAGGTAGTCATGTCTTTAACAATGTTGTGTTCTTTTGGATGAAGGCAAGGGACCAACTACATATGCGGGACATAGTACCACCTTTGTTTATAGATATGTGATCGAGTGTGACTCCAAAGGAGTGGGAGCATATGATTGATGTTGGATTGATTGGGATCTGAAGTTATAGGCATGTAGCTCGAGATCCTAGTTTGATGGTCTCCCTCATTGATAGATGGGATTCAATGACCAACACTTTTCATTTACCAATGGGTGAGATTACTATCACCCTGGTGGATGTATACATGATCCTGTAGCTACCAATTTTGGGTGAGAAAGTGTATTCTATTTCATCAGAGGCCTTCATGGATCCTATAGTGGCTATGTTTGGGGAGGTGATCGGTGAGTTGAGGTACCATAGCATGAGCCTTAGCTACGAAGAGATGTATGTAGCCCATCCTCAGAAGATGAGTTTGGTTGTTTTGATGATGGAGATGATATGTTGTTTCACCTTACAAGATTCTGAGGGTGGTAGATTCCCACAAGAATTGATTGGAGTGCTCTAGGATATGGTTGAGGAGTGGATATGTTTTGTATGGGCAACGACATTCCTGGTGCGGTTCTATAGGGAGCTATGGGCCTATAGGAGATTGTGGTGGTATATTTTGTGTTCCACTTTTCTTCTACATTGTTGTGCACATGAGCACATCATATGTGTACTTCTAACTGGTTTTCCCTTACTTGATTGGTTCGGGGGTGGCTTATTCAGATTCAGATATAGAAAGTGGGTACCAGTTGGTGGGAAAAATAGGGTGGCTAAGGCCAAGCATGATGTTTCATATTATAGGAAAATGTTGGAGGAATTCTCTAGTGTGGATATTATTTGGAGGCCATATGTTGGCTATCCCTCATACAAGGACGTTGCGGAGGATTTAGAGAAGTTACAATTTTTGAGGAGGATTCAAGGGGGTCATTCCGGTGAGCACGAGATAATACCTATAGACAGGGTGAAATGATAGTTTGGGCTGCCACAGGATGTGCCTCCACCCTTCCCACAATACATGAAAGATGACGTGAAGAGACCTATATCTCCACCTTGACCAACTAATCCTACAAGGTAGGAGGAGCAGGCAGTGGATAGGTAGATTGATGATGTGGGGGTCACCAATAGATATAGGTAGTGGTGGGTGGCACAGCTATGAGCGGCACCGCCAAGGCTAGGGAAACCATACTTAGCAACCATCACAGTATAGAGGGATACCTTACAAGATAAGGCGGCTGCCCTTCAAGCATAGATTACAGCCTTATAGGGGTAGCTTACCGGGTCAGAGGCACATGTTTCCATTTTATAGGCACATGTAGTTACCTTACAGGACCAGGTAGCACAGGGATATGCTCATGCATAGGGTGAAGATGGAGATATGGAACAAGTGGTTGCTTTACAAGTATAGGTATAAGGTTTGTAGCGCCAGTTGACCACCACACAGGCTCAAGTTGTGACCTTATAGGCCCAGATTGTAACATAGGCACCTCCACAGACTCAGAGACAGGGTCCCATGGTACAGGGAGGAGGGCACAAATCATAGGTACATGATCTAAGGCCAATGTTAGAAAGTTAGAGCTCACAAGTTATTATGATACCTATGGCACCACCTCATACAGTGCCAATGGTGAGGTTTAGGGATGCTCTTAGTGAGGCATGGTATTACCAAGATCATTTGGCTATCATTGCTACGCCCTTAACCTATTGCTTGCATTAGGATATGAGTAGCTGACTTATGGCTTACCATAATCATGTTATTATATCATTTATACTTTATCATGATTAATAGGTTGGCCTTGGTGATAGCCATAACATATAAATAGTATGTTTAGCGGATTGTAGGTAGTAGTTCATTATCATTTGAGCATTCGAGTCTTATTATATGGTTTGGAGGTTGCCCCCCTCAAAGTGGCAAAGCTATTATAATTGCATATTGAGATCATTATTCTAAAATATTGTGTTATTTTGGTGTTCTATTACTGCTCATAATCTGAATTATACTAGTAATTTCATTAAAAGTGGTATCAGAGCTGCGATTTAGGCCAAAATTAGGGTAAAAACCCCTAATTTTTTGTTTACGCAATATAGTTTGAACCAAAGCAAATTGGTGGGATATATTTTTACCAGAGTTGCGAAAACATTTCAAGTAAGGTTCCCTGAAATATTTTAGACTTTTTTTATTTATTTTGCACAAGTTATTATAAATTTAGTGTTTTTCATAAAATCACTCCCTAGGGTGCAGATTGTGGAATTTATTCAAGTTCTTTACATTTTCGGAAATACTCTCAAAAAAATAGTATTTAGTATTTTGTCTGTGTTTTTTCCTGTTCAGCCGAATTTGTAATCAAAACCCTAAACCCTAAGGTTTGATATCATGGTGGAGCCTTCCACAAGAGCAAAAAAAGAATCCGGTTACTCAGGGTAACACCCTAGATAAAGATGGGATAGTGATTGAAGAGATTGAGTCAGAAGGGGTAAATGTAAACTCCTTAGCACTATGGTTTACCTTATTTGATCATAAGATGATCCAACTTGAGTATGAGCTGTGAAACATACAATCTGAGATGGCCTCTAAAGGAGACAACCCAAATCAATCATCGGTTGGATGATATCATGCAACATGTAAAGGGTAAACAATATGGCCCAAATCCGGCCCATATCAACCAAGGAGATCTTCAGTTTAAAATCATGGCCAAAATAACCATGTTGGATCACTTTTCCAGCCCAATCAGAATGCCAACTTATTCGCAACCACAGAACATGATGCCAAAAGTGGATATGCGAAAATTTGATGGTAAAGATCCCCTAAATTGGATGAATCAAATGGAGAACTTATTTTGAGCTACATCAAACACCATCAGGACAAAAGGTGACATTAGCATCCCTATATCTTGAACCAGACCAATTCGTTTGGTATCGATGGTTATGTGCTCAGAGGTAGAAGAATGGTCTCGGTGTCACTTGGACAATTTTTACTGAGGAGTTGCAATTGCACTATAGTTCTAGTGTTTCAAAGAACTAATTTAGTCAATTAGCAAAGTTACGACAAACAGGATCAGTCAAAGATTATGTGCATCAATTCCATAGCCTATCTTTAAGGGTGGAGAATATACCAGAAGAGAATCTGAATCACCTATTTCTTGGGGGTCTTAAGGACCACATCGAGCATGAGGTACGTATGTTTAATCCACTCAAGCTTTCTAATTCTATTATTATGGCACGTCAAGCAGAGGAAAATGTTCTTTGTAGTAGGAGGCCGCCTTTCATTAACACCAGAGACCATAGTATCTCTTCCCCTTCATTTTCTAGGCCAATTAGACTGACTCCTTAACAAATGGAAGAAAAGAGAGCAAAAGGATTATGTTTTAACTGTGATAGCAAATATGGACCAGGACACAAATGTGCTAAGAAGAAGTTGTTCTATATTGACAGAGGTAATGAGGATGATGAGGATGCTGAAATTATAGGAGAGGTTGAGGAACCAGTAGAAGATGAAATAGAGGATCACCAACCTACAATTTCTTGCCACGCATTGTCAGGTATTAGTACTCCTCAAACACTCAAGGTTATTGGCTATCTCAAAAAGAAGAAGGTGACAGTGTTGATTGACTCAGGGAGTACTCATAACTTCATAAATAGTAAGTTAGTTGCTCACCTCAATTGTTTTATTTACCCAGCTCCATAAAATGCAAGTTATGATTGCGGATGGTGGGACAGTAAAGTGCACAGGAAAGTGCCATAGTATCAAGCTTTCTATGGGAGACTACATGTTAGACTCACCTATATTTGCTATTTCTATGGGAGGGGCAGATATTGTTTTGGGTGTCTAATGGCTCACAACCTAAGGTACTATAGAGATGAATTTCTAAGAATTTTCATGCGATTTCATTTAGATGGAAGGACAATACAATTGAATGGAATGGTAGCTAAGTATCCACAGATTATTAGCTCTCATCAGATGCAGAAGGTTCTCAGAAAAGGAGTAGATGGATTTATAGCAAAGTTATTTTCCATAGAAGTACAACATACAGAGTCTTCAATGCCACCTGATCTTTAGAAGATTGTTGATGCTCACTCATCTGTTTTTGATGCAATTCCAAAGGAACTACCACCAGTTAGGGATCATGATCATACCAATCAGTTGATTCTAGGGAGTGAAACACCTAACATCAGACCATACAGATACCCATATTCCCATAAAAGTGAGATCGAGAAAATGGTTCAGGAAATGTTGAAGGTAGGTATTATCAGGCCTAGCCAAAGTGCATATTCTTCACCAGTGGTCATGGTACGTAAGAAGGATGAAACATGGAGGATATGTCCAGATTACCGAGAACTCAACAAGTACACCATCAAAGATAAGTTTCCTATTCTAGTAATTGATGATTTACTTGATGAATTACATGGTGATATTTAATTCACAAAATTAGATCTTCGTTTGGGTACCATCAAATTAGAATAAAAGAGGAAGATGTTCATAAAACGGCTTTCAGGACTCATGAGGGCCATTATGAGTTTTTGGTAATTCCTTTTGGTCTTACAAATGCACCTTCAACCTTTCAAAGCTTGATGAACATTGTTTTCAGACCATTTTAAGGAAATTTGTATTAGTTTTCTTTGATGACATATTGATTTACAATAAGACATGGGAAGAACACTTATAACATGTAAATAAAGTGTTGGGAGTTTTGGAGAAACATACTCTCTATGCAAAGCCATCCAAATGTTCTTTTGGTGTACAAGAGGTAGAGTACTTGGATCACATTGTATCCCATGAAGGCGTCAAAGTTGATCCTCAAAGATCAAAGCTATGGTGGAATGGCCAAGGCCCAAAACTCTCAAAAATCATCGTGGGTTCTTAGGACTAACAGGGTACTACAAAATATTTGTGTGGGGATATGGTAGAATAGCAACCCCACTCACTACATTGCTAAAGAAGGATGCCTTCCATTGGACAGACTTAGCCATTAAATCCTTTGAGTAGCTGAAGGAAGCCTTGTACAACACCCCGGCTTTGGCTACTCCTAACTTCTCAAAAACCTTCATTGTTGAATGTGACACTTCAAGATCAGGATTGGGAGAAGTTCTAATGCAAGAAGGAAGACCAATTTCATTTGAGAGTCACCAATTCAAAGGAAAATATCTGCTCAAACCTGTCTATGAGAAAGAAATGATGGCTATTCTTCATGCGGTCAAGCAATGGAGGCCCTATCTCATGGGTAGACACTTCAAGGTAAAAACTTGATCATGATAGTCTCAAATACTTTTTGGAGCAAAGGTTATCATCTAAGGAACAACAAAAGTGGGTAACAAAAATGTTGGGTTATGATTTTGAAATCATATACAAAAAGGGTAAAGAAAATGTAGTAGTTGATGCGTTATCCAGAAGGGATACATCCGCATATGCCTTATTATGTGGAATGTCCATGTTGACAGCCGATTGGGTGGATGAAGCAAGATTGGAATGGGATCAAGACAAGGTTACACAATCTCTAATACAGAGTATCAAGCAAGGATCTATGACATCTAACAAATTTGAGTGGAAAGGTAATGCCCTATGGTACAAGGACAGGTTATACTTGAGTAAAGATTCTAAGTTGAAGCATAAGATTCTTGCAGAGCTACATGCCTCACCTAGTTGGATGACACTCTGGGTTTTTGAAGACATATCATAGAATAAAAAAAGAATTATTTTGGGAAGGACTCAAGGGGGATGTACAAAAGTTTGTATCAGAGTGTTTAGTGTGCCAATAGAACAAAGGGGAAATAATTAAGACACCAGGTTTGTTGCAACCCTTACCAATTCCTAGCTAGAGATGGGAGGAGGTCTCCATGGATTTCATCATTGGATTGCCTTGTTCAGAGGGCAAGAATGTTATTTTCATGATTGTGGATAGGCTCACAAAATATGCCCATTTTTGTGCCCTATCACATCCATTTGCAACTAGTACAGTTGCAGCTATTTTTTTGGAGATAGTTCAAAGGCTACATGGAACCCCAAAGATAATTGGAAGTGATCGTGATCCTATTTTCACAAGTAATTTTTGATGGAATTATTTTCATGTTTGGGTACTCAGCTAGCTCATAGTTCATCTTATCATCCTCAAACTGATGGGCAAATGGAAGTGGTCAACAAATGCTTAGAGGGGTATCTACGTTGTTTTGTATCAGATAAGCAGGAAAGGTGGATTAAATGGCTACCACTTGCAGAATGGTGGTATAACATATCTTTCATACCTCTTCTCAAATGACCCCATTTTTAGCATTATATGGTTACCATCCACCTTCTATCACTTCCTCCTTGAGGGTGCAAACTAAGATCAGAGATGTTGAGGAACACATTCAACATCAACAACAGGTTTTGGCTAGTTTGAGGGAGAATTTAGCATTGGGACAAAACAGGATGAAGCAACAAGCAGATCAACACCGTAGTGAAAGATATTTTGAAATTAGCGACTGGGTTTTTGTACGTCTCCAGCCTTACAAACAGATTTCCCTAAAGCAACAAAAAAAGGACAACAAATTTGCTCCTAAAGATTATGGCCCTTATCAGGTTCTACAGAAAATTGGCAGTGTTGCTTATAAACTAGAGTTGCCTCCATCTTCACACATACACCCAATATTCCATGTTTCATGCCTAAAGAAGGTTAGTGGACAGAAATTTGAAGCCCAGATAGAGTTACCATAACTTGACGAGGAAGGAAGAATCATTTTAGAGCCAGAGAAGATTTTGCAAACACGTACTAAGAGGCTGAGAACCAAAGACATTAAGGAATATCTGATCAAGTGGAAGAATCTAAGCATATAAGATGCAACCTGGGAAGATGAAGGTTTTCTGCAGCAACATCTAGGATTATTCAATGTTGAGGACAATGTTGGTTTGAAGGGGAAGGGCATGCTACATCCTTAACCTATTGCTTGTATTAGGATATGAGTAGTCGGCTTGTGGCTTACCATATCATTTTATTATATCATTTATACTTTATCATGCTTAATAGGTCAGCCTTGGTGATGGCCATAGCATATGAATAGTATATATAGGGGATTATAGGCAGTAGTTCATTATCATTTGAGCATTTGAATCTTATTATATGGTTTGGAGGTTGTCCCCTCGAAGTGGCGAAGCTATCATAATTGCATATTGAGATCATTATTCTGAAATATTGTGTTATTTGTGTTCTATTGCTGCTCATAATCTGAATTATACTAGTAATTTCATTACAGTACACACACGTATAGATGTGTGATACAAGACCAGGTTGAAGAGATTGTAAACTCTATGTTTTCAAAAGGGCGATAGGCTTATCCAAACAAGGTTGAAGTGATTCAGGTATGCACGGTATAGGATATGGTCATGAAGCACAATGAGGTCTGGTGTAGGAACAAATAATAGGTTTTTTTCCATGGCACCAAATGTATGGTCGGGATAAACATCACATCATTAGGCAAGGTAAGGTCACTAGGCTAAACAACACGGGTAACGACATCACAAGGTATATCGAGTACATGAATTCAAATGTCGCAACAGATGGTTCAGGTCAGGGTATGTTGGGTAGGACACAGGTAAGGCTGAGGTATAGCTAAAGAAAAAGTCCCTAAACGTAGTTAAGGAAATGTACAAATAGTGTAGGCTTGTGGGTAGGGTGGCAGATAGGTAGGGAGGAGGACACAGGTGAGATTGGGCTAGAGGATATTAGGTGGGGTGATGATTAGTCACTTAATATGATCATTGTGTGATCATTGTTTTGATTTGTGATACATATATCGGCCTATGTGCCAAGGGCGTGAGGTTGTATATGAGATTATTTTAAGTACTGTTACTTATTTGTATCTGTGTATATGTGTATTGATACATAGACTCTCCCATTTATATAGTTGATGATGTTTATTGGATGGATTATGTACTCGCTTTTAATGTCCATTGTGATTGTGTATTGATGGAAACTAGGTGAATCAGACATGATTGATTAGAGACCATGTAGGCATGGTTGAGTTAGGTCAGTTAGGCATGGTGGAGTTTAGGTCAATTAGGCATGGTTGAGTTTAGGTGATTTAAGCATGATGCAGTTTAGGTGATTTAGGCATGATTGAGTTAGGTCAGTTAGGCATGGTTGATTTTAGGTCAATTAGGCATGGTGGAGCCAAGTATAGGAATGGTGGAGTCAGGTATATGCATGGTGTATTTTAGGTGAGTTAGGCATGATTTGATCATGTTTTTGGGTTTAATTTAATTTCCAAGTTTATTGGTAATATGGAAAATAAATGATGATGTTTATGCATGTTGTGATGTAAATTTCCAAATATTCGATATATTGGAAATGTGAAATGATTGATGTATGATATGATGATGTGAAGAAAATGGTAGGTATGTATGTTTGTTATGTTTGTTTAATTCCCAAGTGGTTGTGAAAAATGGAAACTAACTAAGGTGAGCATGTGAATAGAAAAAATGGGGGAAAATTGGTGAGGGTAAAGATTGGCCGAGCTAACCTCCAAGGACCCCATGCCCCTCGAAGTGCTACCTATATAGCCCCGACAAAAATGGGCCTAAGGCCGATGTAGCTCTCCCATAAGCTATGGAAGATTATGATAAGGTAGAAGGATGGATTGGTAGATTTTAGGCATGGTTGATTTTAGGTCATTTAGGCATGGTTGAGTTTAGGTCAGTTTAGACATGGTTGAGTTTAGGTTAGTTAGGCATGGTTTAATTGAGGTCATTTAGGTATGGTTAAATTTAGGTCATTTAGGTATGGTTGAATTTAGGTGTTAAAGACCTGGTCTTGTATAGGATAATCAACAAGTAATGAAGAAGGTGATTGGTAGGAGGTGACAAAAAAGTCACCTAATTATACATGAACCAAAAATGATTCTATCATACCTAAAAATGGGATTATGAATGTAATACCCTAAAGGCGTTGCATGATTGACTATTCTAAGGGTGAAGAAAATTACATGATCACGAAATGTCACATTTGTGGACATGTCCCTTGAGCGGGCAGGAAATTAGGGTGAAAAGGCGATGAGGTGAAAACAGTTGGTCATTTCAGCGTAACCTAGTGTGAGACAACATGCCTATTTGGCAAGAGACCCAAGATCAAAATAGCCAAGTCCATGACAAAAAAGTTATCTTTTTCTTCTTCTTTTTGTTTTTTGATAGACTGGTCGATGACGAGAAGTCTATATGGGATGAGTAGATTATCACCTGGAGGTCTTCATGAAACTAATTGATGCGGGAAGCTTCTAAATATTTTATTTTATTTTTTGCAATAATAGTCTTCTTTTGATGATAGACTAAGTATAGTATGGCTAGCTTTGTATAGTTTTCCTTCGAGGGAGCACTCTATTTATAGCAGTGAGATAGAAAGAGCAGATGTCCTGTTTGAAGGATTCATATTTTTACTGGAATCTTGACTCAAGGAGTGGAATCGAATTTTAGTTTTGAAATTGTTTTGTTTTTGGACTTTTAAGATCATGGACAAGACTATAGAGAAATAGAGGCTCTTGTGTTGAAGAAAAAACCATAGCACACAGAGGTTAACTATGAAAGAGAGAGATTTAAGTGAATGAATGAAAATGGAATTCCATCTTGAAAAAGATGAAAAGTATCCATGATAATAATTCCATGAGTAGAGCCACGATACTCATATTCAAGACAAGGCCGAAAAAATGACGGGTAATCACGTGATTCTTGTTTAGTCAGTTGGATCCTTAAAATAGGTAAAATGGAAGGTGAATGGTGCTCAAGGGATGTGCGTTTTAACTACACAGAATGTGATATAGGACTTGATTCAACAATAGAATGGTCAAAGATTCAAGGCATTTAGGGGCTCAGGTTCAGGTTTACCTTCGAGTGAAGATAAACGATAAGCACTTGATCCATAGATATGAGTAACGATATAGGGTCCAAGCCAATTAGGAGAAAATTTCCCCCGTTTAATTTTCTCCTCTTTGGTTACATGTTGATTTTCTTTCAGGGTGAGGTCACCAACCTGGAAGGTTCATTCATGTACATGTTTATTCGTAGGCACGTTTGATACGTTTTTGATAGATTTGGAAGTTGATCGAGAGCATTTAAGATGGCGTTCGTCTAATAACTAGAGTTGTGCCGAATGGTCCTAGCAAAATTCATCATCATTGAAGCATATATTTGAGTGAGATATGAAGAGATGGAATCGGGACTTCAAGCGGTAGAACAACCTCTATGTACCGTATACCAGAGAGAAATGTGTGGCAGCAGTTGAGGTATGAATACTAGTGCGATAAGCCCATAAGGCAAAAGGAATGTGCGTATGTCAATCCTTTCCAGTATCATCAACTACTTTCATAAGAATTTTGTTTAAGGTTTTTTTGGTTGATTCATACTTGGCCATTTGTTTGAGGGTAATAAGGTGAAGAAAAACTAAGTTGAATGTCTAAGGCATCACAAAGTTTCTGTAGGGTTTTGTTTTTGAACTATTTTCTGTTATCAGTGATGAGACGATGAGGAACACCAAAGTTATAAATGATGTGATGGTTGATGAATTCGCATATTTTCTCAGCTTTCATAGAAATGAGAGGCATGGCTTATACCCATTTAATGTAGTATTCAATAGCGGTAATAATCCATTGATGACATTGCAAAGAATGAGGAGCGATCTCTCTGAAAAGATCCAAACCCCATTGAGAGAAAGGAAAAAGGTTTCGTGTGACCTGTAAGGCGTGACTAGGGGTGTGATGAAGATTAGCATGTTTTTTACATTTCACACAACATTTGACATAGTCACAACAATCACGGTTTAGGGTTGGCCAGTAATATCCCAAGTGGAGAATGTGTTTAACAATAGCTAAACCACTGAAGTCACCCCCAAAATTCCGTCGTGAACTTCCTTGATGGTGTAGGGAACTTAAGAACTTGTAAGGCATTGTAAGAGGATACCGTCAAAGCCACGTTTATAAAGAAAGACCACCCATGATGAAATAGCGAGAAACACTTTTGAGAAAGGAGCTCGTGTTTCCATTGCGAGTAAGATCTGGAGGTAAAATTAAAAGGGAAAGGTAGTCTGCAAATTTTTTGTAGCAAAGGTCACGTGGGTCAGGTTCAATGGTTCCAATAAGGTTGACGTCTCGAAATAGATAGGAAGGTGATTGCATCCTTTGTACTATGACAAAGATTTTTGAGTTAGAGGGCGAAGCGAGGTATTTGAGAAGTAAGGCAGGCCATGGTGTCTGCAAATTTATTAGTGGAATGTGGGGTGGTTTGAAGTTCATAACAGTCAAAGGTAGTCAAAAGTATGTCAACATGATGTTTATACTTTTGTAAGTATCTTCATTACGACACTAGTATATACCATTCACTTGGTTTACAACCAGTTGCGAGTCGCCAAAGATATTAATTGATTTAATGTCTAAGGCAATGGTGGTTTGAAGGCCTAATACGAGTGCTTCATATTCAGTGATATTGTTAGTACAATCAAAATCTAGTTTGAAAGATAATGGTATAGGCTCATCGTCAAGAGGAATGAGGATAACACCCAGCACCACCCCCACGCTAACATTTGGAACCGTCAAAGAATAAGGTCATTTTGTAAATGGTATCAGTCCAAAGAGAGGGTGGCAATGGATTCGTCTGGGAAATCAAAGTTAGAGGGATTGATTACCGAAGAGAGGTGCATCTGTAAGTTGGTCAGCAGATGGTTTGTCCTTTGATAGATTTTTGATGAGATGAATTCAAGTTCTAGGTCTGTAAGAAGCATAAGCCAATGTGCAACACCTTGATGTTGGTAGGACTTGGCGTACATGTAATGTAAGGGGTCTGTATTGGTGACAACAAATGTTTTTCTGGTTAAGTAGGTAATGGCACAATTTAGTAGACGACAAAAACTAAGGCTAAGCATATTTTTCGGCATGAGTGTATCTAGTTTTGTTAATCCAAAAGGGTACGACTTATATAATAAACCACTTTCTCCCTGTGTTGCTCATCGTGATGAGCGAGCATGGCACCCAAGGAATGATCAGTAACATAAATGTAAAGGTAAAATGGTTGGTCATCCTTAGGAGGAATGAGCACAAGTGGTTAGAGGAGGTATTGGTTTAAGGCATAAAAGGCTTTGTGGCATTCATCATCCCATTTTAAGGAGACATCCTTTTTGAGGAGATGATGAAATGGGTGGAAACGGTTGGAAAGCTACGAAATAAAATGACGAATATATTGCAACTTGTCTTGCAAACTACGTAGTTGAGGAAGGTTAGTAGGTGAAGGCATTTCGAGAATAACCTTGATTTTAACGGGGTCAACTTCTATGCCACGCAAAGAAACGATAAAACCAAGGAGCTTGTTGGAAAGGATAGCAAAGACACACTTCTTGGGTTCTAGGTGAACACAATATTTGATGAGACGGTCAAATATGACCTTAAGGATGGTGAGGTGTTTGGCCTGATGTTTAGATTTGGTAAGAAGATCGTCAACGTAATCTTCCAATATGTAATGCATAATGTCATGAAAGATATAAGTCATAGCCCATTGATATGTGGCACCAACATTTTTAAGGCCAAAAGGCATGACACGATAGTAGAAGGTCCCCGAAGGAGTGATGAAAGAGATTTTGTGTTGATCTTCCGAGGCAAGTAATATTTGGTTATAACCCGAGAAACCATCCATGAGGGATAACATCTCATGGTCGGTGGTGAGATCAACTAGTTGGTCAATACTAGGTAGAGGAAAGCCGTCTTTAGGGCAAGCTAAGTTAAGGTCATGGAAATATGTGCAAATGCAGAGTCCCCTTGTTGCTTTTGTGATAGGAACGATGTTAGAGATCCATTAGGGATAATCAATGGGTAGGATGAAGGAAATCAAGAGAAGGTGCTAAATTTATTCTTTGACAAGAAGGGCAATGCGAGGATACATTTTCTGCAGCTTCTGTTTCACAGGGTTTGGCTTTAGAAACAGTTATGATATTGTGGAAAAAAATGTTTGTGGTCAATACCAGGCATATCAGTGTAGGACCAAGCAAAATAGTTTGCTATGATCTCAGAAGGAAATGAGGTAAAAGCTTCATTGTTAGCAGCATCTAAAGATTTTCCTATCTTTAGAATGTGCGAGTCATCCTGAGTATTGAATATTAAATTTCGATGGTTGATTTATTTAACATGGTTTGTGTCTCAGAAGTCAATGAAAAGGTGAATATAAGAATCTTCCGCACCAAGGTAGGTGAGAATAGACTCATCATCCTAACATTGAACAACATTAATAGATAGGTGTATCATCATCAATCATGTTAGGATACAAGAAGGGAAGGGAAGAGGGAGCCTTGCCATCATGTTGATAAGTTAGAGGTCCCAGGGAAATGGTGTTCATGAAAAAAAAAATTTAGGATGAATGGATTCTAGGATCCATAGACTCTGTGGGTGAAGGTGGTGAAGTTAGAACATGGGGTGAAGAAGGTTTATCGTCCTCAATGAGTTCGACATCGGGCCTTCTTAGGAAGATGGGTTTAGAAAAGTCAATACCATTACATGGTCTTTGTGTTTACATGTGGTACATGGGATGAAAGTATGGCATCCCTATTCATAGAACCAAATCCAAAACCTTTCCATGCACAACGGTGGAGGAAAAGTGTGGGAGAAGTGGCAGTTGGTGAGAGATTGAAGGTCAGATGAAAATGGTCACTTTTGGGAAGGTGGCTCGGGTGAGTAGGTAGAAGTATCAAGTCCCCCATACGTTAAGTTGGTATCGAAATGTGGGGAGGACCATAAGGAAAACCTCACCTATGTGGTGATCATAGCGAGGATGTTGGTGAAGGTTACCATAATCTTGAGGAGTAAGGAATGTGTTGATGTTGTACAGGTGGGCGGTACTCCCCCAGAGTGAGATGTTGAAAAACACCTTCTAAGGGATCATGTAGTCTGTATATGGGTGGTGGGAAATAGATGAATTACTAGGAAAATTGGGAAGAACTAAGAATATTGGTTGGTTGATGAAGTAGATGGGTTAATGGATGGGTCTAGCTGCAAAGGTTACGACTGACAGTGGGAATAGAGGAGTTAGGTGTGGGAGAGGTAGCGGTAACATCAGTGGAAAGGGTTGTGGGTGAAGGATAAGTGGCGGTAGTGGTAGATTCCTTAACTGGTATAAGGACATCATTAGGTCTAGTATAACATGTTACATGTTTTGAATGGAAGGGTTAGCTGGGATGGTATATAGTTATGTCCTTCATGTTTAAATTTTACACAACGATGTAAGTTTGAAGGAACAGCAACCCATGACATGGATCCAAGGTCAGCCAAGCAACAGGTTGTACTGGAATTCCCCCCTCTAAGACATAGAATAATTCTGGAATGGTACAAGGGCCCCACACAAATGTGGAGAATGATGGTGCCAAGGATGGAAGTGATGAAATCATTGAATGAACGCAACATAACTATGAGTTATTATGCATGTAATTGGAAGGGATGCGCATTTGATTGTATGCATGGGAGGAGATAATGTTGATGATGGCACCAAAATCATAATAACATCGTCGAACGCATATAATAATCAATTAATAGATAGAGATGGAAAGGGCATGGATCAAGATCATCTAATTGGAGAGGTACGATATCTCATCGTTAGAGAAATTGAGGGTGAAGACTTTGATGAGTGGTAGCGGGTATAGAGGAAGGTGATGAATTGGTGAGAGAGGCCACATGCATGAGGGGTGATAATGAGGCCATAGGTGTAGGGTTATTGGGTAAAACCTTGATGGATTGTAGAACCTCCATGAGGGCCTGTCGATGAGATTCAGAGGTTTAGAGAAGATCGTATATAATGACATTTTGAGGGGGGATTGGTGACAATTGTTTTATCATTATACGATGGGTGACCCCATCAGAAATGGGGTATGTGGGTCCCTTAATGGTGATTTTTGGTGCAGGTGAAGATGGTATATTGGGTACAGGATTAACATGGATGGGTTAATTACTTTCTCTTTTCCTTTGTCTTTTTGGGCGCAAGTGGAAACTTGGATCATGTTAATATGAGGATGAGAGGTGGATGCAAAAGGTGATTTCATGAGTAGTATAACGAACATGATGGACAATAAACCTAATGCGGAGTAATGAAATTTGTGAAATGAAGTAGGGCACACTGGACATTTTGGTGGGGTTTTCGTGAACTCTCTTATGTCAGACCATGTTGATCTCAAATTTTGGAGGTGGACAAAAGAGGTTTGGAGGTGGTGATGAAGGTCGCTTAATAGGTAGTGGGATGAGGATGTGTGGTGATAGGTGGAGGTGGAAATGGGTCTTCATCTAAGAGATCATCTGTCATCAAAGTTTTGTTCAGGAGGACAAAGTTAGAGAAGAACAGTTTTTAGAGCCTTACAATTTTTCTACATCATGTCCTGGCACACGATGGTAGGCATAAATTTTAGTATCATCAAACCCTTTTGGTTTGGTCTTGAGTGGGTCATGTAAGGTCTAAGGGGGGGGTAATGTGATGACAATAGTCTCTAAAAGGTTGGCTAGAATGTTGGTGTAAGAACTTGCCAATGGGTCACAATGTGAGGTGAGTGTTGGTCTAGATTGATAGTGTAAGTGATTTTGATGTGTGAGGTACTACATGAGGTGGAATTAAAGATCGAATAGGTTTGACCACTGGATTTGGTAGGTTGTACGTATTTTAGACTTGGGTTGTACCTTCTTGGGTAAGGGTGTGGTAGATGAACTAGCAATGGAAGGTGTTGTAGGATCGACTACCTCTTTGGAGGGTAGTGGGTTTTTCAATTTTGGTTACACCTTCTTGGGTAAAGGTGAAGGAGGAGTACATGATGCCATAGAAGGGAAAGTGGATGGTGGAAGAGGATGGGTTAGCCATGGTGATAATGGAGGTGTGGTAAAGGTTGTTGGTAGAGGTGAAGTGGAAGGTATTGAAGTTGAAGAGAAGGAAGTCTCATAGGTAGTGATGAGGTTATTGTAGCTGGTGGGGGTATAGGTGGTAAGAAATATGCAGGTAATGGAAAAGGTGTATGTTGTCACTGAGGTAGGTTTGTTTTAATAAAGAATTGTGATGAAGAGGTGGGCTGATGCTACAACTTTTTATTTTCTTTAGGATAGGTGGTTTCTTGGGTCAAGGTTAGACGGGTGAGGTCCCTAGGATAGATGGAAGGGGCGAAGGTGACAAAGGGGTGAGTGGGGTGAAACTCGTGTGTGTGGCCTAAAATGTTGGGTCTTCTTTTTAGGTGGAGGATTGGTTTTTATGCACGAGCTTAGGAGGATGTGGCTAAGTCCAATTTGACATGAGGATGGACTAAGGCTTGATGTCAACATGACACCTAGGGTAGTGATAGGTTCTGGGTACAGGGAGAAGGTATGGGTGCATGGCAAAGGTTTAGGTGTTGGCGATAAGAATCAATTTGGTTGTGGTTAAGGGTTCGAGATGTTGGCGAAGGGTGATGAAGAAGAGGCCATTATGACTAAGTATGGTTATGGTTGGTTAGGTTGTCTGAAACACCTTTGGATAAGATCATAGAGGTATCAACAAACAACATATTGCATTTGGGTTGAAAAAGGTATCTGAAGGCATCCCCAAAGCATGGAATTATCAACATAATCCAAGTGTTCAGCTAGGCTTTAAAATGGTACCGCTATAAGAGGATATATTTTTGGTTTAGTGGAAATCCGTATAAAATATGTCAGTAAGACAGGGAGCTAGTTAGCCTTATTCTTTGTAGGTAAAAGAGAAGAGAGCATATCAATGAGTTCCCAAAAGGGTAATGGGGAATTATCACCAATAGGAAATGGCACATCTAAAGGATCCCCCATGGGTAGGAGAGATGGCAGGTGGTGTGAGGTAGATTCTTCTTTCAATGGAGAAGAAATCAAGGATGATTCTTGTATGATGGAAAAGTGACAAGCGAGCATGGGAATCTACAAGTAACTCTTCCTCGCACCCAACATCCTGAGGTCATGCCAAGACAACTGGTGGGGATGGAATATGCGTGGGGCATAGACAAACTAGTTAGGAAATCTTATATCTTCGATGCGTACTAATGGAATCTGTGAATCTAAGGCAAAGAAGACCCTTCTAACCTGAACTGGTGTGATAGATCGGTCAACGAGGATGACTGCTCGAAGGCTCCAATCAATATCGAGCTCTGGCGTGATTCGATCTATAGGTTGTGGTATACGTGGAAAATGACCTGGGATTGTTTCGTGTATGTCTCCAGATAGGGTCATAAGATGGATGATGGATATATAGGGGATTCTATGGGTGATTCTCTGGCCTAGTCTAGAAATCCTTAGCTTTGATTAGCTGCTATATCTAATAAGGATGAATTGTGTGATAATATTTGGTGGAAGTGGAGAGGCTCTAAATACTAATGTGCGTAAACCAAGCATCTACGTCTGATTGACCTGTGGACTTGTTGGGTTGCGGGATTTGTGGATCACAACTAATAGATTCATGTTTGTTGTGGACCTCCTATGGTCATGTGAAGAATCAATCCCTAATCCCTAGTATCCAGTAGTCGTATGCCTTTTCGGCCTCTATATTTAGAACTAAAAGTTGTGCAACCTTCTTAGAGTACCTTGTAGGCGTTCTGGCAACTTGAATTCTTAAGCTAGTATCTATGTCAATAAGGATATCTCCTGCGTCTGGCTGTGGGACCAAAGGATCACAACCAAATGTTTTCTCTCTTTCAAGCCCTTCTATAGTCATGCGGATATTTATCTAGTGTAGTCTATAGTTTGGCTAGTTTGACCAAAACGTGCATGTGCTTGGTCATCTTCTATGTTTAATCCTCTTAACTGTGGGCTGATTTCTTGTAGGTCTGTTGTTGTTTGGAAGACCTGGATTCTAAGATTCTGATCTATGTCAGTTATTGCTGCAACAAGATTGGGTTGAGGCACGATTGGCTCGAATACATATTCTCTGGGCTCCCTAGGTCCTGTGATTGTCATACAAAAGGAAATGAATCTAACTAAAGTAAAGCAGACTAATTATGCAAATTATATCCATAACATATATATAAATTCCCTATTTTTGTATTTTCGATAAACTATTGAATGAAATTGAAAGAGTAATTATTTAAAATATCTATAAATTGACAACTAAACTAATAACAAAATTAAAACAAACAAGGCATCCAAGTATAGCTACTTTCCTATGCAGTTGTAAATCTATTCTAAATAATGAAATAACTGATCTAATCTATTTGAAAGACTCCTAATCCTACCTCAGAAGTGAGGAATGAATCATAGTTTCTCAGAAACTATCAATCCCCACAGCTTCCCTGGTAATATCGAAAGCGAGATTAACTGAAATGAAATGATTAACTACTCTATTTGATATGTTTTAACTAGAACTTTGAAAGCTTGAACCTGGATTTTATAGAATAGTGGTGAATCCTGATTGTGTGTGGCTTTGTCCCCTCAATGTGGTCTCCTCATTCCTTCATGCTCACGTGAATCCAAAAAAGCATGTAATGCTAGCATCAATAGAAGTAGGTATTGGAGCAATGGCAGCTTTGGGTGTAGACTGAATACAATGTGAGTAGGAGAGGGATAGTGTAAGAGAACAGAGCTTGGCTTATGTAATTCCTAGTGGGATTTATTGCGAGTCATACAACACAAAACATCTAGAACCTAAAACTATCCTTCTTGACAAACAAAACCTGCAACTCTAATGGCTTCAGAACTGAAAATGAAACTATCCTATCTCAATTGATTGCATGAAACAGTAATAACACTAGCATAAGAAGATCATGTAGCTTCTAAACAGCAAAACAACACTAACTATGTATGCAACAAATAAAACTAATACAATTCCTAAGCAAGAACTGAAAGACTAAAATTGAAATGAGAGAATGAGAGGCAAATTTTGAGGGGCCATTTGCTTGAAAACCAACCAGCTATTTATAGAATCCCCATTTACCCAAAGGTGAAAACCAATTTGAACTCTTTTACCATAAACAATGAAAAAAACACTATTCCAGGGAACCAGAATCATAAATACGAGCAAAGGCGGTGAAAAAAGCTGGTAAACGTTGAAATTTACGCGAGTCACGATAAAATGAATGTTCTAGAAAAATGCGTGAAGGACCCGCCTTGAGCAGGGTGGCAGTTACAGGACTACCTGGGCGGTGGTCATGAGACTGCCGCCCAGGTAGGGGGGCGGTTTCATAACTAAAGACCAAAACGTAAAGGAAAAGAGGGGAGAAGAGAAAAACAAAGCATGCAGGGGCTAAGAAGGGCATGCGGGATGTTAACGTACACTTGGAGAGATTTTCCAGATCCTAAACACCTTGCGAGGAGACCTGTATCATTGTTGGGGCACGTGTGACATCGTTCCAACAGTGTAGTACCCTTACAATTTTAGGTACGTACATATTTCCCCCTCGAGAGAAGCACTTTAGCCATGAAGAGGCGTAAAATGGTGGGTCCGAGTATGGCGGTCCCGAAATGGGAGGTTAGAAATTATACCTTGACACGTCCGTGTGTCGAAATGATGCCATCCAAAACTCCCACTACCTAAAAAATGAAAAGAGGACTCAAGTACAGATAGACAAAATAAATCAAAAAATAAATACTAAAATAACATGCAGTGAGGACTTACCATTTGTGCAGGGATAAGAACTTACCTCCTATCGGTGCTCCAAACCTGTAAAAAGGGGCATTCAAAATGAGTCAAGATGCTATATATGTAAAAATGGGCCCATTTTCCTATTCATTTGAGCGTGTTGATTTGATTGATTTTGATCTCTGGGGCCCACGGTGATGGTTTTTGATGAGAGTATAGTCAAAACGTTCGTGACGAGATAGTGATCATGCCTCCACGAGCGAAACATCGACCCGCGAGATCACAGTTTAGTTCTTCTTGATTTAGCGTTTTTACCCCCAAAATGTTAAAATGATGAAATTTTTGTCATGGGGGGATTATTTTTGAAAATGTCAGTGTTAATAGGGTCACTTAGGGGGGCCACCTAATGGGTAGGCTTTGTTTTGGTCAAAATAGTCTTTTTTTCATGTTTTTAGGCATTTTTTAGGGCACGTGACCCATTTGAAAATTTGGGACATGACCGCCACCCTGAGCAGGGCAAGTGGTTACAGGACCGCTGCCCTTTAAGGTGGTGGTTACGGAACCTCCGCCCTGCTTAGGGTAGCGGTCCTTTACAGAACACCAAAAAATCAGTGTTTTGAGCCAAATTTTGCATTTTTAGTATTCTTATATGTTTTAATGATTTTTCCAATGTAATTTGAATACTAACTTACTCCGTTTGGCATGTTTTTAGGTGTATGTAGGTGAAGGAGGAATATATCAGGTGGAGCCGAGAGAGAGAGAGTGTGTGATTGGCTTCCAGCAGTGTTGGATGCACTTTCTCAGGATGAGCAGGATACTCTTCAGAGGGCCGGCATATTGCGTATATCACGGGTCCCACATGTTGCACCTTCTAGTCACATACTTTGTGACTTGTTTTCATATTGGGATGCTGATCAGAACACTTTTCGATTTCCAGGAGTCAGGGGTGAGTGGACTATCACCCTAGAGGATGTCTACCACATCTTGGGAGTCCCGATCATTAGGAGATGACTCACACTTGAGACAGTGGGATCGCGGGCTCTGATAGCTCAGTGGGCCACATACATGGGAGAGGTAGTTGTCTCCACTAGTTTCAAGAAGGGAGTGAGGGTTCATTCCATTCCTAGCTTTCCTATCCCCTTGATTCGTCAGGCTATTATGGGGATCCTTGCCTCGAGATTGATCGGGATAAGGGAGGGGACACTTTACTCTACTGTTGGTCCCCTATTATTGCATAGATTGAGGCACATGGCCAGATTTACACCTAGGGAGCTGACATTCTTGGGACCACCTATCATGATTTGTATCAGGTGGTTCACTTACAGGGACAGTCTTTGAGCCATCTAACCCTGGTTATGAGCTAGGTCTATGAGCGTATCATCCCTTATGGGAGAGGTGTAGAGGTGGCAGATCCCAGAGCTATGAGGGCAGCTAGATGGACAAATATGTCGATGCTTAGAGCACCTCACCAGCTAGTTGCTTCCCTGACCACTGATGATATGGAGGCCACACCTTATCAGGCCATGACAGGGTTGTGGGGTGAGGAGACCCTCACTTTGATCTCTTGCTCTACCATAGGGCAGCTTGTGGACAGGACAGGGAAGGTGGAGACACACCCCTTTGACTGAGTGCCTCAACAGTTTGGCCTTCCTTACGTCGGCATGCTTCCCCCAGTGGTGCCAGTGTTTAGATCAGTTCGGGAGGCTAGGGGAGGTCTTAGAGGCCGGGGTTGGACCGTTGTTACTCTTGGCATCCCTATTATAGCTAGGCGGGTAGTACACGCTCGAGGGAGAGCTGGTGCTCCTCAGGCACCCTTACTTCAGATTGCCACCAGTCCTACCCATAGCAGTGACGACCCCATTGATATAGACTCTGAGTCTAAGGAGTTCACAGGGGGAGAGACGGAGGAGGAGACCAAGGATATGGAGGTCAGCGAGTCGGGTGGAGAGGAGGACAGCGATCCCAAGTGGCATGACACTCAGGAGATCTTACATGCTGAGAGGGAAGAGCAGAGTGTGGAGAGGGTGACTCTAGTCTCAGAGGAGCCACCCTCTCAGGACATAGGCGGGGAGGATGAGTCCATAGTAGGATGTTATGTTGCCCCAGGCACCAGAGGAGGACATCAGTCAGTAGCAACATCTGTGGCAGGCACTGATCCTAGGGATCCCTCTTGGAGGCCTAGAGATCTGAGTGAGTTATCACCTTTCTCTTAATATTTGTTTTTAGCTAGGATTTTCTTAGTTCCTATCTCTCCTTTTGTTCATTCTTGGTTTTACCTTTTGATCATTTTCTAATTCACTTTTCTCCTTTTCTTACAGAGATTGCTGATGAGTGGCGAGACCTGATTCACTGGGTATGCACTGATACCCTGATGATCCCCATGGAGAAAGACTCGCGTGGAGCTATCCGTGGATGCAGGGGAGCCTTCAGCAAGCTGGTAGGCACAGCGATGTCTTTTCCCCTATCTGGCATATGGCCAAGATGGTGACTACCCTGTGTACTGAGTTCACTGGGTATAGGACAAGCAGAGTGCCTGATGAGGAGTCGCTCTCATAGCAAGACCGTGGCTACTCCTTGGGACCGTGAGCCTTCAGTGCATTCAGAGCATCGGCGTAGCCAGAGTCCTAGACGTGGTCGTGCACCTTCAGAGGGGTCTCATAGGGGTTGAGAGGCCACTTGGCTCTCTTAGATTTTTTATATGATTTATTTTGTATTTCCCAGGCTCATTGAGCATTTTGACCATGCCTAGCACATGATGGCATTGTACATAAAACTTGATTATATATATATATATATATATATATATTCTTTTTGGATCAGACTCGTGGTGTCTAGGATTTTGTGATTTGTTTCCACATGTAAATTATAATGTTGTTTTTATATGCTTTTCAGAATGTATGCAAATGGAGAACAAATGATGTGAATGATTTCTTTCTTTTTGTATTTCGTGATGCTGATATATGATAATGTAGACACAATGTGATTTTGAACTTTAGCTTGCATAAGCAATTTTTTAGTACTTCATATAGTTTTGACAGAATGTGATGATGAACCAGGTATGATGAGCAGATGTACTTGCCCCATTCCTAACTCCACACAACTAGTAAGATGCGAGGGCTCACCACCGAGAGCTAGAAAGGGCACAAGCTATGAAATTTGTTGAATGGTAGTGATGAGAGATAGACAAATATTTGGTGGAACCAAATTAGGATGCTACAAACCTATTCAACTCAAGTGACTCCATAGTTTAGAATGCAACTTGCTTTATGGTTTATCTAGACTTAGATCCATAGATGGCCACATGGTTGACAAAATCTGGTTTTTGGGGTTTTGAGCTCTCTTGGAATTTTGGACATCTGATTCACTTGTTTTTGACTCAAGATTTCAAAGGTTTATTTGAATTATTTGCTTATGACCTTTTAACATTTATTGTCAAGAGAACCCCCTGTACCTTGCCCCATGCTTCTAGTAGGAAGCATGGGCTTATCACCATGGACAAGGCATAGGTGAGTAAGGGCATTCCCATCCTTTCCCAACCCTACGTCACTAGTAAGAGACAAAAGCTCATCACCAAAGGTTGGTAGGGCAAGGAAATGTGTAAAATATAAAATTTTCTATTTGATCTATATTTGACTTATTTATTTGAGCAAAATGTCAGTATGTTCTTATTTCCAAAGAGATCTTATATACGGGGTAGATGTGACACTATGAAGCTTCTAGAATAGACCATAAGAAAGACACCTATCCTAGGAAGAAAAAAAAGTGAGAACAAGCATGCAGGCCTTGGTATGGCTACCATTTAAGACTTTGTCATATCTAGCTTTAATTGATGAAATGATTCTGAAATGGTTGATGATGCTATGAAAATGAAGAAGTATGATTGAAAAGCTTCTGCCAATAATATCAGAAGTTTGTAATGAATTTCTTTGAGAATAAGTCCCTTGATCACAAAATTTTACGAAATGAGTGGACAAAATGAACCTAACTACATGAAGATGCAATGTAGATATAATTATACAAATAGTGTTGGTTGCTTATGCATAGAATCGTTTAAGGTGCAAGGAATTGACTGTTTCATTGAATTCCTCACCTTCTAGTGTACATAAGAGATACACACCATTTCCATAGTCTTTCATGACTCGGTATGGACCCAACCATTTGGGTTGGAATTTCCTTCCTTCACCGGTCTTTTTATCGATCTGGCTGTCTAGTCTTAGACTAGATCTCCTTCATATATTTCTCATTCATAGACCTTTTTGTTATACTACCGGCACATCCGGTCAGCATAGACTCTATGCCACTATTCAACATCTAATATGGCCTCATCTAGGCTTTCTAGTTGGGAGATACGTGCTTCTCTATAAGCTTCTTCATCCAGAATCCCTTGTAATGAGACGCGGAGACTAGGTATTTCGACCTCAAGTGGGAGAACTACTTCTGCTCCGAATACCAATGAGAAAGGAGTTTCTCCTATTGGTGTTCTTATTGAGGTTCGGTGGGCCCACAAGGCGGATATAACTTTAAATTCCAATCTTGTTTGTTTTCTTTTACCATTTTAAGGAGAATAGCTTTCAACATTTTGTTTGTTGCTTCAGCCTACCCATTGGCTTGAGGGTAATATAGGGAGGCTGTATGATGGTTTATTTTAAATTTACTGCATAGCTCATGGACCTCATCATTCTTAAAGGAAGTGCCATTATCTGAGATAATGATTTGTGGGACACCGTACCTGTAAATGATCTGGTTCAAGATGAACTTGGTGATCATGGCACCTGGTATAGTGGTAAGAGGCATGGCCTCTACCCATTTGGTAAAATACTCGGTGGCCGTGATTATGAAGTTATGGCCATCTGTTGATGAGGGAGAGAATTTTCCTATCAAATCTAGGCCCCATGTAGAAAAGGGCCATGGAGTTGTGATTGGTTGTAGAGCTTGTGCCGGCATGTGAATTTCGTGGGAAAATTCTTGGCACTTATGGCACCTGCATACAAACTCTACTACGTTGTGTTCTAGAGTGGGCCAGAAATAGCCCATTCGATGTATTTTGTGAGCGGTGGCATGACCACCGAAGTGGCCTCCACATATTCCACTGTGGGATTCATAGAGAATATTCTTGGATTCTTCCGTGTCAACACACCTTAGAAGCATTCCATCAAAAGCTTTATGATAGAGCACTTGTTCTATGATAATGTATTTAGCTACAATAATGTGTAACCACCTTCTTTGCTGTGGTGTAGCACCTTCTGGATATGTATGGTCCATGATATAATTAATAATATCAGTATACCAAGGACATTCAGAGATGGGAGGTCTAGTTTTCGATGTAATATATGCATTCATAAGGAAAATCTAGATCTACTAGATCACCTCCGTCTAACGGGTTGTCGGCTAACCAATCTGCAATGATTTGTCCCTTAATGGACTTCTGGTTTACAAAAGTTAATTTGAATTCACCCATTAAGGTTATAAAGCATCCAGCCTTTTTAGACAAGGACCCTTGCATGAGGAAAGTTTGTAAATGGTCTATTTTTACAATGACCCTTGTTTCTTGATTTAGCATGTAATATCTTAAGTGTTTGGTTGCAAAGACTATGGCAAAGGCATTCTCATTCTACCTGTGTATAACATGTTTCATAATCAAGCAATGTTCGGCTAATGAAATAGATCACACGTTCTCATTTATTGTCATCTTCTTGAGCTAACATGTAGGCTAGCGAGACATCTGTAGCTCGTGAATATAAGATCAAAGGATGATCTAGTCTAGGTGGCATTAACGTGGGAGGAGACAACAAGAAGCATTTAACTGCTTCAAAGGCCTCATGGCATTCCTTCTGTCCAAATAATGCAGCAATCCTTTTTCAACAAATTGTTGATCAGATGAATAGAAAAACTCAAGTCTGGGATGAATCTTTGGATTGCACCGAGCTTTCTGAGAAATGATCTAATGCCAGAATCATTTGATGGTGGGATCATCTCAAGAACAACCTGGATTTTGGCTAGGTCCACATCGATCCCTCGTGATGATATAATGTAACCTAGGAGTTTCCCTCCTGTCACACCAAATATGCATTTTTCTAGATTTAGTGTGACTCCGTATTCGATCAAACATGAAAGAATGATGTGGAGTGCTTCCAGGTGATCACAGCACTTCCTATCCTTGGCCAACAAGTCATCTACATAGGATTCCACGATTTTATGAATAAGATCATGAAATATGTATGTCATTTCCTACTGGTATGTAGCGCCAGCGTTCTTGAGACTGAATGGCATAACCTTGTAGCAATAAGTTCCCCAAGGAGTTATAAACGTGGTTTTGGCTTGGTCTTGTTCTGATATTCTGATTTGATTGTATCCCGAGAATCCATCCATGAGAGATAAAAGCTCAAATCCAGTTGTTGCATCAACGATGACGTTAATGGATGGTAATGGGAAGTTGTCCTTGGGGCACGCCTTGTTAATGTCTCAGAAGTCTATGTAGATGCATATCTTCCCATTCTTTTTGAGAATGGGAATGATATTAGATACCCACTGAGAGTAGTCGACCAGTTTGATGAACCCTACTTGGAGAAGCTTCATTACTTCTTCCTTTACCATGAGAGCTACCTTGGGTTTCATTGGTCTTGATTTTTGTTTGATTGGCTTTACATCTGATTTGGTGATGAGGTTATGTACCTTGATGTGCGGTGTAATTCCCATCATTTATTTACAACTAAATGTGAAATCCTTTTGATGTTCTCTGAGGATTTGAGTGTGTATTTCTATTTCATCTGGAGTTAACAAAGATCCTAGTTTCAAGATCTTTGGTTATTCTTCCATTCCGATGTTAATATCAATTGTTTCTTTGATTAAAGAAGTGTTACCTTCTTCAAACTCAGGTGGGGTTGGAGGTAGTTCCAGATCTTCTCCATTCTCTACCACGTATATGTCGAGTTACTTTTGTGGGGGAAGCTCTATCATGGGGTTTCCAAACTAAGAAGATGAATGTGAGATTAAGGACAAATCTACCACGTGATGGGTGAGATGTAACTTTGCATAGGAATTTAGGTAATCAAGGGTGGTTGTATCACTATCAATGTGACCTAAGATAGTAGGTGTATTCTCAACTATGTTTGCATTAGAAGAGGGTTTGTTGACGTTTTCTTTACTAATGGTTTAGTACAAAGGGATACCATGAAACGGGTGTCTTCCAACTCACTGTTTGGAGTGAAACATGAAGCTGAGGTTGCTATCGAATATGCGAGAAGATTTTGTTCTCACGGGATTGCTTCAATTGATATGAAGTTAAATCCTTTACTTAAATCTAACACTGTTATTTTGTAGATCTGTAAGTGTTCAGCTCTAGTCTCATACACCTCAGAGACTTGGTTTGCTACTAATTGTGAGTCTCCTAACACTCTGATGTCATTAACACCAAGCCTCTTAGCTATGATGAGGCCAAGGAGGAGGGCTTCGTACTCAGTGCCATTGCTTTTACATTTAAAATTTAGTTTAAAGGAAAATGGTAGGATCTTTCCTTCAAGTGAAGTGAAGATCACACCTGCCCTAGCCCCATAACGCCATCTAGCTCCATCAAAATGGAGATTCCAATGTTTATTTGGGAAGATGGATGTTGGGAAATTTGCTACATCCACTTCTTTTGCTTTGGTTAATTGTACCATGTAGAGTTCTTCTGCTGGAAGAGAACCAACTCCTAGGGTATATGCCATACCTACAGAATCAAATGGTAGGAAAACTGGTAGATCCTGTTCTAGCAATTCGACATTTTTTGCAGTAGTTCCTAGTGATACTATTTCTACAATGTTAGCCTCATCCTTGAGGGCTGGGATATTCTTGATTAGGTTCATAGCATCAAAATCGGTTGTAGGTATCAAATTTTCTTGCAGTTTTGAGTCGGTTGGCTTGTTAAGTTGGTTTGTTGGGAGTTCAAACTCAAAGTGAACGCCTGCCCTTTTCTTCAGGTCTTCTAGGTGTATATCGAATGGTTTTGGATCACCTTTTGCTATGAATATATTTCCTAAGTGCAAGAATCTTACTTCTTGAAATAATGTAGAAGGGATTGCCTTCATACGGTGTATCCACGGTCAGCCGAGGATCATATTATAGTTGGTTTTCCAATCTATAATATAAAAATCACTTAGGATTGTTTTGGATCCTAAGGTGACTGGTAGTATTATAGTCCCAATTGAAGTGGCTTTAAGGCTATCATAGCCTCTTAATGTATTCCGAGTCGTGGAACAATTTGTTTCTCCATACCCTAGCTTTTGAAGGAAAGAGAAGGGGACTATGTTAACTGCTGCCCCATCATCAACCATTGCACGTTTAACATAGTTGTTATAAACCCATACTTGTAAATGTAAGGTTGGATCACCTCTGCGTGCAATCTCAGCATCTGTTGGCATTTTGTTTATGTCGAATATAAACTCGGTATCCCTATCTGGATGCCTTAGAGGGTGAATATCGAAGTCTATATGGTTTACTTGTGTTTCAGGAGGTGGAGTGATGTTAATTAAATGACCTAAACCTAATGATTCTAAAAGAGCAGCCATATGGGTAGGAGAGTTCTTCAATAAGTCTAAAAAGGAGATGTGGGAGAAGGTTTTTGTTAGGTCATTAATTAAATCATAGGCACCTATGGGTTTTACTAATGTTTGTTGAATGTTATCTATCTCTAATGGGTAACTTGGATTTGGCTGAGAAGAATACTCTCATGTTCTTGTTATAGCTTCCACATGTAGCTCGGTGTCTAACTCCACTAAACTGACTATTTTGGGTCGTGTTTGACTTCCTAATTACGGTGCGATAGGTGGATTTAGTGAATTCGAGGCTTCATGATCATTGTTTCCTATCATCACACCCTTGTTCGTCCCATTTAGATTTAACTTATTGTTATTCTTATTTGGGAGCGGATCATTGAAGATCTCGAGGGGTGCATTTTGAGGGGAGACTTCTCTCATGAAATTATTTGGCACTGGTGATGCAAAATCTACTAAGAACATATCTATGAAAATTTGTCTTTTTTCCTATGGCAAATGTTGCATGAATTTATTGTAATCATGGAAAGTTTTAGTGTCATGGCCTTGAATTTTGTGGAAACCACAATATGAGTTAGGATTGTAATTCTTAGGTTGTTGTTTTGGCATGTGTTGTGGTCCAATACTCTGAATAAACTGTTGACTATTAGGATTAAGGTTTTGCATTTGTCTTTGGTTTTGGTTCTGGTTTTGATATCCAGTTGAGTTTTGACTTAGAACCTATGTCTGGACCCGCCATTTTTGTTGTGGTTGTGGATGATTAATATCCACCGAGTTTATTCTCAGGGTAAAGTTGGTGTTTCGTTGATTGTTAACCAGCGGTGGAGTATTTACAACATTTGCCTTTTTTTCTTGGTCAGTTACTCCATTTGTTGTTATGCCATGATTTTTGTTAAGGATTTTAGGTCCTTGATTGACATTTGCGGTAGTAGGATAAGTCGTAGTATATTGGTTGGGGATGATTAACCTCCTGTTTGTTCCATATGCCTTGCGACCGCTATCTATTGCAGCCTGATCTATTGGGAGGGCGCTCTCAAGCACTTCATCGTAAGTTCTTAGTGGGAACTTCTGGAATTCTTCCTTTATCTCTCTACTGAGAGAATGAAGGAATAACTCACATAGTTCCATCTGATCCATGTTTGGAGCACTTGCCGAAGAATAAAGGACTGTACGCCATCTTTGGATGAAATGAGCAACAGATTCATTGTGTTCCTACTTAATATGCAAGATTTCCCTGATTCCTGTTCTCAACAATTTATTCATCTCAAATGCCTTGATGAACTCTGAAACGAGTTGTTTAAACAAATGGATGGAAGCTTCAGGTATTTTGTAATACCAATCGAGGGCAATGCCCTCTAAAATTTTGGGTAATATTTTAACAACAACCCCATCCCAAGGGCTATGGCATAGGCCTTGATATGTGCATTCGGGTCTCCCTCCCCTTTGTATTTGGGAAAATCAGGAAGAGGTCTTGGAAGCATGACGCTTCGTATAGTGAATTCTAAGGGATCTTTCAAATATTCTGAATAAGTTCCTATCGCATAGGTTTCGACCATCAATGGCGCTTGTTGAGGGGGTAGAGGTGGAATGGGTTGTTGGTATGGCACAGCGTATGTATTTGTAGGGACATAAGGAAATCCTTGTCGTTGAGAAAATATCCCAGGAGAAGAGAACATATCTCCCTGTGGTGATTTTGAATACATGTTTAAGTATGGAGGAGTATTTCCCAGGAATGGATTATTTTGTACTAGACTGGGGGTATCATATTTTCCATCAGAATGATGTTAGAAAACATGGTTCTATTTTCCGTTTGTTGTGAATACTCAGGAGGCATGCCCAACGTGCCTATTCCTATGAGGAGGTCTACTTGGCTAGGATGATGTGGAGGGTTGGGGATTCCTACTTGCCCAAAATATGAATTTTGATTTGCTTGAGCGAGTTCCAGCCCTCTAACCTTTTCAGCCAAGGCTGAAATGACCTCTAATTGTGAAGACACAGTATTTTTCCTTATGGGTGTTTGTTGTGTCATTTGAGGCTGCAAAGGGGTATGATACCCCGCTATGAATTGGTCATTATCCTGCCAAACTTCACTAAGGGAATGTCCTATAGGTGGAGGATTGGGGGTGTTTTCCTGGAATAGGGTATTATATTGTACTTGTAAGATCCCTACTGGTGGATACATGTTTTGGAAGTGTTTCTCACTTTTAGTGAAGCGTGCTAAGTATTCCTCATCCAAAACAGGGAGTGGTTCTGACTGTCTATTGATCTGTGGTTTGAATAAGACCCAAGGAGATGAAATAGATTCTCTAGTAAACGTCTTGTTATTAGAGCCTGAAGGCTCTGGTTATTGTGTACGTCGATCAAACTCCTCAATCTGGAATGAAGAACTTGAGCTAGTTCTTTGAGGGGGAGTTTGAGATGATAAGTAATTATTTGAATAATTATCAGACCATGCAGAAAGTGAGGGCGATGGTTGTCTATTTGTTTGACTATAGCCTGTTTCAAGACCTAAAAGAGGTCTACTATATGCATCATATCCCAACATATTCAGGGGCTATATGAATACCCGCAGAATAATGGGAAAGAGCGAAGGTGGATGGAAGAAATGAAAACTAAAAGAGGAAGAATTGTTTGATTCATGTCGGGTTCACCAATTTTGTATGATGGAAAAGTGACAAGTAAGAATGGGAATCTACAAGTAACTCTTCCTCACACCCAACCTCCCGAGGTCGTGCTGAGACAGCCGGTGGGGACGGAATATTCATGGGCCGTAGACAAACTAGTTAGGCAATATTATATCTTTGACGCGTACTAATGGAATCTACAAATCTAAGGCAAAGAAGGCCCTTCTAACTTGAACTAGTGTGATAGATCAGCTGGTGAGGATGACTACTCGAAGGCTCCAATCAATATCGAGCTCTTACATGATTCGATCTATAGGTTGTGGGATACGTGGAAAATGACCTAGGATTGTTTTGTGTATGTCTCCAGACATGGTCATAAGATGGATGATGGATATATAGGGGATTCTATGAGTGATTCTCTGGCCTAGTCTAGAAATTCTTAGCTTTGTTAGCTGTTATATCTAATAAGGATAATTGTGTGATAATATCTGGTGGAAGTGGAGAGGCTTTAAATACTAATGTGCGTAAACCAGCATCTATGTCTGATTGACCTATGGACTCGTTGGGTTATGGGATCTGTGGATGACAACCGTAGTTTCATGTTTTTTGTGGACCTCCTATGGTCATGTGAAGAATCAATCCCTAATCCCTAGTATCAATTAGTTGTATGCCTTTTTGGCCTCTATATTTAGAACTAAAAGTTTTGCAACCTTCTCAGAGTACCTTGTAGGCGTTCTGGCAACTTGAATTCTTAATATAGTATCTATGTCAATAATGATATCTCCTACGTCTAGCTGTGGGACCAAAGGATCACAACCGAACGTTTTCTCTATTTCAAGCCCTTCTATAGTCATGCGGATATTTATCTAGTGTAGTATGTAGTTTGGCTGGTTTGACCAAAACGCATGTGCTTGGTCATCTTCTATGTTTAATCCCCTTAACTGTGGGCTGATTTCTTGTAGTTTTGTTGTTGTTTGGAAGACCTGGATTCTAAGATTCTTATCTATGTCAGATATTTCTGCAACAAGATTGGGTTGAGGCACGATTGGCTCGAATACGTATTCGCTGGGCTCCCTAGGTCCCGTGATTGTCATACAAAAGGAAATGAATCTAACTAAAGTAAAGTAGACTAATTATGCAAAGTATATCCATAAAATATATATAAATTCCCTGTTTTTGTATTTTTGATAAAATATTAAACGAAATTGAAAGAGCAATTATTTAAAATATCTAGAAATTGATAGCTAAACTAATAACGAAATTAAAACAAACAAGGCATACGAGTATAGCTACTTTCCTGTGCAGTTGTAAATCTATTCTAAATAACGAAATAAATAATCTAATCTATTTGAAAGGCTCCCCATCCTACCTCATAAGTGAGGAATGAATCATAGTTTCTCAGAAACTATCAATCCCCACAACTTCCCTGGCAATATCAAAAGTGATATTAACTGAAATGAAATGATTAACTACTCTATTTGATATGTTTTAACTAGAAATTTGAAAGCTTGAACCTGGATTTTGTAGAACAGTGGTGAATCCTGATTGTGTGTGGTTTTGTCCCCTCAATGTGGTCTCCTCGTTCCTTCGTGCTCACGTGAATCCAGAAAAGCATGTACTGCTAGCATTAACAGAAGTAGGTATTGGAGAAATGGCAGCTTTGGGTGTAGAATGAATAAAATGTGAGTAGGAGAGGGATAGCGTAAGATAACAGAGCTTGGATTATGTAATTCCTAATGGGATTTATTGTGAGGCATACAACACAAAACATCTAGAATCTAAAACTATCCTTCTTGACAAACAAAACTTGCAACTCTAATGGCTTCAGATTGAAAATGAAACTATCTTATCTCAATTGCTTGCATGAAACAGTAATGACACTAGTATAAGAAGATCATGTAGCTTTTAAACAATAAAACAACACTAACTATATATGCAACAAATAAAAATAATACAATTCCTAAGCAAGAACTGAAAGACTAAAATTGAAATGAGAGAATGAGAGGAAAATTTTGAGGGGCCTTTTGCATGAAAACCAACCAGCTATTTATAGAATCCCCATTTACCCAAAGGTGAAAAATAATTTGAACTCTTTTAGCATAAACAATGAAAAAAACACTATTCTAGGGAACCAGAATCATAAATACGAGCAAAGGTGGTGAAAAAAGTTGGTAAATGTTGAAATTTATGCGAGTCGCGATAAAATGAATGTTCTAGAAAAATGTGTGAAGGATTGTCACCCTATGCAGGGTGGCGGTTAGAGGACAGCCACCCTGCCTAAGCAGTGGTCATGAGACCGGGGCCCAATCAGGGTAGTGATTTCATAACTGAATACCAAAACGCAAAGGAAAAGAGGGGAGAAGAGAAAAATAAAGCACGTAGGGGCTAAGCGAGGCATGTGGGATGTTAATGTATACTTGGAGAGATTTTCTAGATCTTGAACACCTTGCGAGGAGACCTGTATCATCATTAGGGCACATGTGACATCGTTCCGGTAGCGTAGTACCCTTACAATTTTGGGTATGTACAATTCTCCCATGGTTCAGAGAATTAACACCATTGATCTTTTGCTAGGTTACGAGGTATATGGTGAAATAAAATTGACAGAAATTATGGACTACTCCATGGGTGGAGGAGATGAAGGGGACTCCTATGTGGGTGAAGGAGTAGATGAGGTTGGCTCATCCATGGGTAAAGGATCTCATGCTAGAATCTCCTCGATAGTGGGCATAAGAGGAAATTTAGGAATGGTTGGTACGACTTTAAAAACAGTGTGAAATTCACTAACATTACTGTCATTGGTTGAAGATTTACCTTTTTTATTAGATGATGGTGTATGGTTATAGAACGGATTCTTAAAGATATGCAAGTTTTGATGTTCTGGTGTATTCTAGTTGTCTAGGACAAGATATCCATTATCTAACATTTCCTAGAATTTTTTTTGAAGGTTATGAAATTACTATCATTATAGCCTTTAACGCGATGATAGTTACAATAATCATGTTCCTTATACCCTACAGGCATAGGATGAGTGGGGTTAAAACTAGTATGTGGTTTTATAGGTGTAAGTGCAATGGCTCTGGCCTTAAGAATCTTTTCTAAAAGTGGAGAATAGGGCTTTCAAATTAGAGTGTACTTTCATTGTTCCCATCAGAACTGAAAAGTTTGAATGGGAAAAATATTGGAGGAAGTTTTTGCTGTGATGGGCCAGCTTTGAGAACTATCGTGTTGGCAAATCCTTTGGCTTTTGAATAATTATTTTGGGGATTTTAAGATGAAGAGACATCATTTTATTTGAATGTGGTGTTTTTATTTCACAATTGAATTTTCTTCTCTTCAATGGCATGAATTTCAAGTTTTTGTGCCATGGTAAATGCTTTATCGAAGGTATAGAAGGTTTGTAATTACAGAGTTGGTGAGATGTGTCTGGCACATGCTCTAGTGAACAACTCTATAAGATCATTTTGAGGTAACTAGAATGTTAGCTAGTTGATGATGCTCTTCCAATGAGTGACAAAATAACTGATAGAATCATCATCATATTGTCGAGTTGAGTACAATTTCGTCATAGTGACTTTCTTGACGATATTAATTGAAAAATGTTCCAAGAAGGCTTGAGCCACTTGATTAAATGAGTAAATGCAATGTCGAGGAAAACCACTATATGATTCTAAAATGGTTCCCATTAAGGACATGGGGAATGTTCGTAGGAGTAAAGCATCATTGCGGGTGATCACATAACACCCATGTTTGAAAGACCATAAGTGTTCTTGTGGGTCTTCTTTACTATTGAACTAGTTAAATTTGTGAATTTCCCAATGTGTGGGGTATAGGTGAATGGGAATAAATGGATAAAAAGTCTTATTGTATATTTAATCATAGGTTAAGCAATTGTGAGAGCCAGATACCGATGCTTCTAATGTTTGCATCTTTTCCATCATCATCTTTATAAGGTCGTTGGTGGGTTGTGATGATTAGGCACCCCCTGTAGTATAAGGAGGTTGATGATGGATGTATGATGTGGACGACATCCAAGCATATGGTGGTGTCAAGTAAGATAACTATGAAGGGGAAATATATACAAGCGGAAGGTATCCCAAATACACGATAGACAAAATTTGGGGTTGTTGGTGATATGTATAAGTAGGTGGGGTAGTTGTAATGACTCTTGTGGTAATTGGGGGTAGAGACTATGGGATGGAAAGGATGAGGTTTTGGAATGGGGTATGGGTTTCCAACACCATTGATGGTTGCGATGTAACTAGTACATATTTGGTAAAGGGTGTAGATGGGGTTATGCTTAAGGTGGCTGATTAAGGAATAATTGACTCTACGGGTGCGACAGATGTTGTAAGTGCAGTAGTTATATAGGATATGGGGTCCAGTTGAGACACCACAGGTGGTAATGGGGATAAAGGTAAATTTGAGCTAGTGGTAGCTGATGCGGAAGTGGGGGCAAGGGCAAGAAGGATAAACATCGGCATGTTGTATACCAACTATCCCGAAGAGTCTCAGGTAGATGAGTGAGTGAGATAATATTGTAGGGTAGTGGGATTCTGGTCAAAGAGTCTTGCAAACTCCTCATCACTGGTACTAATGGTGATGGGCTGAGTTAGATCCATAGGCAATAGGATGGAATGTGATGACAGGCTAGGTGGGAGCAGATGAAGGCTAATTTGAAACACAAGGGCGTGGGCTTGGTTGTGATTTAAAACCATGTGAATTAGCATAAAGTGTGCACAATGTTCTCTATAAATGACACTAAAAAATAGTAAAAATGGAGTAAAATAGATTCCGGGAGGTGAATATGGTCGATGTTTTAATTGAAAAATAAAACAAAGGAACCGATGGCGGTTAGGTTAATTGATGACAGTTACAGGGTGACTTATGACAATTAGGGAAACCTGTACTGGTTACTATGGGAAATTAACAATTTTACAAATGAGGAAAAAACTGATGAAAATGAAATAAAGAAGTTATATTTGATTATGATTTTAAAATTCTAGGGGTATGATGATGTCTTGAGAAATTCAAAAAGAACAAAAGATGTGATGAATTCTATTTTTGGTAGAATGAACAAAAAGAGATGGAAACCGACAACGGTTAGGTAAAACGATGGCAGTTAGTTGTAAACCAATGAAGGTCACTGGACCAACGCTGGTCACTATGAAATTTGAAAAATTGAAGAAGAATTAATTTTTGTGAATTAATTCAGATGAAATATCAACCCGTAAAAATGAGTATGATAATAATGGACCTTAACACACTTAGAAATTATCCAAATACACCAACTATGATGGAAAAGTGTGAAAGGAAAAATAAAATGAAGAATGTAACCTCACAACTCAAAACACAACTCAAGATAAAACCTAAGACAAACACACAATCCTATAAGTGAATTTTTTGTTTTAGCTTATGCTATTTTAGACTAACTTTGTGAATCAAAATAGATTTTTTGGTTGGGAAGGTGTCCTATGAAGAGGTAATATCTAAGGGTAGTTTCAGGATATGTTTTGGCAAGGGTGGTCCTTTCTCTGAGTTAATGACTAGACAGATAAACTAGCCAGGCTCCCACTATCAATCCTCTGATCATGTGATTGTTAACAATTTCTTCCAGGTAAGGTGTTGTTTAAGAAGATATGCGAAGTTATATTTGTGTAGTTTGGCAAAGAGAGAGAAGAGAAAATTCTCTATGATTCAATTAAGTCAACCATCAGCTAGGCATGACTTCCAGCATATAGGTTTCCCTTAGTTTTAATGTGAGCTAAAAATGCAAGCATAAAAGTATGAAATGCAAGTCTTGTAGAACCCAAATAAAAATGTGATATTCGATGTAAAAAACAGTGAACAAGAAAGAGAACGACTTTCACTAATGTGAATTCAAGAAGAAAAAAATGATTCTTTTTAGTCCCGAAATACAAATGTGACTTAGAAAAATAGAAGAAATAGAATGTTCCTAGGTAGAAAATTTAATGTTAACTTCCTTCTTTTAAAAAAGAAACAAACATACAACAGTTCTCTAAGAAAGAATGAATGCAAGGAACCTCGAATGGGTCCCACCGGGCGTGCCAAAATGTTTCACTAGATTCTTAGAAAATTAATGAAATAGATAAGGGGTGATAGGACAAGGAGGAATACATATTTTTGATATCATTCAAAGGTTGTGTGCACGTTCTGATTTCTTAATCTAATGCCGATTGCGAGAGCTCCCTTTTGGATAGGAAGAACTACCTATAAAATGTAAAAAAATACCACTAGGTCGAGTTAAATAAAACAACAAGTTGACTGCCTAGTAGAAGATAGATCTGGGAAGCATGATGCTTCCTGAACAGTTTGTCAATCCACTTTTATATAACAGTATTAATGATATCCAAAATAAACATGTAATAACAATCTTATTGGAAATGAAACAATTTAAGTATCTCATGCAAAACAAATAAGAAAGGTCATATAAAAGGTGATTGAGGTCAAAACGGGTCAGGTGATGGGATGGTATTGGGTTGTAGGTTTGGTACAGGCTTTGGGTAAGGTCTGGTAAAGGTTAAAATTTATTTTGGGCTGTTAGGGAATGGATATGAGCTCGATGGTTAGAGGTATGTTACTAGACACATTAACCGATGTTGGCTATGTGACTGATGTTGGTTTTGCAGGATGACCAACGTCGGTTGGCTAATTGATATCAGTAGGGGAAGTTAGTGAATGGCTCTTAAAAATTGGTTTCCAAGCTCTCTGTGATTGCTGAGAGGCTAGAATTAGTGAAGGTGAGGTTGTAAAATGTCCTTAGTGACTCAGGGATGACTAGGAGAAGGTGAAGATAGGTGAAAGGGATAGATATGGTAAGGTGATAGGTTGGTGGGAGGAAGGAGGTGTATGGATGTATGGAAAAATAAATTACTAAGAGGAATGATGATATTACTAAAAAAAAATAGAGATAACTGAAGAGATGTTAGGTACATACTTAAGAATGGGTCTGGAGAGTGTAGGTGATGAAAACAATGATGGCAGAGATTTGGAGAGAAAGGACATTATGTACATTCCATGGAATTTCAAGCCTCCATGCTTCTCTATGTGAATCTGTGATTGCGAAGAAGGTGATGGATGTTGATGGTTGCTGGTAGTGCTCTAGGGTGCTTTCCTTTGCTTAGGTGCTTCAAAAATTTGAGTGCTCTAAGTCTCAGTTCATGTGAGATCCTGAATCGAATGACCAACCTCAACAAAGGCCTTTGGAAATGTATTTAACCTAACTAGTAACAGTTAGGGGACTGATGTTGGTTAAGGTATAACTGGAGACGGTTAAGGTGGGGATATTGAGGTTATCCAAAAATAACCTGATTTTGTTATTTTTGGTGTGGTATTCAATCTTTGTCTGAGTCTCAAGTGATAGATCATGGAAGGATGAGTAAGATTCCTCTTAGGTTTGTTAATAAGAGTTAAGTCTATGTTTAGACTAAGTCCTTGTTGGTTAGGATAGGTTTAGACATGGTCTTAGGTCATTAATGGGATTTGAGGGGGTCTGGGAGTGAGGTGGCTATGAAAAGGTAGGTATGGTTAATTTAATTAAAAATGTTTATAAGGGTAGTATGACCTAATTTTGGTGTCTACATGTACAACATGTGATTTAGAAGTGGAATTGTGAGGAGAGGGGAAGGATGGAGGAGATATATGAAGCCTAGGTACTGGTATGCTAGGATAATTCTCGACCGAGTGTGAGGATTCTTCTTATGTAAGAATGATAATCACATCACAAAAGGGCTTCATTTGAAGTGTTTTTTTGTAATGTTGGACCTCTCTATCCTGAATTTGGTCTTAAAAAGCCAAATGGGGATCATCTAAAGCATAACTGTCATCGTAGTTAGGATTAGTTATATCTATTGCACAAGAGTCAACTATGGTTTCTAGTTGAACCATTTGTTCAAGTGGAGGATGAGATGTACTTGAGATGGTAACAGGAATGGAAGGCTCCTTCTTGTGAGGCTGCAAGCTAGGAGGAACTTAGGATATGCCAAGATTTTGAAAATCATAGGTTTTGATCCTAACAGTGATCTCATCAGGAAAATCCTTGTGAAAATCCAAGATATTGGGAGGCATTCACCCAACCAATTCCGTATGACCTATATTTCCATGAAGAGACTCAATAGGATAGTTAAAGCACTTATATTCACGAAATGGGATAGGAAATAATTATTGAAGGGTTAGAAATTTATGTCCCTTTTTGATGATGAGTTTCATAGTTTCAAATACTTGAGTCACCTTGAATCTTATAGATATCCCCTTCATGAGTAAATTTGACACATTGGTATATAGAGAAAGTGACCGCACGCATAGGATGAGTCCAAGGTTGACCTAGGAGGATATTCTAAAATAAGGGGAAACTAAATACCATGACTTTTACAAGTATGGTCCTATGATTCATAGTGATGGGAAATAAAATGCAACCCATGGGAGGCATCTGTCGAAGATCATATCCCTAATAATTAGTATGTGTGTTTTTTAGGTTGTCTATTAGGTAACAAAGAGCCTTGATGAAATATAAAGATGTCATGCATGTGCTAGAAACTTTGTCAATTAGGGCATGTTTAACAATGTTTTTACTGATTTGTACAGATATGAAAAGTAGAGGGTCATCTTCCTGAAGCAAGAGTTCATACGGAATCATAGCAACTATGGGGAAATGCATATAAGTTTGAGTGTCTATGGTAATATCCATACAAACAAAAATTTCTCACATTAACGTGGGATGTTTTCTTCCGAATCATACAATGTAGGAGACTACCCTAAAGTAGGAGGAAAAGGGATGTTCGTGTCAAATAGATAAATCATGAGGTGCTTGTGGTGGCGAGGTGTTGTGCATAAGATCTCTAAAATGAGAACCTAGCTTGACAACTAAGAAAGTGCTTCTAGAGGATCCCATTCCTCATGGTTGGACTGAGTAGTAGGATGAGAGTATCGAGGATATTTATAAATAGTCTTAGCAGGAGGAGGAGAAATTAGGGATACTTTAGAAACTAATTTTTATTTAGGCTCAATGTCATTTTCTTGGTTAAAGGCTTCTATGATTAGAGAAAGAGTTTCGGACACCCTTGACCCTATAGCAGTTTTTCCACAAGGGCCAATGGTTCTGGAGAAGATGGGATTTTGTCTTTGTGAATGTGATTCTGAAAGACATAAGGGTAGATGACCCTGTTAGTTTGAGACTGAAATTATGGAGGATATTCATATTCTATGTACACTATAACACACCTCACATCATTAATGGAAATTGTGTTTTCAAGAGGTTAGTTGAGATCAACTACATTTCTTGTAGCATTTTCTAATTTCTTATAACTTTCACATGTACTATGGTTAGGCATAGGATGAGATAAGACTTTGAGATCTTCATTTGCTTGGTTTATAACATTATGACAATCTATTTTTTTTTGGTATCATTAGCCTTATCCGCTTGGGTCAAATGTTCTATAGTGATGACATCATGATCAAATTGAGGACTTGGGAATAATGTAATGACATTCATGCAAAGGGCACGAAAATTTTCATAAGAATGGCCCCAGTTAGTATGCCACAAAAAAATATGTTCTCATCAAGTCATTAAGGGACAAGGCAAGAAGGATCAAGGATTTGACTAAATGGCTTAGGAATGCATCATCTCAACTCAACCTTGGTCAATGGTTGATAATAAATAGGTAGGTTTTTATTATTACTAGTTTTTTTATCAATATTGAATACATTCCTACTTAAATAATCCATAAGAGGAAGAGTATTTGAGACCCTATCATCTGTGGCATTCTTTTATTTTTACTTTTGGAGGATTTGCACTTTTTTGGTTTCTTGTTCTTTACGAGGAGCCTTCTCAAACTATTTCATGAGGTATTCTTTACTTTTAGGTTGTTCAAAATCTTCATCTATGGAAGTAGGAGAGAAAGACATTATCTTATACTGAAGGTGAGGTTCTAGAGATTGGAGGAAAAGTTGAAATAGGCTACCATTTGACATGTTATGTTCTGCTTTAGTAGGAAAATTCTTCCAATGTTTGATAAATTATTACGCTAACTCATTCTCATGTTGTTGACAATTAATTAAAGTATTGATATTATTATCATGTAGATCATGATATTGGAAATCATTGACTAGGGCTGTTACCAAAGATTCTAGCTCCACTATGGAGTTAGGGGGTAAATTATGATACCAATATAAGGCATCCCTAGTAATATTATTAGCTAACATCTTAGTAGTAGTATAGGAGTTAAATTTTATCCATTCCTTATAAAAATTGCTAAAATGTTTGATGTGTAGAGTGGGATCGATTGATCCATCATAGGAAACGGAAGGGGTAATTCTTCCAATATCCATGATAGTAATATATGGTGCTAGAGGCTCTTTTTATACTTATCGAAAAAAAAAATTATGTATAAGTGGTTAGGAAATAGGCCCCCCATTAGTTCCATTACGTAAGGGAGGCGGAAATGCAGTCATAAATTCTAATTTGGGATGGTTAACCATTTAAAACATGTTAGTTTGCATTTGCAGAAGTTGAGATGCAGTAAGGGTTTTTTGTTGGATCATTTTGTCTATGATTTGAAGGCCTAAATTAGTAAGGTTAAAACTAGATAAATTATTGGATGAGATTTCTAGAGGAGCCTTCCTGCTTTCTACCCTACTATCAAGTTGCTCAGATACAAAGTCAAGAAGATGTTAGTGAATCACTGATTTGGATTCCCCCTTGTATTGAGGGAGTTTGTTAAAGAAATTTTAGATCTTAGGTGGAAGATCATAGGTATTGCTAATGTGAACCTCTTCCTCTTCATCACCTAAGGATATATTATTGTGGGTGTTATACTTCTTTTTATTGGATCCTACCATACAATAATATGAGTAGAAAGGAAAATTGGATTTTAGATTACTGGTTTCTAGAGATGACTACACATCAGACTTGGAGAGCCCCAGGCCCAGATAATCCATGATGGAATGATGATCTAACCCATAAAAAAATCAAAAATATAGGATACTAGAACAATCGGCCCTAGAAAATTGTTACATAAGGGGTGAAGGCATCTGGGATGAAATCTAGACAAAATAGACAAGATCGACCCTGCACAAAATTAGAATAGGGGTCGCTAATGTCTGGGAAAATTTGTATTTAGGGTTTTTTTGTATTTTTAAGGGCTTAAAATTCAAAATGGGTGGTTTTAATGAGTTGTGATTGAACAAAAAGAGGTTCATGTCAGGTTCACTAAGGATGTATGGTAGGAAAAATGTGTCTAGACAACATGGACTCCTATCATCTATTCAACTAGGGTATCAAGTAAACGAGTAAGAGACACACAAAGATTAGCACGCAATGGATAGAATTAAAATGGGGTAGAGGGACCGCTAAGATTGCATACCCAAAGGGAATTAACCCTTGCACTAGGTCAAACTAGTGTTTCCAAGGCCTGAAATCAAGAAATATGAAGGAACCCTATTGGGATATTGGTTCTATGGGGATGATTAGGAAAAAAATAAGCATGAAATATATATTGTAACCAAAGTAAAGTATGTAACATAAAATAAGGATCTGAATAAAAATATGTTATCCTAACAAATGCATAAGATGCTAGGATAACATAAAGTTATAAGAAAATAGATAGAAGACTAATTTATACAAAATAACACATCATGTTAGAAAACTTACTTGTTGGGGGTGGTCGTTGATGCATCTATTTCCTAAAGGACCATACACCAAGAGAGAATAACTTTTGGGCAGAGAAGGGGAAACAATCATATCCTAATTCACTATAGGTGAACCGATATTTCAAGTGAACCATTCCAACAAGAAGATCTAATCCAAGATTCAAGGTGCATGAAATCCAAGACTTGAGTGATAAAATGCAAGTTGATGCAAAAGAGTAGAGAAAATGGTGATTTATTTTATATCTATATGTTGTTTGTGTTTTTGTCTCTTATTGTCATTTTTTTGTATTTATACCAATGCAACTTCCCGTGGGCGATTGTGTCAACCAGGAATTTTAAAATATGCTGATGTGATCTCCTGCAGGTGATGGTATTAGCTTGGGAGGGGAAAGGATAAGTGTTGTATGTAATATGTCATGAAGAAAAAAATTAAATAAAGGAACAAATTAATATGGTCATGTGCAAGTATAGTGTTAGAATGGTGCAAATCAAAGTAATAAGATAAGAGCAAAAGAGGTGCATAAATAGGATCAAAATCCATTCTCTCTCCATGTATCATCCTTAACCAAATGGTTACATGAATAACCATACCCCTATCCTATAACGATCCCCTTAAGGCACACGTTCCCAGAAATAGATGCAATGGTTACCTATAACTTGAAAGATAAATTGTTAGTAACATATATGAAAAGATAAAGCATGAAAAATTATGTGTATAAAATACCATGTTGTATGTGCTTATATGTTTCCCATCAACTGGATACAGTCCATGTCTGGAGTACAGGGTATGCCCAAAGGTCATAGGAATTTATTTCCTAGGACTACATGTTGCTAGAATTTCATTTTTTCAGGTGATGGGGCTATATGTGTTCAGGTCCATAGAGTGACCCGACCTTGTTTTGGTACTGTGATTCTCTTATATGTTGTGGGAGGATTATGGATATTTACGAGGCATATGGAGTTGGTATTTACGATTCATGAGTTACTCATGTGGGTATTATGCTATGGATTGTGATGTTTGAGGCTTGATTCTCCTCATTGATGCATGTGATGTTTGATCTTGTCTTAAAACTTTTTTTTTAGTTTTGAGTTACAAGAAACCTATGCATATGTATTGTTGTGATGTCTTATTGTTATGTTAGACACATGGTACACTTATTATTTGTGTCAGGGGCATGTGTATGAAGTATTATGTTGTGTGGAATGTATGTTTCTTCCCATGGTTGGGATTGTGGTCTTCTGTTGAGTTACAAACATGAAAACGTGTTAACAAGATGTCTTGTGGGTTGTTACTGTTTTGTTTGGATCTTGTATTGTGTGATGTCATATATTGTTAGGAACCCCATGAAAATAAATCAAATTGAAAGATTAACGATGAAAATAGTACGAGTATTCGATCAAATAAATTTTATAAAGGAAAATACTAACCGAGTAATAAAGTAAAAGAGAACTACCAATCTCCACAACACATTAACAAATTGTGAACAATTTAAAAAATATGATTTTCTTCCTTGTGGTTACGCTTAGAGATATGGTATTTTTTATAAAATGACATTATTTATTGATGTACTTCCTTTCTTACTTATCCTTCTTGTCTCAGTGTTGTGTTTCATCAAGAACAATGCCCTTATAAGGGGAGGGAGATGTAACACCCCTCCCATACCCTTTTCATAAACTTCCCTTTCTTGAGATTGGGTTGGATCTTTCGAAAATTTTCAAGCAAAAAAAAATGTGTAATCACCTTGCTACATTCATTTTGATATTTGGGGTGTCATCGTGAGTGTATGGGTGAATAAAACATTGATTGCTTTTGATTCAAGGCTTCCTGATTAGGATAATAATCATCATATAAATATTGTTATCTTTATTTTTCTTATTAGTAAATATATGTAGGAATAGTAAAGAGAATAAAAATTTAAAAGATCAGAATTACTGATCAAAAATTTAAAATAAATTGTTTTTAAGGATAAAATTATATATAATCATGGCAACAAAAATGATATTAATAAAATAATAATAACAATAAATAAATGATAGTATATATATATAGCCACTCAATATACTAATTGAATTCAAAATAATATATTTTTATATAGTAAAATAAATTGGAACAAATAGATAAACAAAGTATTAAAATATCTAATGAAAATAACAATAAAAAAATAAAAAAATAAAAATAATGGTCAAATGGTGTGGGGTGAGTGGGTAAAAGTGGTAGAGGGAATTTAAGGGCATTATGGGGCTTGGTGTTTTGGAAGGGATGGTTATTGTCAACTTTTCAGTCCATTTAACTTGGTAGACATGTGACCAAAATGTGGAAGCAAGGAAAAGGTACGTTAACTACTGGTTTGAGTGTGCATGAAGGTTTATTGCAATGTTCTTGGAACCTTCAACCAAACATAATGTGGTTGGTGTAAATCCAGACTCCCCAACCACTTTCATCATCCTCCCAACCTGTGCATTGAATATTAGAGCATGTTTATCCATCTACACACAATAATGTTGTTGTTTCATCAAATGTAAAAAAAAAAAATATTGATAAATGGTTTTAAAGGCGACCATACCCCATGGTACAAAAGGGATCAAAATCAATATCTAACAAGATTATATCTATGATTTTTTTACCAGTGGGGACCACACCCCCAAAAAACCAAAGCCTAAAATTACTAGATAAAACAATTAAAACAAAAGTAGGGGCAACCTACCAACATGGACTGAAAACACAACCAGAAAACAACAACACAACAGTTTTTCAATCGCAAAGAACCATCAAAAAAACAAAAAGATCCCAAAAACCCAAAAACAAGGATCTCGAGACAATCATTTGAGAGAAGTATTGACAAAAAAATTAGCCTCCTCCATAGTCCTAAAAATACTAAGAGTTGTTTGTTGACAGGGGTCTTTGTTGCTAGATGAGATATCCCCTTTCTTTTCTTTTCTTTTCCTTCTTTCCAAATACCTTCAAAAATGTCACTTAGATCACAATTTTTTTTTTACCTGTACTTGAATAAAATCAAGTAAGGCCTTGTGCATAGTAAGGTGGTATAGCTATTTTTTATGATCTATACCATAGTCCCTTTCATGGTCGGCTGCTTTTTGGCAAGATATTGAATTTTTTTCTCTAACTTAGAGTAATAATCAACACCATGATCATTTTTACTACCGTAATTGACCAAAAATTCCACATCCTCCCCTAGGGCCTTTGTCTTTTCTGCATGTAACTTTATTTGGGCCTTCAAATCATTTCTGGTTGAGTGGTTCTGATAAGTTTGGCTGATTGAAAACAATATTTTAGCGACAACCAAGTCCTTTCCATTTTCATTACTACGAATCAACCTTTTGGCCGGAGGTTGGGAAGGTTGTGGAAGGTTTTTGGTCCTCAGTTTATACTTCTGAGGAGGTTGGGAATGGGCTATAAGATGAGAGGGAGCATTGGTTACCACATCATTACATTATTAGTATAGAAGAAGTATTACACCTTGATGAAGAGGAAAACCTCTTTGATGAGAATGGAATTCTAGAATATAATTCTCCAAGGAATGAAGAATATAGCACGATAGGATCACCTTTGGGTTCCTATACGAAATGATTAAGTAGAACTAGATGGTGCATGGGTAAGGTAGAGAAATGACCTTTCAAAGTGATGTAATGGACTACCATTCTAGTAACCTCATCATATGGGGTAGGAATGGAAGAATTTACTATACCTGCCTTACCAATCTTGAGGGTTTCATCCCCTTCCACAAAATTTTTCTCTTCAGCTTCCTTGTCAAATTGTTTTCTAAACTTGTTTATACCATTCATACCCAGGCCCATGATAAAGGAAATGATATTTTTAGTAATAGGGAATTCCTTACCTTTGTATGTTATGACTATGTCCTTCCAATGGTTAAAAAAAAGTAACAAAAATGTGCTTATCACGGCCTTTAATTATTTTCATGAATGTCGTAACCCCTTCGACATAAAGAGCCTTCCAAATTTCTTCCTTCTACTACCAAGTAGAGTCCTAAATAGGCTCAATAAGACAGGGAGGGCCACCCATGGTAGAAACTGCAGAAAAAATGGTATACACAGACTGGAAATAGCTAAATAAAAGCTTCTCAACAACACTAATAAGAATGAGAGAGAACAAGCTGCATGCCTTGATTTGTTCTCTTAAGAGAGGCATGATCCACAAGTGTAATGTACACATTAGCTCTATTCCTTGCTTTCCATTTCTGCTGGCATGTACTACTTTTGAGGACAACTGACCTTGTTATCTTGGATGATGATTGTGTTTGAAATATTTGAGATTTCATTGTACTCCTTCCATAAACAAAGATGGTTACGAGGAACCCCTTTGTTGGCTAATGAGTCAGTTCCTTCATTTCCCTCGCTATAGGTATGCAAAATTTTGACATTAGAAAAAATGTTGCAAATATTTCTAGCCTCATGAATAAAGTATTTGATAGCCCAACTTGGGGGATGTGAGCCTTTGAGGTGATTAATGGTATTAAGAGAGTCTCCTTCTATAATTATATTATTAACCTTAGGGTCTTTGGCAGCTCTTAAACCCCATAGAACAATAAGATTTTCGGCATAATGGTTGGATTGGGTTCTCATGGGGCCATCATATGCAAAAAATATATGACCAAGATGATTTCTGATTAAGCCTCCACCTCCCACAACACCTGGATTTCCTTTAGAGGCACAATCAAATTTTAACTTGTGCCAACCTTTAGGGGGGGAATCTATTAAACAAGAGAACAGTCAATGTTGGGTGTTCTATCTTGAACATCCTCAATGTCAATATTCTAGTTGAAAAGAAATATCTCTTCCCCTTTAGGAAAGGTTGAATTCTTAGGTGGCTTGAACTTCAGTAAATTCTCCTTGGCTTCAATGGTAATATCTCTTTAGATTCTCTTTCTATATTTCTTAGAATTCCTAAAAATGAATGACTTTCTAGCCTTCTGGATACTCCAAATAGCACGAGGGAAGATAATTATCCAATTTTTTCTAAGAATATTTTTCTAAAAAGGAGGTTGTCATTGCTCCCAAGCCCAAACAATGTCATCCATAAAATTCAAGAAAACACTAAATATAGCAAGGATGAACTCCCACAGTTGTGAAGCAAAAGGGCAGTCTAGGAAGAGGTGGTGAATAGATTCAACGTATTTCCTATAAAGGTAACACCTATTAGGAATGATAGATCCCCTCTTGATCAGGTTTTCGATGGTAATAATTATTATTTTTATCACTAACCAGAGATAGTGATTAATTTTGGGAGTTGGTTCTTTGTACCAAAGTTTTCTCCAGTCAAATTCACATTGGATTTCTCCAGCAAATAACCGATACCCTATTTTGACTGTATAATCACCATCAAAAGACTTCATCCATATGAATTCATCCTTGGTTTAGATCTGACTAATTGGGATGTGATTGAGGATTATTTGGATTTCATCAATAAAGTTTCCAAAACTGGAGATTTTACAATGGAAAGTCTTCCATTGGAACTTCCCATTAATACAACATATGTACTCACTAATCTTCTGTCCAACTACTGAGATAAGGTTGTTTTCAAGATGTTCCCAAGAGTTTTAGTTTTTTAGGTTTTGAAAATAATCCCAATTATATTTCCAAAATAAAATGTCATCTCCATTACCTAGATTCCATTTGCAGCCTTTTGCAAGATCTCTTCTAGCTTTGACTAGATTATTCCAAAAGATAGAGCCAGAAGTGAGAGTCTCAAAGTTAAGAAAGTTTTGAGCTATGCCTTGGTCTAAATATCTATATTGTATTAGATCAGTCTAAGTTTGTTCTTCTTTGAGAAGCCTCCAAATCATTTATGAGATGATGATTGTGTTCATTGTTCGAATATTTTTGATCCCTAATCCACCCACACTCTTAGGTGTGCAATCCATGTCCCAAGCCATAAGATGAAACCTATTTTTTCCCTTTGTACCTATCCATAGAAAATTCTTTTGAATTCTCTAAATTATTTTAATAATAGATGCTGGAATGAAAAACATAGACATGATCTAGATTGGGAGATTTTACAGTGTGCTTTTAAAATAAGAAGACATTTCCCAGCTTTGGAGATAACTACACCCTTCCATCTAGTAAGTTTCTTTTGGAACCTATCAAGAAGAGAGTTCCAAATAATAATATAAATTTTTTTAGTACCCAAAAGAAGACTAAGTTAGGTAGTGGGGAGAGAATCAATCTCACAACCCAAAATAAAACCAATTTTCCTTTTCCTGCTGAGTGGGGTATTGAAGAAATAAAGACAACTTTTATCAAAATTGATTTGCTTCCTTGAAGCATCCTCATAATTATTTTGAGAATGAGCTTCATCATCTTAGCTTCAAGAAGAGAGGCTAGAAGAAGAAGGATAGTATCATCAACAAATTTCTGATGAGAGACAATGATTTCTAAAGAAGTGAGTTTGAAGCCCTTAAGATAACCCATTTTGATTTCTCTAGTGATGGTACCAACTGAGGTTGTTATCCATAGTGATGAAAAGGAGTGGAGACATAGGATATAATTTCCTTATACCTCTATTGCCAGTGAAGAATCCAATAGGAACACCATTAAATATGACTAATAATTTGGGATTAGAGATGAAAGTGCTTATGATCTTTATAAAGTGAGTGGTGAACTAAAGTTTTCTAACAAATTTGTCCAGGAATTGCCAGAAAACCCTGTCAAATGATTGATTCATGTCTAATTTAATGACCATACAAGATTTTTTAATTTTTCCCATTAAGTGAATGGTTTCATGAACCATCACTACACCATCCTAGATGAGTCTGCCTTTGAAAAATCCACCCTTCGGTTTAGAGATAAGATTTGGAAGAAGTGGCTAAATCCTAATGGTCATTAGTTTGGTCATGATCTTGTTTAATACATTAGTGAGTCTAATAGGCCTAAAATGATTGAAGTCCTTAGCCCATGGTTTTTTGGGAACCAAAACAATGAAACTATTATTAATCTCCTTGAGCAACTTACCAGCTCTAAAGAACTCATTGCTGACATATTTTAGGATATCCTCGGAGAAGATGTCACAAAATGTTTATAAAAATTAGCCAAGAAACCATCTGGTCCAAGGGACTTGTCACCCTCAAGAGATATTTTTTTTGTTGTAATTATACAATATAAACATGCTTGCTAAGATTTTAAAAGTCTTCTTGAGTAGCAAGATTACTAGGAATTGAGTCGAGCAAAGTATCTATTGCCGCTGGATAAAATAGGGTATCCTCATTTAAGGTATTTTTATTAAAAACTAGAGCTTCTTCCTTAATGATATGATGATTAGAAGTGATAGTGTCATCAGACAAGGACACTTATGAGATTTTTTTATGGGTTCTATGCTTAAGTGTAATCATATGAAAGAATTTATTATTTTGGTCTCCTTCTTTAAGCCATAAAGTCATTGACTTTTGTCTCCAGAAAGACTCTTCACTAGCACATAGGTTATGAAATTTGGACAAGATATATTTTTCAAGAAGATAATTTTCATGAGACATAATAATTGTTGTAACCATTTTTTTCCAATGAGATAAGCTCATCTTTGATCCATTTCTTTTGGATGAAAACATTACCAAAGACTATTTTGTTCCATATTTCAACTTTCTTTTTTACATTTTAGAGCTTTTGGATAAATCTGAATTGAGATGTGCCTTCAAATTCAAAGTCCCACCATTCCTTTATTCTATCCTTTATATCAGGGTGATCAAACCACATTTTTTCAAACTTTAATGAGGAATGATTAGTTTTGTTTGAGTTGAGCATACTTAGAGCAATATGATTATGATCTGATCTAGTTCTTGGAAGGAGGATAGATCAAAGCCTTGGTCAATATCTAATTAGTAGAAATAATAGCATGATAAATCATCACATGGATGTGATCTTTCCCTAATATTCTATCATACCAAATGTAAGGATTTCCTTATAAATTCAATTTTATGAGATTAGAAGAGGAAATGAAACTAGCTAGATCATCCATGCTAATAGAAAATTCACAGGAGCCACCTTTTTTTCAGATGGAGTAAGAGGGGTATTAAAATCCCCAATGATCATCTAATAAATGCTTCCATAATTGTTACCAAAACATTTTCAAATCATTCCATAGTTGTCTTCTACCATGTAAAGTATTTGGAGCATAGATATTCAAAAGAATCTAGAACATAGAATTATCATAAGTATACAAAGAAACTACAATATGGTAAGAGGATGAAAAAATCAATTTACCAAAAACTAAGGAGGGGTCCCAAAGTACAGTAATGCCTCTTGGAGCACCTTTAGAGTCCACACTAGCGATATCAACTTTTTCCAAATATTTCTATTACACATGTTCATAGCTTCAGAGCTCATCTTTGTTTCTTGGATCGCCAAAATGGTAGGTCTATTGTTTCTCCTTAACTCTTTTAGAGTATGTTTCTTTCCACACCCATTGAGGCCTCTAATATTCTAAGAGAAAAATTTCATCGAAAAGCTTAGGGGAGATGATTACCGGATGGTCCAAAGTAGTTTGGGTCCCTTTTGTAACGCTCTTATATGTTTCTTTTTTCCTTTGATCATTATTTGTTTGCCTTACCTTTGGTGTATTAGCTCCCATGTTATTATTTATTTTGGAAGATATGGTTACCCTGAAGCAAGAGGATTCTTCCCAGTTTCCAGGTGACTTATTTTTATAAAAAACAAGGGCATCCAGGATTCCTGTCAAAGCCTTCAGTTCCTCAAGTTTGGTTCTAGATTTTACCTCTACGCAAACATAGGAGATTGAAGTATTGGTGTTATCTTTCAGAGAACTTGAAGTCTTGAGTAGGAGTTATCTCTCCTTATCATTTTCTAAGTTCATTTAGAATTTCTTGCATGCTATTGTTAAGTTTTTCCAAGTCAGGCTGAGATATGTGACATCAGTGTCGTTATTCCCTCTACTACTTGATCTAGTAGTTGTTGTAAGAGTTGCTAAAACCCTCAAAACATTCTTGCATCCATGATGAAGGAATGGGTAGGAGTATTTGATATGAACCTTGTCATAATTCTTTAGGTATATCTTATAATGGTGGTTCCTGGTGTGGAATCTTCAACCATTTGAGGGGTAGAGATAGGATAGATCCTTTCAAATGGATAAAAGTAGTTCTTTAACCACTAGAGGGGTTAAAATGGTAAATCCCTTTTCTCAACAAAGATACACGTGATCTTCCATGAGGCTACCTAGTTTTCCTCCTTCCGAGTTAAGTGAATCTTAACCAGTTTATTTTCTTCGTCTTTTTGAAAATGCAAAGATCCACCAATTTTTCTTCTCTGGAAATATCCTCTTTGTTCTTGAGCATCTTTTATAGCCAACATTTTCTTGGAGAGTATCTTTGTTCTCCAGAGAGTCCCTACAGAACAAGACAGTTTTTAGATGAGAGTTGTAAAAATCCCTCAGATTACATTTTATTTTGATTGAGACCTGGAGTTTTAATAGCTTTCCCATTAGCTCATTTAGGTATTTTTTTTCCATTGTGAGATAATGTAGAATTCAAGTCTTTTTTCATTTATGGGATATTTTGAGCGGGATCTAACTTATCATTCTTTTCAACTGAGGGATTTTTAGAGCCTAGGAGATTTTCTTGTGAAGTGACCTAGATTATGGCATCTTGCACATCTCATCTGGAAATATTCATAAACAATTGGTTGTTTCTATATTCCCAACTTTGTTTGGAGGATGACATGGTCAGGAAGCTTTTGGTCCATATCTGTTGAGACATAGAATCAAATAAAAACCAACCTAGATCTATGTTCCTTTTAGATCTATGAGATATCTAGTCCAACAAGAGATCCAATAGATCTAGCTATATTCACCAAGATATCATTATACAATAACTATAAAGGTAAGTTAGGTAATCTACACTAGATTGGGATGGTTTTTATATTCTTGGTGGTTGGGTTGAAACTAGGGTGCTATTTTTTAATAAAGATCCCCATATTGCCCATACACCATGGTCCCCCCCAGTAAAATGACATCAATATCTTCTTAAAAATTTAACTTGATAAAAAATAATCCATTAGCCATCGATGAAATGTTCATATCCCAAAAAGGGTTCCATTTCCTTACATCCCATTTCCTTCTATTATCAATATTAGGTCGAGGTCCAAGAAACTTCCCCACTAATTCCATCTGGTTATTTTGAATCACACAGTGAATACCAGCTTCAAGGATTTAAATGTGAGATATTCCTTTCTCATCCTTTTAGCTGAAAAAATAGAATATGTGTCAGGTAGCCCAAGGATTTTGGGGTCGACATTTTTATCAAGTTGGTTTTTGAAAGCCCCGATCACATTCCTGGGTTTTTCATCCCTATCACTTTATCTAGTGAAGGGCTAACAGGATTAGGTATCATAGATGGGTTTTCACTAGAATTTTTTTCCTCAACATCTCCAGTACATCTTGCAAGTTTGACAACCCTAGCTCCATTGTGGAAAAAATTCAAATTTTCTTCCGTGAGAAGGTCAGTTACAACACTATCCATTCATAATGTAAGTGAGTTGAGAAAACAATTCAAAAAACATGTTTCTAACACAATCAAATTTCATTTTCTAGTGCACCCTCGGCTTGTGATAAATTTTGAGCCTTGAAGAATGGGTATGGGCATCCACCAAATATTTGGAGACGATTATGGTAGATTTCTTATCTTTGAGTGTGCTATGAGATATATGAAAATTTGGAAGCATGTGCTTGGTATGTGTATTAGTTGATAAAAGGGTGAGTAGGGAAGTGCATGACATTTTCATTGTTTGATTATTATTACATCATGGAAGAGTGGAGTCAAGGCAGATGGACTATTTGGAAAATGCCTTGAATAAATTTGATGTCATTGAAATGAAGTGTCTACATGGTTAATGGTTCTCTTGACTACTATTGAGTTTGTTCAAATGAATTCCTTCTCCATAAATCATCCCTTGAATTGACCTTGTTACATAAAATGAAAAAAATAAGTTTGTTAAAAATGTCTCAAAGGAATTTAAGAAAATGACTTTGTTATGTTAAAAACTAGATTTCCAGCCTAAGCCAACATCCTCCTAACCTGTATGTGGAGCTTTAAACTAGGAAAATCCATCCACCTCATCCCAAAGGAGTGATATTTTTTGTCTTCATTGACAACTACCCCTGGTGGGTAGGAATTCAAATTTGGAAGGATGCACAAAGCAAGCAAACTATTTAACAAAAATTTTCAAAGAATTTTGAGATCATGAACCACTAGGGTGCAGAGTATACATCAAATGGGTCTATTGAACATCCTTATAATACAATGGGAATCCATCGAAGAATAATTATGAAGACCATATCCAGTTGCAGAATTCATCATCAGAATGAAGGAAGAGCAGGACTCCATTCTATAACATCTATCTTTTCTCTCTTCTTCTTTCTTCCTCTCTTTCTAGAATTATATTCTCCGTCGAGGAGAAATTTTTATAAAAAGTCGCTTAAGTCACTTAAATTTTCTATTAATTCATTGAGGGTTACACTTTAATTTGAAAATAAACATGGTAACGTAAAGGTCCATTGACTTTGGCTATGAATTGTAATGCTCTCTCCATTCTAAAGATATCAATTTTTTCTCTCCTTTAGCAATTTTTTTTCTATTGCTCCTCTATACTATTTCCTCCATTTTCTCAACATCATACTTATCCAAATGTATTACACTCTATTATAGGAATAAAAATATTTGAATTTTCTCTCATGTAATGAAATTATCAATTGAACTTTGTGTTGATTTTTATTTTTGTTTCATGTCTCTTGCATAGTTATGTGTATATTTTTATGTTTCCTCTAATTAAATTAGACATACTTTGAGTTATCAGTTGATGGAATCTATGTTACTACTATTAACATAACTTCTTTTCCTTCTTTTCACAATGTCTTGCATATTTTTCTCCTCCTCCACCTTATGCATTTCTCCCTCTCTCTCATATAGTTACAGATACAACAAAAGTGTCTTTACACTTTCAGTGTTCTTTGACCACCCCTAAGAGTTAGAAATAGGGTACATAATCCATATTTCAACAAATGGGAACTACCCCATCTTGAAGCAGAGGGATTCAATCCCATGAGCTTTGAAAAATACCATATTATTTCCTCGATAATATATTTCACCAACAATACCTAAACACTAAAAGAAAAAATGAGCCACATGAGAATGAAATCGTCGAGAGATTATGCTTGGTTTGGGAAATGTTTTCTTGATCACCAAAACTTATAATTACATTGAAAAAATTGTACATAATATATTCTCATAGTTTCATATTTGTGTCACATCTTTAGACCTCAAATAATGGAGTGATCTTTCTAACCCTGACACTAGTTTCATTTATATATTTTATAGAAGCTATGATTTTATTATATTTTATCATCACATGATTTAGGATTTGTTATATTTATAGTTTTACTATAATTAATCTTCTATATAATTATTTACAATTAAATTAATTTATATTAATCATATTAACCATAATTTTCATAATAAATATAGTGTACACTTAACCTAATAAACTATATGTTATTCTATGAATAAGTTGATTAACATAGGTATGACAAGTAACCATATAAAATTTTATGAGGCAAGAGTACAAAAAGGTTTGGGACGATGCATCACATGGGGTGATGAAAATTATATTATATCATTAATGAATTTGTAAACTCTATATAAGTTATTGTACAGTTATGTTTTTTATATAAATTTTTTAATAAAAATTCATAACACATCTAATTTTTTTAATCTAAAAGTGTTTTCAAGAAGTTTCCTACAACAAGTGCACAAAAAATTGTGTGAGAACAATTAAAAACCATAAACACCTTCCTTCAACAAAAAATTCCATGATAATCCATATGAAAATATAGCACCTGTCATTTGATTTGAATTATGTAAATATAAATTAAATCACCTATAAAATATTTATCACTATGTATTTTCAAGTATAACAAAATCTTGCGGAGGGGGGGATGGATAGTACTTTTGGTCATAACATGTGATTTAATCTAATTGTAATTAATATTATTTTAGAGTAAATTACTATAAAAAATGATATGTAGATGATTAAATAAAATAATGTGCAAGCACTAAACATTCAACAATGTAAAACCCTGAACAAATGAGAGAGGGATGATGACTTAGCTAATTCTATGCAACTTGGGAATGATCGAGACTGTGCATCTAATGGAGCAGGATAGAAACAACATCAAAAAGGCTCGATGAGAGTTTGGAACCCCAAAAATATAAATGATAGAAGTGCTTGGAGGATGACAAGAGTGCCCCAAATGTTAATGACTAATTTGTGCACTTATATGTGATAAAGTGCTCAGAACTTGTCCTTTTCTGGGTCAGAAGGTATTTTTTGTTACGTACTCTTTATCATTCTAGTTTCATTATTAGGTCATTGGTTGCACCTATGACGTGGAAAATAAATGACTACCTACACATTCCCACAAACCACATAAATTATAACAAAAAAGATGTATAATTTCGAGTCAGACTGACCCCTGGTGTCACCCGAAGAGTGAACTTATGATCGAGTGCTACACTACATCTTAGAATCCATGTAGTTCTTTATGTGTGTGTGTGTGTGTCTTAGGTTTCCTTTGTGTAAGCTGGATAATGAAAGTGGGCTAGAACTATATTTTCCTGAATATGTAAAATGTGTATAATGGAATATAATGAATTCCCCTCCTATGCAGTGTATGCATATCAATGAAACCATTTTCCCTTGTATAAATGTGGTAAATATGTACTTTATAGTGCTCTTGTGCCATTTTTTCCAGCTTAGGTGGTGATAGATAATGCTTGTTGTGTTTGACCCCTTATTATAGATGAGTAACAAAGTATATATATGATTCCCTTGTTTGAATTTTGTAATTGACAACTGAAAGGCCGATCTAAAGTGTTAAAAGGTTCCCAAGAAGTGAAAAGGACCCAAAAGAGTAAGAATAAGAAAGAGAGGGACATGAGTTCCTAGGAGGGACAGGAGCACCTGAGTGCTTCTGTCCTAATTAGGCACTAGTGTTTAAGGCCATTAAAAGCTAAATCATTAAATTTTCAATAGAACTATAAGCTGTGTAAAGAAAGGAAATTGTAAAAGATAAAGCAACCAAAAGGCCAAAAGGATTTGTAAACCACTAGATTTCTTGCTCAAGAATAATGTATACATTAGTATGCTTTGGAATCTGAAAATATACCCAAGTCCATAGATTTTTTGTCTACATTATTGCCCCACATTATATTGTTTAGTTAATACTCAATAGCATAAAGTAAATAGAAGATGCATACCTTATAAACAACAGAAGAGTGTATCTGATATCATGTCAAGTGGACAAGTAGCTATGTGAAGCATGGAAACTAGGAAAGGGAGGTAGACTCTAGGGGTTAATTATATATGTAGTAGTGTGCTATTTTAGCTTGATCTTGTTGATGTGAGCTGATTCTTGTTACTTGTAAAGATGGACCTCCAAAAGAAGAGAAAGAGAGTAGTCAAAGTCCCATATGAAAAATCAGTGTAATGTATATATAAGTAAGTAAAGAGTTTGTAAAAGTAGTAGCTAAGGAAAGAGTGCACCTGATGTATGAGAGAGTATAGGGTAGAAATCAAGGATTTTTTTAGTGACGAAAATTCGTAATATGGTGAAAATTCCATTTTAGCAAAATTTGAATGGGAAATTTTTTGGGAATAGGCCAGTGTCATTTTCACCTAAAATTTCTAGTATATTTTTTTAGGGGTCGGCTTCACCTACCATTGAAAATTACTCCTATATAAACCTAGGTAATTCATTGGGTAGTATACTCATATCAAGTATCATGAAATTTTAGGGCAGGTTGGTTAGGCACAACAGAAGGTTGTTGATGTACAACATAGAAGTTATTAATGCACAACATTAACTTGAAGCTTGTTGAAACACGGTAATAATGTGTTATTGACACACGAAGGGACACTACAAATGCACAACAAGATATTTATAGTCACGTGAAAACATGTTGATTTGTGACAATATTTTTTTATTAACATACGACGGGAGGGTCTAGACGCATGACAAGATAATCAAGATTTTGAGTCGTGCAACAACAAGTTTACTGTCATGCAAAAACAAATTTTCTATTGTGTAACAATAAGGTTGTTGTTGTGCAACAAAAAAATTTTGTCATGTGAAAAATAGGTTGTTTTCTGATAGCAACCTCACTAACGCGCAACAACAACCTTGTCTTTACACGAATAAAAAAAAATTTTTACATGACTGCAATACTTTTGTTGCACCATGCACATCATATGAGTTGAAAATGAAAGATTTTTTCAGGTGAAAATTTTGCACATAAACCCCCAAAAATTCACCTGTTTCATGAAAGTGGTTCTAGGAATACTCTCCAAGGATTTTCCACCTTTGTTCCTAGAGGTATCTTAATATGAACCTTGGTAGAAATGTTTTATATTTGTCTTGGAGATGTTGTTGGATGGGTTTGGGAGTGATCAATCCCACCCAAGAAAGCGTTGAGCCATGGATTTGAGTTTTATGTAACCAAGGATGAGGTTTTTGGAGATCTCATGCCAATGGTGAGGTTTTAGGGTGATTTCATGCCAAGGATGAGGTTTTTGGGAGATTGTAGTCATTTTTAATGTACCCTAAGTACAACTTTCTAATCCCATGCACATCAGCCTATCACCTAGTGGGTGCTAGGTACTCACTCGAGGCACGTGTGGGCACTGATCCCCTCCTTTATGTGAGCATTGTGAGAAGGTTCTTCCATTGATGGGGGTGGTTTGTAAAATGAGAATATATTTACTTAGTTAAAATAAAAGTGGAAGGGAAGCTTACAGATCCACATATTATCGTATTAAATGACTTAAGCATCTATGTAATAGGCACGATGAATCAGATATGAGTCATGAAAGTACAAGATCAAGAGGGTTTACACATTTAAACATGATATACAGAACAAACCCTTAGATATATATTCATTTAGAGTTATTTTGGTAGCCACATTACATTTAAAATAGGTCATAACAGTCCATACATATCAAAAGACTAGGACTCGTCTCTTACAGATATCCTCGGTATGATACTCTAACTATACCTTCCCATATCATCCATTATTACAGACTCTAAGGCCATATAGATGCTCATTACATGCTTCAAAAACCTCAGAACTAGTGCTCTAAACCTTATCACTTCTACAACATTCGGCTACTCAACATCTTACTTTCTATGCATCCTTTGTTCTGATCTCGTCTATCGCCTGATGTCTTTCTTTTCTTCCAAGCATCTCTCTTTATAGGTTCATCATCCACTACCATGCCTTCTCTCCTAAACAGATTACATGTTAAGTGTCAATGTGGTGCTCCAATGGTGCATGCTTATCTCCTTGTGAACCCTCCACCTTTTGTAATGATGTCTTATAAGAATATTCCATGCATGGAATATTATTTTCTTGACCTCCAAGATTATAGGATGGCACCTTATCCACTTAACATGCCTAATCGGTTCACGTTTTTTCTCAAGTGCCTCTAGAATGTCAAATATAGCTAAGTCCTTATATCCTTTATACTGTATCCCCACCCATGCCCTTGTCTCTCCTAAACCCTTCTTAAACCTTTGTCATGCATGCTTCTCCCTGTGTTCCCTTCTCTTTATTGCTCCTACTCGCATGCCTTTTGGTACTTAGCCAATAATTCAAGGCCCAACATCACCCCACACTAAGCTTATTCTATTTCCTGGGAAACATCCTACTTCCCCAAATAATAATGAATGGTGGGACTCAAATAAATTGAATGAAGAATGAAAGAATGGAGGAATTAAGAATGGAAAAATATACTATTGTTACAAGTGGAGTGGAACTCCTTCCTCATTATTTCCTCAATCTTTTCCCAGGCATCCACTTCAACCTGTGCCTATTGGAGTAGGTCACCCACTAGAGTGCTCACCACTTCAAAACTCAATTCATCACCATTAGTGTTCAGCATATATACAATCCCTTCCAGCTACTTGTTAAGTTCGTCCAACGCATCCATTATGTGAGTGACCTACAAGTATAGTTCCTTACACCAATTTTTAACTGAACCTCGTAAGGTTTTGATTGCTTCCATTTTCTTCTCAACTTTGGCTAGGATTTTATCCCACTCTGCCCTATTTCCTTTGTTCTTTTCTTTGAATTCTTTCAAAAATACCTCATGTGTAGCAACTAGTATACTTGTTACCATGTCTCTGTCAGTGCAGTTATCATATACAGCCTCAACCATTCATGCAGTGGTCTTAACAGTGGAAATAAGCTTAGAATACCGAGTGATTGTCTCCCTAATATTTTTCTTCTCTTCCTCATTCTAGAATGCCAATGCCTCCTCTTCTGATTCTAGTGTGAGTGGAAACCTTTCCATGGTAAGGATATAAGTTAATTCTTCTAATAATTACAAGGTTGACTCGTATTTATGCTCATATGGGGTCAAGTCTGGATGCTTCAAAATAATGACATTTGTAATATTCTCTATCTTTTTGTATACCTCGGACACCTTTTCCTTTTCCTCCCTTAGTTTGTGCCTCAACTGTGCATTTATTAGCTCCTCCTGCTTTAAATCCTTGCTCTTCTCAATCATCTCTTCATTCTTCTTCTCCAGCTCTCCCTCTAGAAACCTTACCTTGTCATTCCTTTCGAAGAGTCTCACCTCAAACTCCACTGATACCTTGTTGTGTGCATTATAGAATTGATCATCGGATAACTATTGATCGTTTATCAGGGAGTTCACTCCCTTGGTCTCTGGTATCTTCATCATTGCCCCTTGTTTGACCTTGAATTTCACCTCATCAACATGGGACTCAAAATCCCAAGATAGCATCTTCCTCGTACATGGGTACGCACTTTCCTCTTCGAATGAAGACCATACAAGGAGTTAGTCTACATGAATGGTACTTTGGAAGCATGCACATAGTACCTTACTTAGATCAATTATGTAACCCATTCCTTTCTCCTATGCCACTACCACACTCTTCCCTCATGTTTTTGCTACCTTTGGAAATCTTATCGCTAATCTAGGATATCCGCCCATGTTCCCATAATCTTTCCCTCCACTCTCCTCCTCTATTTCTTTGAGTACTTTATCAACGTTGTGCTCCACCTCCTACTCCACCAAGTCCTTTATTATGCCCGCTACTTCCCTTTCTACACCTTGGTGAGGCTTGGGGTCCTTTGATCCTTAGTGTTTACCTCCTCACTTTTCTCCTTGCCATGAGCATCTCTTTCCTCCTCCAAGTCGTGTACATCATACACAGGATGGTCCTAAGCCTCTTCATGCTCATCATCATCTTTCTCACCTCTGTAGGATTTTATGATCTCAGTTCCTTCTGAATCCACCTCCTCTACTACCTTTTTCTTCTTCCTAACTGGTGGTTCTAGTATATGGGATTATTCTTGCTCATCTTCTTCAGTAGGTGAATCCTTCCTTGATGACTATTCATTTGTAAGCGGCTCTCCTTACTTGGGTGCCTCTTCCTCAAGTGTCTTTTCCTTTTCCTTAATGGGGGACTTCTTCCTTCTAGCATATGTGCTAGGATTTGCACCTAACTCTTGTGTGCTAATAGATTGCATTGCTTATACACTCGGTGCCTTATTCTTTGGTTCCTCCTCTCTCCCCCTCTTCCTCAGCATGGCCTTCTTCCTCGTAATGGGGTCTTCTAGGATGGAGACATAATTTTCCACCTAGGTTCCTTTCTCATACTTGGGCCTAATGCATAGGTATACCCTTGCTACGGTCCTTCCACCAATTGGCAATGTCATAGGTTTTATCATATGCACCTCATGGGAGACATACTTCTCCACATAAGCATGCTTCTTGGGGTATACTAGCTTTCTGCGTAGTTTTTTAAGGTTGAACCTTAGTCTTTTGGCCTCCTTATAGCGATTGACCTTGGCTTGGAAATATTGCGTAGTGAAGGAAAATGGTAGTTTACACCATGGGATCTTGGTGTTGTTTTCCAACGTGAACCTGCTAATATAGAAATGCCACTACACAAAAAACTCAACTTCTACTTGTACTAGTGCTAGCAATTGTTTGGGTATCCTCCACTCATCCCTGAACACATTACGCATTCACTGGTACCACTTCTCTAGGCATGCCTTGTGGGTGGGCATAAGAGTGTCGGAAGTATATTTCTCAAATCTCTTAGCCAGAAAGGGGTTCTCATCCAGGTACTCCCATAAAAATTTTTTTGGCCCATCGGGCACTCCAATTTATAAAAACACAATGGTAAGGAGGACATTACCAAACATGATCTTCTCCCTATCATGTGTAGCACTGATGATCTCTTCTACTATGAATGTTGAGAGGTTGTAGATGGTTCCTTCTAAAATTTTCCAGAAAACATTTAACCAGGACTTGTTGATCTGTGTCCACCTCTCATGTTGATTTAGCTTGGTCATTAATCACACGACCATCCTCATCAAAGGGTCAGAAATAGTAGAAATGTCAAAGTACCTTGACCCCTTCTTATAGTCATAGGCCTCCACAATTTTTTTATGGCCTCCTTGTCCTCTAAGTCATCATCAAATGAATCTCCTTCATAGGAAAGACTAGTAAATTTTGGAGATAAATTAGGGAGTTATCCTCATCCTTCACCCCGCAAAGTAGAAATGGTCTTTATGTACATGTGACATCATCCATTGGTATAACCGCTTGGGTTTACCAAAATAGGGAAACCCATACAGTTGTAATAATCCAGCCTTCTCCACTTTTATGTTCACTTCATCATCATAGATGGGCATTCCATTTGGTGTCCACTTATTTATAGGTATCACCATTTCTAACATCATTTATTTCTCCATGGTTCTCATTCGATGGTTGTAGTCACTTACAGCCATTTTCCTCACATGAGATACCCATTATTTTCTGAGCAACACACCAGATGGGTATTATATCTCCACATACCACTCCTCATTGAAACTAGTGATTTTTCCCTTTTCCCTTTTTCTTCTTTGGTGAAACGGTTGCCTTCTTTGGTGTCATCTTCTTATTTGGTTATAAAAATTAACTCTTCCTTCCTCCTCTTCCTTGCTCTACTCAAATTTTTGGCTTACCTTTATGAAAATTCCCTTTAAACATGTGCCCTAACTATAGAACCTTAACCTAAACATTCCTTCCAAAAGATGACATACTCTCCTAAAACCTTCTTCCCTACACCCTTGTACTTCTTCCACTTGGGTTCAAAAATCACACTAGTCATGCACTCATATTTTCACAATTTTTTTCTTCACAAAAATATTATTCGTGGATGCCCTAGTTCGCAAGAGCTCTTTGATATCCTAATTACAAGGTAAACAATAATGTTCCCGACCTTCTACTTATATATTTTTTCTCATTTCCTGTAATAAATTTTATGCCACCTACCAATGTACTTTTGTAATAAAGGTGGATTTTTCCACTAAATCCCACTCTTAAGTGATCTTACCCCCACGCCCTATCCTAATCTCTACAATCTTCTCATGGACAAAAATCCTTATTGACCAAAGATCCTCACATGCGCGCTTGTAGCGCCGAAGGCACTTCTTATGTCCTTAACCTGATTTTTCCCTCGCCTACCTCATTTTTTTTATGTTCTTCTCATCCTTTGTATGTGGTATTTGTAAAGTTATCCTGACACCAAACTCATTATCTCCACCTTTTCTACGTGTGCTCTTCCACACTATGTGTTTTTTATCCTTCAATCCAAGCCATCAAAACACAACTTCCACTACTAGCTTCAATTTTATTTTGCGTTACTCCACCCCACAAAAAAAATGATGCATGGTCCTCTGTGCATACATAACCTTTTGAAAATAATAAGTGGCTACCAGTGCATAAGGTGTGTAAAAAAACAACACAAAAAAGAAAGGAACAAACAATGAGAAATGGAAACACAAGGAAAAGAAATGCATTAAGGGCAATCCTAAGCTAAATGGCAATACTGCCTTATTTATGAACACAAGAAAGACTTATTTATAGTATGGCTTCATCCTACTACCATTGAAATGGCTTGGTAACCATGTTTCATCTAGCACTTGTAACTGGAAAGCACCTGAATCAAGGATGTATGAGATGATATATGGCCCGAACTAATGGAATTTTAGTTTCCCAGGATGGTGCAAAAATTTGGATTCATAAAGAAAGACCATCTGCCCAACCTCGAATTTTTGGTTTTTTAGTATGGTGATCATGCCATGGTTTTTATCACGCCTTTTCAGCCTTCTGAATCCATCTACATTAATTCACCATGCGCTCCTATAGTTATTATTTATCAGCTAATCCTCTTACACATGCAATACATAGGGATGGTAGCATGAATTCTCTTGGTAACACATCTTCCACACCAAACACCAATTGAAATGGTGTGGCATGTTTTAATCTCTTGTAGGTTGTCTTGTATACCCATAGAATGGATAATACCTTGTCATCCCAATCTTGTCTTCCCAGATCAAAAATTTTGGTCAGTGTTGTGGCTTAATATCTTGCTAAATGCCTAAGTAGTTCCATTAACTTGGGGGGTGATAGGGGGTGGTCTTGTGATGGGCCACCATGAATTATACCAACAAGATCCTAATTGTCTCATTTAAGAAATGAATACCCCTATCACTTGTTAAACTCAGTGGACATCCATATCTGTTAATTATATTTTCCTATAAGAACCTAGCTACCGTTGTTGTTGTACAATCCCTTTTAGGTGCTACCTCCACTCACCTTGTTAAGTAATCATTGCAAGTTACCAGTTCAAACTAGTTCTTCGTATGGGAAGGTAAATTGGTCCCACAAAATCAATTTCACATTTTTCAAATTGTTTTGTGTTGGCTATAGGTCTTAGGGGCATCTCATCTCTTTTTCTTGGTTTATCAAGGCGCTGGAAATTGTCATAGGCCTTGAATAATTCAATACAATCCTGGTAGATACTTTTCCACTAAAGCAATACGAGTAGAATATTCCATGCGATGTCATTCCCTACATAGTTGCCCTCCTATAATCCCACCATGTGCTTCCTCCATGATTTCAATGCACTGATTTTCTAACATGCACCGGTAAAAAACCTCATCGCGACCATAATTTGTATAAGTCTCCATTGATTAGCATGTAGGGCGCGACGTGTATGGCCAATTATTTTCTTATCAAATTATTCATTCCTTCTGGTGCCATATCCATTTTGAAAAACACATCAATATCTTCTAAGTCAGAGGGTGCACACCGTAACCTAATTAGTTGTGCATCTAGCATAACATACTCAATGCTCTACGCGTCCTTGCCTAATTCAATCCTTAATAAATGGTTGGGCCCTAAGTTACTCTTTCCTGGTTTCACAACAACTGTAAACTCAAATTCTTGAAACAACAAGACCCAAAAACCTATGCACCCTTGAAAAATGGTAATTTTTACCAGGGTACTTAAGTGTCATGTGGTTTGTGTAGAATATGAAGCATGTAGTCAAATGATATTTCCTAAATTTGTGTAGCGAGTAGATCATTGATAGTGTTTTGCACTCAATAGTAGTGTAGTTTTGCACTTCTAGTGTTAAATTACTACTAGCAAAACACAAGGGGGTGGTATAAAATCCCTTCTCCAGACTATGTTAAGACTACCCAAATCGTTATCCCTAAGGGTGTCAACATGTACATGGAATGACTTATCCTAAGAGGGAAAAATTTATATGGGCACATTAATAATCCTATTCTTCAATGTATCAAAATCCCTATATTGCACCTCTCCCTAGTGAAATGCACTCTTGTGTTTTAGTAAATTCTCCAATGGCACGATGATCTTGGCATACACCTTGATAATATTCCAGTAGTACCCTGTTATGCCCAAGGAATATTTGCACTACACTCTGGCTGGTAGGCTCCCCTAATCCCATAATAACAGTAACTTTGGCAGGATCCACCAGAAATCCTTCCTTACATATGATGTGTCCCAATACGGTTCCAAATTGAGCATCGAAGAGAAACTTATTGATGTTGAGGGATATGCAAAAATTATTTACATCTTTCAAACATCAACTTCAAATTTTCACAATGGCCTTTCACTAGTCCATACATCATCCAGTCATCAAAGTAGACCTACAAGAATTTATGGATAAAATCATGAAATTCCTGGACCACTATGCCCAAAAACACAACAGGTGTGTTCTTCAGTCCGAAAGACATGACTGTATAGGAAAAAATTCCCTATTTACTGGTGAAAGTTATCTTTTCTTGGTCTTCTTTAGCAATTCTAACTTGATGGTATCCTGAGAATCCATCTATGAAGGAATAGATTTCGCACCCAACCAATCCTTCCTAGATTTCCTTGGTAAAATGGGTTGGAAAAGGATCAATTACATATACCGCATTTAAGTCCATGTAGTCAAAAAAAAATCCTTATCCTTCCATCCCTTTTAATGTTGATTACCATGGGGCTTACCCATTCTAATTCCTCCACATCTTCAATGATGCCTGAAGTGATCATTTTTTTCTATCTCCTCCTTGACTTTGACATGAATATCTGTATTCATTTGATAAGGCCTCTTCCAAATTGGGCATGCACCCTCCTTTAACTTGGTTTTCATATCTCCCAAGGAGTGCTAAACACATTTATTCTCATGGTATCCGTGTGGAAATAAGTCATGAAACTCACGCAGTAGATCAATGATCTTCAAAACCTCCTTCTTTGACCAATACTATCCAATAGTGGCCTCCTTAGGTTCCATCTCTAAACCAATGTTAACCTTATTTTTTTTAGGGTCTCATGGTAGGCGTGTTCTTGCTCATCAGTACTATCAATAAATTCACGTGTACCTTCAGTATGGTTAACATCAAAACTCTCCATCTCTTCGCAATCTATCACATAGACCATATTTCCCTTCTCTTTCTCCATGCATGCATGCTTGATTTGTACCTCTTTTGACTCTTCCTCATCAAATTGCATCTCCAAAACTAGGTTCACCCAATAATTTCATTATTCTATCCTCCATCATGGCACTTTCTCCCATCGTAAGGTGCTTAACAACCTACAAATGCCCTATCCACTGATGGTTTAGTACTCCAATAGTCAAAATCATGAAGGAGGTCCGCTGTAAACTCCTACCAATTTCATATCTGACGGTGCATCTCTGATTGAATGTACCATGTGTGTGCATAGCCTTGTAAGGTGGAATACAAATTATGTGCCCATGAAGAAGGTGACAAGGCTTTTGTGCCTTCTATTCAGGATTTCTCATTTTTTTGGACGTTGAATGAGGTGGGTTCCTTCCCATGATAGTCTTGTATGCTAGTGGGTGCATTACTCTGAGATAACCTAATAGAGAACCTGATTCTTACTTTGCATCACTTTAGAAGGCAATCACGATGTGTCACCCCAAATTGCACTATGGTCCCAAGAAATTTATAACTGAGCATCCCTCTTTTTTCGATCACATTTTTCTGTTGAGCCTCCATCTCTTGTAAGAAAACATCAGGGTTGGCCCCTTCAGAGTAACTTGGAAACTTATGTCCTCCAAGGCACTTGACAGAGTACAAATTTTTCACTCTTTTAAAAGAGCCTCTTAACTATTACCCAATTAACTCATAACTCATGTGTGCCCAATTGTCACATGCCACACTAGTCGTATCACTCATGGATTGAGCATATTGAAATTGAATAACTCCCTCTATAGGGTGAATCACCTTATGGTCCCTGATAGAGTGCACATAGATTATGTCAAGAACTTCTTATCCTAAGGGCTCAGTATAGGGCACTAACTTCACATCGTTCAAGGGGATGATAACTCGTTCTTCTTTGTTTTCAAAAATTATGTATCCCTTGTTGAACCGTAGGTCTAACATTGTTGTTATAACACCATGGGGACCCACATAACATTGGAAATTTATCCACCTTAGCTAGCACCAAAGACTTTGAAATCCCCATTGAACTTGACCCCCTTAGATAGCAATAACATCATCCTTTAAGACACCAATGGGCATTGTCTTTGTCTTGTTAGCCATATACAATACATTTGAAGATGGGCTATAACGGGGGCCTTCCCGATTTGATGCCATGTGTCTAGAGTGAGGAAATTACCTTCCATGCTTGTGTCAATCAAAATATTTCTCAAAATTTCACCCCATCCACAATAACATTCAAGATAATCTCCTTATAACAGTCAAGGTTGTGGGGAGGAAGGTTAGCATGCAGAACCTTAATCCTTCATGTTTTTCCCCAGCATGATGGTACCTTTTCCCGTAATTATTCTCCTAACAAATACATTCTCTTTCCTTAAAATTTTGCATACTTCCCTTACCTCATCCAGATCCTTTTGTGGAGCCTCTGCATTCTTCCTTTGCTCTAACTTCCTTGATTATTCTTTCAGGCATTGGATCTCCCCTTATATGCTTCAAATCACATCCATGGTTTCTTGATACACTTATTTCTGATGAGTAGGGTCCGGTTACTTCCCATATAGCACCTCTTCTCTAATAACCAGAAGGTATTTTACCTGGGTAATTCCCTTGCATGCGCAGACTCATCTTGCATCATAACTAGAACAAGATATAGTTTTGACTTGCGTGCCACCCTTGGCATCAATTGTGAATCGGCCTTCCTCACACTTACCATTCTGGTGCCTTTTTCATTTTGGTGATACTAGATCATATGTTCAAATAGCTTTGGACACTCCTCATACTTATGTTTTTTTCCACACCAAGAGCATTGTAACAGATAAGCACATTCACATTTATAGTGCTCTGTAGACCCATAGTTATAACAGGTTCTACATAGGAACTCACTTCTCCCTTCACAAGTACCATGACCATAAAATCCTCCTCAGAAACCTCTTTCATGTGCTCCTCCATCTGCACGCCCTTCATAGTGATGACCATACATCCTTGGAATTATTCATGAGGCTATTCTTTCGCACACCAATATTAATGGCATCATGTATCTAGTGAAAATATTGCAATAGCAAGACACATATTTATGGATCGTGTTCTATAGTAGTGGGAAAATTACTTTCATCATGATCTCTTTAGTAGATCTCACAGTCCAGTGTCATGGTGTGTTACCAATCTCTTAGGGTAATTGTCCTTTGTATGCCACTCTACCTCAAAATTTCATGCACCATAGACCACTGCAAGTCTCATGTGCCGAGTTTGCAGATATATTTTCCAGTTGTTTAGCCATTGTAGTAATCTAAGCCTCAAGAAAAGATCTAGCACCGATATCAATGCTTCTAACTACCTCGGCGGTGCAAGGTAAATTCTAAGGCCTCACGTGGTTCTGTGAAATTCTTATGCGAAAGTGATATCCTTAAAGATGTTATCAACCCTCCAAAAAAACACTGAGCAGGCTAAGAAGGGAAAATATCATAAGAAAATTTTAATAAGAGGGTCTTGAAACATGCATCGTACTCCCACAAAATTTCTACCATACCTTGTTGAATCTCCTTTAGCGTACTAATGCTCTTCTGTTCAAACTCAAGGATATGAAATTCAGCTAAGAAGGCATTCCAAAGCAGGGTGTAATCCACTATTGTTTGATGAGGGTCATACTTTTTGGTACCAACAATGTCCATATCCTTGCAATGTCGTTACAAACCAGCTTTCCTTCCACTCTACAGTAGTGATCTCGTTTGCGTGCCATAGAAGCTCACACTTGTGTACATGTTCTGTAACATCCTCAACACCTTTGTATTCTAGTAGATGTAAAGACATTTCAAAAAATACTTACTGAGTTGGTTGAGGTCCTTTCCCACCTGATCCATAACCTTGATTTCCTTCGGTGTTTCCTCCACCATCAGATCCAGTAGATCCACCATGTCCTAATCCTCTCGATCTACCAGATCCTCAAGGTCCACTAGGTCCTCCAACTCCTACTCCTCTATATCCACCTCCTGTAGCTGGTAATGGGCTTGAAGTGGTGTTGTGCCTAGTGTCCCACTGAAATGTGTGCCAATAGTTTGTGATATTGCACCGCTACCAAATGTGGGTTCTACACCACTTCTAGATTTAATACCCAGACTTTGTGTACCCGTATTTTTCCCAAATGTCATTTCAATCAATATTCCTCCAAACACAGGGAATGATTGTGCCACCATAGATGTACCAAATGATAAATTGTATGTCCTCGGTGCATATTGGTCACTCCCACTAATACTAACTGGGTTAGTAATACTTATCTCCTGATTTGGAAGACTAATTGCTAGGGGTTGGTCACCATGTAGATTCAAATGTGCACCAATGGCTCTCCTTTCTATAAGTGATGAAATCTCATCAGAAGCTGAAGGGGAATCTCTTACATGTTTGCCAACATCTACCTCCATAAATCCATCATTCTTGTAACCTAATGTTCTCTATCCAACTCCCTTTCATGAGATTCACTATACGTGAGTCATCTTTTCTTCCCTCTTCTTTTTCACCACAAGGTCCTCCATCTTACTCCACCATAGCTTCCTTTCCTAGCACTCATAGAATATTAGCTGGCCATAGGGAATGCTTCAAAACTTAGTTTAATGTTCAACATATTCATAGATAAAGGGATATCACACAAAAATGATCTTCTAGGTTCCCTTAAGAACTCAAACTCAATAACCTATGGATAAGAATAGATAGAAATAACATATTCTAGGGTATAACTGGTCAGCACTCTTCTCCACAAATGATCAACAACACGTGTCTAAGTTAGATCAACATCATGCACCCTTTAATATTCATCTTGGGTCCACACATGAGATCTATAATACCATCTTGATCTAGATACATATGTGGAAATCCATTTATACAACTCCACTGGAAAGCAAAAAAAGGTCTCATATAACTCATGATACAGATGTTCTTCTACCCATCTACGTGCATCAAACTCAGGTCCAGTTCTAAATCTCTAAGAAAATTCATCCTCCATGCTTTGACACTGTCCAAGGTAGAGCAATTTGTCATCACACATCATTCTCATAACAACTTCTAAAATATTTCTCGACAACAGAACCGAGATGTAATCATTTTTCATGTACCCTTAGTACAACTTTCTAATCCCATGTGCGTTGGCCTATAACCTAGCGGGTGATGGGAACTCATTCTGAGGCACATGCGGGCACCAAGCCCCTCCTTTATGTGAGCATTGTGAGAAGATTATGCCATTGGTGGGGGGATGGTTTGTAGAATGAGAACATATTCACTTACTTAAAAATAAAGTGGGACGGAAGCTTACATATCTACATATTTATCATATTAAATGAGCTAAGAATCTATGTAATAGTCATCATGAATCAAATATAAGTCATTGAAAGTCACATAACAAGAGGGTTTACACATTTAAATATGATATATAGAACAAACCCTTAGATATATATTCATTTAGAGTGATTTTGGTAGTCATATTAAATTCAAAACATGTCATTACAGACCATACATATCAAAATACTAGGACTCCTCTCTTACATATCTCTTTGGTATGATATTCTAACTATTCCTTTCCCATTTCATCCCTTATTATAGACTCTAAGGAAATACAAAAGTTTATTACATCCTTCAGAACCCTTAGCACTAGTTCTCTAAACCCTAGCACTATTACAACATATGGCTACTCAACATCTTACTTTCTATGCATCCTCTATTCTTCTCATGTCTATCACCCAATGTCTTTCTTTGCTTCCGAGAATCTCTCTTTATAGTTTTATCATCCACCACCATGCCTTCTCTCCTAAACACCCCCACCTCATCCTCCCATCTATATCACATTCAAAGTGTAAATGTGGTCCTCCAATGGTACATTGATTATCTCCTTACGAATCCTCAACCTTCTGTAATGATGTCTTCTAAGAATATCCCATGTGTATAATATTATTTTATTGACCTACAAGGTTCTAGGTTGGACCCTTATCCACTTAGGCATGCTTAGTCGCATCACGTTTTTCCTCAAGCACCTCTAGAACGTCAAATATAGCTAAGTCCTTAGATCATGTGTATTATATCCCCATGCGTTCCCTTGTCTCTCCTAAACCCTTCTTAAACCTTTGTCATGCACCCTTCTCCCATGCACCCTTCTCTTTATTGCTCTTGTGTGCATGCCTTTTGGTACTTAGCTAATAATTCGGGGGCCTAACAGATATATCATGCCAAGAGAACAATCTTGGGGAGAGGGGTTTATTTTTCTCTCCTTCCATAATGCTTCTCAAAATGATAAATGCCATTATAGATTGGAACGTTTTGAATTATAACTAATTTGTAACCAAATTGTAACTAAACTCATGTAATTGAAGACAAGTGTCTGATACTTTAGATTTGTACTTTTAAATTGTTATAAATTAAGCTAAATTGAAAAATTGTTTGTTTTTTACCCCCAGGACATAAGAGCCTAGGTGGAACACAAGTGCCCACCATTCCTATCTAATACTAGGCATTAATGTCTACTCTTTGTTTTTCATCCAAGTCTGATTCTGTACTACTCTGTAACTGTGTGCCTTTTCTAATTGTTTTACTATGTTGTTCTATTCTAGAGATCTATACTGCGAGAAGGGTAATTTTCCTCACCTAGTAATTAACCCCTTCATTTTGTGGGTGTGTGCAAAGAATATAGAAGAAGGCGGCCCAAATGAGAGGACCTAAAAATGATATGCATATCATATATTGGATACATGCATGGGGTAGGGTATGTTCATGGTAGAAACCAAAGCACATGAAATAATATAGGTTAGACACAATTGTTAGTGTAAAATAACTAGCATTCAATAGAATTTGGTGTAACAAACTATGAAGATGAGAGGGCCAGAAAAAATTGGGTCACATACATGGGACATCGCTCACAATGTCACAAGAAAATCAATGCCAAAAGGCGGCCATAATCAAATAATGATCAAGCAAGACATAGGGCACATCCCGAAAACATTGGAAAATAATAGCAAAATAAGAAAGTAACATATAAACACGGTTATATAATATCCTATAAGGAAAATGCTACAGATGAAGTACCCGTTAAAATGTGTTAGAAATATAAGTACTATATCAAAGCATGTATAGATCAGTGAAAATTAAATGATAGCGATAATTAGTAGTTAATATTATAACAATATGACCTGTGATGTGTAGTACGAGAGTATAAAAGGTAGATGCCACCATGATCCTTGGTGGGGACTAGTAAAGAAATGTTTCGAGCATCATGTAACATGTAAGAATTTTTAAAATTCACGCATTCACCTCAAGATACCATGTTAACATGTATGTGTGTTTAGAAAAAGATAATGACATAATATCTTACTAAAATAGGAATAAAAATGTAATATGTAAGTAGTATAAGTTAACAAGAGTAAATACAACCAAGATAGGTTGATGTCATGTGAATTTGATGGTGTGTTGTGATATGCAATTATGTGTATATAGTAGGAGATGTGTTTTCTCCCAATGGATGTGTATAACATGAGGTTCATTTAGGGAATTGTACCCTTAACAATAAAGTAGGAACTGTTGAACAAGAGTGTGTCATCAAGTAGAGCTAGATGCTAGAAAATATTTATAGTGGAGTACATAGCATGAAGTGTAGTAGATAAGCTATGAGTAGATGATAGAGACAAAAAAATGGTAATAGAGGGGGGAGAAAGTGTGATTCCCCCCTAAGTGTGTGGGTGATGGAAAGTTATCCGACAATAGTGAAGAGTGAGGGCCCCTTATCTGATATTTAGGAAGGAGAAGGCATGTGACCATGGTCTAGGATATTAAATATGTGTATCTGAGGGATATCAACATGGTAAATGAGGTGGAGAACACCTATAGGGACGAGCTACCTGGATAGGGGAATTAGGTTGACAAGATGGACTAACAGACCAACAAGGATGATGGGGTCATGATGTAGGTCGTGTACAAATGGGACAACTAAGTTATAGAGATAGATTTATACTTGAGAGGTGGAAGAGGCCTAGATGTAAGGACTGTGGCTGAAAAAGAGGGAAGAATGAGCCAAGGTAATGGAATTGCATGGTGGAATACCTTGGATAGTGACAAATTTCTTTTTATGAATGAACTTAAGGCATAATTTGAGCATGGAAGGGATAGCTTGGGTAGTCTGAAGCCAAGGGAAACCTAATACCATGTCACAACACTTGTTTTCAGATGTAACTAGGAATGGTGTTGGTATGGTAAGGGACCCAATAGTAATGGGAAGGATGAAACTTCCATAAGAATTAGGGATTAGAAATTTTATTTGAGAGATTGGAAAGTTGATAACGAGTAAGAGTGCCATTTTATTTGAGGGATGGACCATAGTATTTTTGACTATATGAGAACCCATATAAGCATCAATATGCAATGAATCAGAGAAAAAATGTAGCATGGTAATCATGATCTAAGAATGTAATAGCTTGTTGGTCATGGTGTCATGTCAGTAGTAGTAATGAGAAAATAAAATGGTGCTGATGAGGAAGGAGATACCGCATGATATGCATGATTAGAAGACGAGTCTGTATCTGAATTGACATGATTATGTGATGGATCATTGAGGATTTTAATCTTTTGATTATTGTTGACCAGTTTAGAATTAGATGGCTTTGAAAGCTCAATCATATTGTTGTCGATAAGATATTGAATGACATGTTTGAGCTTAAGAAAGTGATAATTAGAATTCCCATTGCATTGGTGATAATCAAAGTGTGTGTTTTGATCATAATTATGTCCACATGGTCGAGAAGGATCTAGATGGAGTGGTGGAAGGATAGTAATCATATTTCTTTCAATGAGTTATGGAAATAGGATCTGAGGTACATAAGGTAGCCTAGTAAAGGTGTTCCTCATGGATTGTAATTAACTCTTGGCTTTTGTAGAAACAACGTTGATAGTAACTTTAGAATCAGTAGGCTTAGTGGATGGTTTGAATGTGGATTTGGGCTTGAAATTTTTTGGATGATGAAGTGGAAGAAGTATCATAATAGTTTAATTTTCCCATGTAGATATCAATTTTCTTTCATTTAATTTGATCATGTGACACAATTCATCAAAAGAAGGATAAGTCTTGAAAATGACACACTCTTGGAGTGGAGGAAAAATGCTTTTGAATGAATAGATCTTGCAATTCTGAATTAGCTAAAACATTGGTAAATTTGGCAAGGTTATTCTTATACCAGCAAGACATAATCTGCAATATGTTCATTAGATCCTTGTTTGATTTTAGTTAGTTTGCACATAGGATATCTTAGTTTTGATATTCATAGAAAAATGGGTAAGTAATGTGTTGGCTAAAGATGTAAAATATGTTACCGAATGTATAGGTGGATCATAGAACCATCACATATAATTATCATGTAATCTTCAAGGAAATGTTTTTTCTAATAGTGTAAGGTCATCGGCATAGTCAAGGCATACAACGTGAAAGGAGCAAAGGTATTCTTGAGGGGTCTCCATGACCATTTAAGAGAGGAATCTTAGGTGAGGACAAATTTAGGAGGCATCAGGTAAGAGGAGATGGTGGGTGCAAAAGGGACATGAAGGAGGAGTTTAAGAATCTAGAGATGCATAGGAGGATGATGAGAATTATAATAATTGGTGAATTTGGGTTTTTAAATCATAGTATAATGAGGCTAGGTCATGAGTACCTAAAGAGGAGCCATGTCATGTGTAAGAAGTAATGGGGAGTGAAAATTGGGTATGTAGGGGTAGGTATAGATACGGGGATAGTATATGTAGGTGGAAGAGTGGTGGTCGAAGGATGGGTAAGTGTTACAACAAGAACAGAAGTATCATTGGAGACTAGAGGTTTGAGCTTAGCTAACTTCTTGGCCTCATCACAGGAAGTGAATAATAAGAGATATAGGTCTTCATGTTTTTTAGCAAGATGAGCATGCAGATCATGAATATCCATGTTAGTAAAAGGGTCTGAAATATCAGCCATGGAAGAAGATCAAAAGAATGTTTGAGGAGAAGTGGAGTTCACCAAATGATTTAATATAATTAGAAATTAAACCTTATTTCATAGGAGTTGAATTGCATATTTTATTGTATCTTGGTTGGGGCTCAAGGGCCAATGATGAAGGAAGGCGTCTACTTTTAACTGGATGTCTTGGTTGGGTGGAGATCATTGCCTTTCCCCCCTCTTTTGTTGTGATCTATTTTGAAAAAGAAGAAAATGTGTATGTTGTTGGCCTGGAGCAAAAGATAAGTGTAGTCTGACAGTCCCTTGTGAAGATAGATTTAATTGTAATCCTTTTCCCACTTGTTTTTGGATGATGTTGTAATATGTATTTAGTGAAGAAAGATGTATGTAAATTGATTATGGAATTAGATATTCAAATTGTAAAAGACATTTAAATTTTGATTCTAGTTATTGGAAAGAAATGAAAATTATGTCAATGCATTCAAGGAATGAAAGAATGTAAAGATGTTTCCTTTGTTGAAGTCAATAAAGAATTGCAAGTTGTCTCTCATTGCATTTTGAGTTGAGTTGGAATGTTAAATTTCAAATGGAATCTCTGTTTAATTTCAAAGGAAATAAAAAATGCATGAGATAATTATATTGCATTGTTTTTTTTTTTAATATATGAAATTGAAATCATAATTTCTTTGAGTATAGAATAGTGGATTCAATTCATTTAAAGGCCGTAGATTAGTTTAGAAACTATATACTACATTTAAATGATAAAAATTGACATGCAGATTTAAAAGAAATAGATTTCTGTTACAAACTTAAAACTGGCAATTAATTCTAATAAAAATGTACAGTTCATACCTGCACACATTAATCAACTTGGAGATGTTAAAATTTACTATGTTTTATCCTAAATGAACTCAATTCGGAAAAGAAAAACTTAAGAAAACAAACTAACCATTACAAATTTGAATCAAATCCCTTCCTCAGATGTTTTTCTATCTATTGTTGGAAAATACAATTTTGAATCAATTAAACAAATTTAACTTCCTAAACCACTTTAAACCCTTCCTAGATCAATTCCCCATGTTTTTTGTACATGTTGAGTGAAGGGGGAGATCCAATTTAATCAAATTGAAAAGTTGGAAATTGTCAGTTTGATAATTAAAAGCCTGCAGATCGTTTTCAAAAAATTGAACCCCTAAAATGTTATCAAAAAGTAAAACTAATGATTCATGTGCAAATAGGGCATCGAGGAATTTCCAAAAAGTCCTTGTTTTCTAAAACTTAAGCTTCCTAGCTTAAGTTATTGCACTTTGAAGTTTTTGTGCATTGGCCAGAAAATTTGGGAATTTTTAACTTTTTCCCTAGCGGCCAGCAACCCAAAAAAATTTCTATCGAATTGCCTTAGAAAAAATTTTGAAAATTTTTGATCCAGGAAAAATCTCATCTTTTCATCCACCAACATGCAAGCCAATCAGATGTTGTCACATGTCCTCATGGGGGTAGTAACAGAGGCACGGCACTTTCTTTTGCCTTAGCCTTTTTGAAATATTTGGGAAAATTTTCCTTTTGGCCCCCGCCAGCCCGTGGCCAATCACAAGCTGCCACGTGGTAGCTTTGGGTGCTTGCGGAGGGGGCGGACCCTTTATTTTTTTTTAATTTTTTTTTTGTACCTTTGGAAATTTAGAGAAAATTTCCCCATGGACCCGCATCCCTGCCCTCATCTTGGAGAGTTCCTTCCGCAGACACACAGACCCATGCAACCTTTTTTCACTTTGTTCTCCCCTTAAGTTAAATCCACCAACCTTCTCCACCACTCTATTGCTCCCTCTCCTTTCTTTCCCATAGAAAATGGTGGAGTGTCACATGTCACTGGTGGACCCGCGGGCACGTGGAGGCCAGGTTGTTTTTTTTCCCTTTGGGCGAAGTCTGGTAAATCGCCTCGCCGCTCCGCGCTTCCCTCACACTCTCTTGCTTTAAACTCGGACCCGACACGTGTCCACCTGGGACCCACGGAGGTGCGAGAGAACATTTGCATTTGTGCCACATGGGGGGAAATTTTTTAAAGCCACCCCGTGACCTGCCAATCCGCCAAGGGTGTTTTTAACCCCTACTTGACACATGTCCCCTTGGGGAAAATTTGACCCCAAAAATCTGCCTGATCATATCTGGAGTTTCTGAAGGAGTTAGGAGGACTTCTTTATATCACCAAAAACGTGAGAAAATTTCCTATACAATGAAAATGATATAGGGAAATTTTGGAAGTGCTAAGTATGAGAAAAATCAAGTTAAAACTCTGATCCTGTTAAAGAGTGGGTATGGGGGTAAATTACTCCCTGAACCTAACTAAAACATCTAACCCTAAAATTGGAACCTTATGAACTTGATATTAGTTAATAAAGGAAGCATGTGTTTTGGTAAAATTAGTTTTGTTCTAGAACATGCCAGTGGCAATGCTAGTCTTGTAACTTGGTTGTGGACACTCCTTATCAAAAATAAATTATTCCATAATTTTCTAGCTAACCCTAGGTTGTTTCTTTGGTCTCAAGTGAGTTGTTTAAATGGGCATTAAAATTTTGGTATCAAGGTAGTAGTTAAAAGGCTTGGACCATTGGGCACACTAGAAAACTTGAGACATGAAAACTTAAACCTAACACACTTTAAATCTAGAAAACAACTTAGCAAGAATTTGTATGTTTTAGTAAACATGGAAGTTGTGTAAACGTAGCAAAATGAAATAACTCTCGCTTTGGTCTATGCAGAAGACTCATACGGAGTGAGAGGAACCTTCACAGAGACTCAAACCCACCACCACCACTGGATTAGGGTGTGGCATCCATTCTACCTCAGATTCTATAGACCCTTCAGGATGTCAATACCACTCTATGCAGAGGATTAGCTTGAGGATAGGTAGCTAGTCATGATAGAGCCCCTTCTATCGAGGGTTAGCTATCTCCTTGACTCAACGAGGAGCATAGAGGAGATAAATCCCATGCAGAGTAAACCAGAGCTAAGTCAACAACTAGGAGATAGGGTGATAGAGTTCCAGAGCATAGAGCAGAGACCTAGGCTTAGGGATGAGCATGCAGAGAGACCTAGAGGCCAACAGACCACAGCTGCGGATCACATCAGGGAGATCCTGAAGTTTCGGCCCTCAAATTACTCAGGTGATACAAGTGGATTCTAGGTAGAGGCCTATCTAGTGAGCTTGAACGGTTACTTCAAGCTTTGTCGTTGTTCTAGAAACACAAAAGCTTGTGTTCAGATCCATCTACTGAGGGATGGAGTAGGAGTGTGGTAGAGGACAGAGGAGTAGAAGCTCCATGTAGGTTCAGAGACAGTGACCTGGGAGCTATTTGAGGAGAGATTCAGGAGGAGGTATTTATCACGGAGGTTCATCCAGTAAAGGATTGATGAGTTCTATGACCTCCGAAAGGCTTCTCTTTCTGTAGTAGAGTATGAGAGTAGATTTTTGGATCTACTCTAGTATGTAGAGTATATGCAGGATTAGCAGGTGTGGATTCACAAGTACATCCAGGGCTTGAACTTGGATATCGGAGGTGCGGTTGTGGATTCACTATCCATAGACATTAGCAAAGTCCGTCGAGAAGGCCTACATTGTAGAGGAGACTCGGGGTAAGACCAAGTAGGCTAGAGACTAAGTTTGGACCCACATATAGTAGATGTAGCATGGTAGATCAAGAGGTTTAGTACATCTTCCTCTTGGTGGCCAGGATACATCACAGTCATACTTTAGTCAGTAGCAGCAGTAGCAGTCCCGCCCACCTCATTGACCTCCACAAAGAGCTGATGCACAGAGAGGTTGGAGTATAGGGCCTCTTCCTAGGGGTCCCATCAAGCTATAGGGTGGACCTAGAGCTCAGTCAGTAGGATCTCACCAGTAGAGGCCACAACAGACCATAGCTAGATCATCAGGATCCATGCCATAGACTTCTAGGGAACCTACTGGAGGTGTTACTCATTGGGGTGGATCAAGGGGATATTTTGGTTATGGAGTTACTGGACTCTTTTGGAGAGATTGCCCACATAACCCTAACAACAAGGGTAAGGCATAGATGTTAGACCCGACTATTGGTGACATGGGACGTAGCCACAGGATTTATGCAGCAGTTGAGAACTTCCAGGAAGAGCATCAAAACACAGTTATTGAGACCACATGTAGCATTGTTGGTATTCCCACCTCTTTATTGTTTTACTCTGGTTCTTTTGATTCTTTTATTACACCATCTTTAGTAGAGTGATGCAGGCTGGTGGCTGTTAGCCAAGGTCATTATTAGGACATTGAGATGGCTTCAAGAGCCAAGATCTCTATAAACTCCTTGGTTAAGGAGTGTGTTGTAGATTTGGGGCTTTTCACCACTACCTCATATCTCTGTATTCTTCCTTTGGGCTTGTATGGAGTCATTTTGGGTATGGATTGGTTATCTACACACAGGGCTAGGATGGATTGTTATCACAAGACTATAGCTTGTGCAGATGATCTGGGAGTTGAGTTGGTGATCTCGGGGGTCAGGAGACCCATTTCTATTTACATAATCTCCACTATTCCACTTATGCGATGTGTGTGACAGGGTTTGTCAGATTATGCTGTTACATTCAGTGACAAGTCAGAGGATGGTTCTAGTGGACCATCGCTAGATGATCATCCCATTTTGAGAGAGTTTTCCAATGTATTTTTGGGGAGAGCTACCGAGGATGCCACCCCCATGTGATATTGATTTTCATATAGATCTAGTTCCTGGAACGGAGCCTATCTCACGAGAACCTTATAAGATGACCACCCCTGATCTCTGTGAGCTCAAGTTACAACTTGAGGTCCTTTTAGAGAAGGGCCTTATCCATCCTAGTGAATCCCCTTGGGGTGCATCGGTGATCATTGTGAAGAAGAAGGATGGATCCTTGTGGTTGTGTATTGATTACTGCACTAGTTAAACAAGGTAATGATCAAGAATCGTTATCCTCTTCCTTGTATTGATGACTTGTTTGAACAAGATGAAGGGAGCCATAGTTTTCTCTAAGATTGATCTCAAGTTAGGGTACCATCAGTTGAGGATCTCGGAGGTTAGACATTCATAATACCACCTTCTGTATGAGATATGGGCACTATGAGTTCACAGTGGTACCTTTTGGTTTGATGAATTCCCCTGTAGTGTTCATGAGTTTGATGAATGGGGTATTGAGGACCTTCTTAGACCACTTTTTGCTCATCTTCCTTGATGACATTTTTATATACTTACATACACGTGAGGAGCATGAGGGGAACCTTCGCTAGGTTCTTCAGTAGTCTTCGGGAGCAACAACTTTATGGGAACTTGGAGAAGTGTGTTTTCTTTCAAACAAAGGTGTAGTATTTGGGTCATATCATTTCTAGGGAAGGTATCACAATCGAGTCCTTCCAAGATTAGAGCCATTATGGATTGACCAACACCCACTACAATGACTGAGGAGTGCACAACTTCATGGGATTAGCAAGATACTACTGGAGATTTATTCAGGACTTCTCTTGGATTGCGCACCCTATCACTTCCCTTCAGAGGAAAGGGAAGAAATTTGTTTGGTCAGACATATGTGAGAAGGACTTTAAGACACTGAAGGAGTGCCTCACTACAACAACCTATTCTTGCAGTGCTAGATCCACAGGGTGAGTTCTTCATTTGTCACAGATGCTTCATTAGTAGGGCTTGAGAGGTGTGTTAATGTAGGATGGCAGGGTTGTAGCTTTTCAGTCTCACAAACTCAAAGATCACAAGCTTAATTATCCTACCCATGATCTCGAGCTTATGGAAGTTGTGCATGTTTTGGTTAGATGGAAACATTTTCTTCTTGGACAGAGATTCACACTCAGGATTGATCATTTGAGTCTTCGCCACCTCTTCACGCAGCCAAATCTTAATGCTCATCAGTGGTGTTGGATGGATTTCCTTTGTGAGTATGAAATGGAGATGGAGCATGTGAAGGGGAAGGAGAATGTGGTAGCAGACACTCTTAGCAGATGGATACATGTGGCTATGGCTGCCTCAGTGAGTACAAATTTATAGAGCGGGATTCTTCAGTAGCTTCCTCTTGACAGCTTCTACATTATATTACGAGAAGAGATCAAGTCACAGAGATCTCTTGAAGGGAATTTTGATGGTTATCCCTTAGAGGCAAATGGTATTCTCAGGAATAGAGGCTAGACATATGTTCCTAGAGATGTAGACTTGAGACAGGACATCCTAGTGGAGGCACATCATGCACCCTATTTAGACCATCCCATGGTGAAGAAGATGCATGCCACTTTGTGACAAATGTATCATTGGAGAGGACTTCATAGAAATGTGGATCAGTTTGTATCATGATGTTTAGAGTGCCAGAGGGTTAAGGCTGAGCATAAACATCTAGCAGGCCTTCTTTATCCTCATGCCATACTAGAATGGAAGTGGAACACCATTTCCATGGATTTCATTATTAGACTACCGATGTTGAGATATCACCACGATGCCATCATGGTCATGGTTGATAAATTGACAAACGTGGCTCACTTTTCTCTGGTAAAGACCAATTATACCACTAGAGTAGTGGAACATGAGTATATTCAGATGAGATTGTTCAGGTTACACGGTATTCCATGGAAGATAATTTGTGACCATCATCCTTTGCATACTTCACATTTTTGGACTACCATGCTGTATGTCAGCAGGACGAGGATCAAATTCAGCATACGACATATCACCCTAAGATAGATGGACAGAATGAGCGAGGGAATCATATTTTAGAGGATATTCTCAGGATGTATGTGATGGATCAATAGTCTAAGTGGGAGGAGTACCTGTAATTAGTGGAGTTTGCCTATAATAACAATTTTCAGAGTTTTTATAGGCATGGCTCCTTTTCAGACTTTGTATGGTAGAGATTGCAGGGACACCTCTTAGCTGGGATAGGTTAGAGGACAAAGTATCTCTTAAACTAGCTCTTCTACAGGACATGGAGTAGTAGGTAATATTGATCAAGTAGAGATTGCAAGAGGCACAAGACATGTAGAAGAAGTATGTGGACCATTATAGGATTGACCATAGCTTTGATGTGGGCATGAAGGTGTTCCTTCATGTTAGGCCACACAAGATCCCTATCCATTATGGAAAAGGTTCTAAGTTACCTCCATCAGATTCATTGAACCTTTTGAGATCTTGGAGCGTATCAGCCCTTTGATCTACCATGTCTAGCATTGCCACCCAGCTTGTCTCGAGTACATGTTGTGTTTCATGTATTCGGTTCTTAGGAGATATATTGCAGATCCATCTCATGTGTTGGATTGGAAATCATTGCAGGTACATGATAAGGGGTAATTGATGGTTAATCCCATTCACATCCTATATCGTAGGACCCTGGGCCTTCGAGGTAAAGAGATTGATTAGGTTTAGGTACAGTGGGACAGATATGGCGAGACTGCAACTACCTGGGAGGATGCTACTTCATTATGAGTGTAGTTTCTGCGTTTGTTCTAGTGACTTCCAAGAAGAAAGTCGAGTCTAAGGGGAGGGGGATGTAGTGCCCACTTCCCTTCGACACCTTTTTATGCTTATGTTGATACTATTGATTTCATTATAGACATTACTATGTTTTGATTTAGGATGTTGTTAAACATTGGATTATGGATTATTATGGATTTTTTATTTGATTATGATGCATGAGGGGTCATTAGAGACACCTTATATGATGGATTATGATGTGTTAATTGATATGGATGTTTTATGGAAATCACTTAGACATGTGAATTTGGATATTAATGAGTTGATCTGGAAAATGAATATTTTATGATGCAGATATAGTTATGTTGATTAAAAATGCAAATGATGTAATAGTGACTTCGATATTGTTGTGATTCATTGTATATTTGATTTTTGATTGTGATTTTGTATCATATTGGATGTTCTGGATATGGCCACAAGGCCAAAGGAGGTATTTGTATTTTGTAGATTAAAAATATCACAACAAAACATTGGGGGATAGGAGACTAACCAAAATGGAATTCTAAGTGAATTCAACACGGTCACCATGACAACTTGTTTTATTGTGTTGTGTGTTGTTTTGTTAGAGATTCCCATGGGGGGAATCATATTTATATGTAACCATGGGTTTTGTATTTTTGTTGATTATGGTTAATGTTTAATTATTGTTGTATGTATTTTATTTGTAATGTGTTCTCTTCTTTAATTAATTAATAGTGATAGATTAATGTGAGGAGATCATATGTTTAAAATTTAAATAAATTAAATTGGGATATGGAAAGTAATTATTAGAGTTGTTTGGATGTTTGTAATTAATTTTTAAGGGATGTGTAAGATGTGTAAGAGCTTCTGTAAGTTATATTTTGGAGTAAGAAATACTCCACCTCCATGGAAATTCGAATTTGACCTTGGGGCCTGTTTTTAGAGGCTTGTGGGACAAGTAAAACTCATCCCATGCCTCTAAATTTATGTTACCAACCATAATTATGGTTGGGGAAGTGATTTATGACTTTTTATAATGCATTTCATTCATCTTGTGCATGTTTTTAATTTCACTTTCTTACATTTTAATTTAATTGCTATCCCTTGAGGTCTGGGCTCTTTTGGAGTGTGCAAGTAACTTGTCATTTTTCACCCACCTCTTTATTGAGCCTTGGAATTTGGAGTTTGTCTTTTGTGTTTAATTGTGAGGATGTATGATGTGGAATCCTACATGGGTCCACATCATCCTCTTCTTTCGCTCTTCTATATATTTTAAATTCTCATCTTGTTTTGGGGTTGTTGACCCTTTTTACATTCTTCCTTGGGGGCGCATTTTCTTGTTAGGAGCTCTTGTTTTTGGAGGAAGTTTTGGAGAAAGCTTTGCATTTCTTAGTGAGATCTGTGGTCTTGGGATTGTGTTTTCTTGGCATTTGAATCTTACTGTTAGGAGACAAAAGTCACCATGGAGAGGTAAGAGTTTAACTCTCTTTTATTTCTGTTATTTTCTTGCTGTGTTTTGTGGAGAATACATGTTTTGTTCTATTTGTTGGCTTGGTTGGGTAGACTACCTTAGGGAAGGTGTAGGAGAAGGCTATGGGGAATTCTTGTGGGGGGGGGCATAAGGGGAATGCAATTGGCATCATGAATTTTTTGGAGGGAGTTTGGGTTTGGGATCCACCTTGGAAAAGAAATAGCTTGCATTTCTTACTTTGAGGGGGGCATAAGAAAAATATGTGGGGCACATAAGGGGGGGATTTTTTTGGGGGGGGTGTATAAGGAAATATGCATATGATGAATTAATTGGTGGTTTGTATCTTGGTGGATTCCCAATTCGCTAATTGGGATGCATAAGTAGCTTCCCCCATAGGCCTTGATTCCTTTGGCTTGTATTATCAAGCCTGAGTTATGGTTTGAAATGTTTCTAAATATAGTTGTGAACTACTATTTTTTTTTTTGTTGCATTGTGTTTCACAAAAATGTGTATGTGAAAGAATGTTGTGTTGTGGAATTCATTTTTTTCCATGGTTGAATTGAATCTTTTATTGTATCTTGGTTAGGGGCTCAGGTAGCCAATGACGAAGGAAGGATTCTCCTTGCATTGGATGTCTTAGTTGGGTGGAGAGCGTTCCATTTCCCCCTCTTTTGTTGTGATCTATTTTGAAGAAGAATAATATGTGCATGTTGTTGTCCTAGAGCAAAAGAAAAGTGCAGTTTGATAGTACCTTGTGAAGACATATTTAATTGTAATCCTTTCCCACTTGTTGTGGATGATGTTGTAATATGTATTTAGTGAAGAAAGATGTATGGAAATTGATTATGGAATTAGATATTCAAATTGTAAAAGACATTTAAATTTTGATTCTGGTTATTCGAAAGAAATGAAAATTTTGTCAATTGCATTCAAGGAATGAAAGAATGTAAAGATGTTTCCTTTGTTGAAGTCAATAAAGAATTGCAAGTTGCCTCTCATTACATTTTGAGTTGAGTTGGAATGTTAAATTGCAAATGGAATCTCTATTTAATTGCAAAGGAAAGAAAATATGCATGAGAGAATTATATTGCATCGTTTTCTTTGAAATATATGAAATTGAAATCATAATTTCTTTGAGTATAGAATAGTGAAAATTCAAGTCATTTAAATGCTTAAAATTAGTTTAGAAACTGTATACCACATTTAAATAATAAAATTGACATGCAGATTTAAAAGAAATAGATTTCTGTTACAAAATTAAAATTGGCAATTAATTTTAATAAAATGTACAGTTCAGACCTACACACATTAATCAAGTTAGACATGTTAAAATTTACCATGTTGTATCTTAAATGAACCCAAATTGAAAAAGAAATCTCAAGAAAACAACTTAACCATTTCTAATTTGAAAACAATCCCTCTAACAGTCATTTTTCTGTCTATTGTTGGAAAAATAAAATTTTGAATCAATTAAACAAATCAACTTTCTGAAAACACTATAAAACCTCCCTAGATCAATTCTCTATGTCTGTTTGACATGTTGAGTGAAGGAGGAGATCCAATTTAATCAAATTGAAAAGTTGAAAATTGTTATTTTACTAATTAAAATCCTACAGATTGTTTTTGTAAAATTGACCCCCTAATCATTATCAAAAATTAAATCTTATATTTCCTGTGCAAATAGGGCATTGAGAGATTTCTGATAAGTCCTAGTTTGTCTAAAATCTGAGCTTCCTGTCAAAAGTTATGGCCATTTTAATTTTTACTTCAATTTGGCCTTGGCTGGGAAAAAAAAATAATAATGAAATAATAATAATAAATTTAACTATTAAACTTTAATTTTTAACTTTGGAAAAATTTCCCACAAAAATTCTGTGGCCCCTAGCATCCCATAACCAATCAAGACCTACCACATGGCACCTCAGAGGGGTGGATCAAATTTAAACTTATCCTTTTGAAAAAATTTCCTTGGGAAAATTTTCCCATTTTTCCCCGGCATCCCACCTAGCCCGTAACCAATCAGTTGCTGACACGTGGCATGGTGGAAGGGAAGACGCTTTTTGAATTTAAACCTTTTAAGGTTTTTGACCTTGAAAAAATTTCCAATTTTTCTTTGTATCCCCGCTAACCCACAGCCAATCATGTGTTGACACGTGTCAGGACGAGTGCACGCGGAGGGTTTTGGACTTAACACTTTTGTTTTCTCCTTTGGAAATTTTTCCCTTTTGTCTGTGGCCACGCAACCCCACCTTAGCTTAGAAAATTCATGCTTTCATGGACTGCATAGGCCCACATGATATTTTTTGACTTTGAAACCCTTTTGGGTTAATTCCTTAGGTTTTCCGCCCCATTTTCCCACGTGCCAATCCTTGAGTGACACGTGGCTTCAAGTCGTCGGCATGGGCATGGACCAATTCACCCTTGCACTTTTTGGCGAAAGAGACTCAAAGTATCAACCCACTCTTTTGGCCTACCACTTCTCACTAACGAATTAGTGGAGTGCCACATGTGTCTCCCTTGCCGGGCTCGCAGGCATGTGGATGCCAAGGTGATTTGCGCTTTTACGCTAAAGAAGGTGAAAATGTCTGCCTAAAATCACCTCGCCGCTCTGCCAACTTCCCTCACCCCTTTTCCGCTTTGAACGCTAGGAATTGACAGCTCGTGTCCATCAGGGACACACAAAGGGGCATGGAAGAACTTTTGAATTTGTGCTACATGTGATGGGAAAATTTTCTAAAACTTCCCCATGCAACCCGCCAATCCGTCCAAGGGTGTTTTTAACCCCTTCTTTACATATGTCCCCTTGGAGAAACTTTGACCCCAGAAACTTCTACCTGACTCATATCTTGAGTTTCTGTAAGGACTTAGGAGGACTTATTTATATCACCAGAAAGGTGAGAAAATTTTCTATCCAATGGGAATGATTTAGGGAAATTTTAGAAGTATTAAGTATGAGAAAAATTATAGTTGAAACTCAGATCCTACTAGAGAGTGGGTATGGAGGGGTAAATTACTCTCTGAACCTAACTAAAACATCTAACCCTAAAATTAGAACCTTGTGAACTTGATATTAGTTAATACATGGAAGCATGTGTTTTGGTGAAATTGGTTTTGTTCCGGAACATGCCAGTGGAAATGGTAGTCTTACAACTTGGCTGTGGACACTTCTTAAACAAAAATAATATTCCATAACTTTCTAGCTAACCTTAGGTTGTTTCTTTGGTCTCAAGTGGGTTGTTTAAACGGGCATTACAGGGATGATGACTTAGCTAATTTTGTACAGCTTAGGAATGATCGAGAATATGTATCTGTTGGAACAAGCTGTAAATAGTGAAAAAAAAAAATCATGAGGGTTTAGAAATTTACAATAACAGAAGCACTCACAGGATGATAGGAGTTCCCTAGGCGTTATTAACTGGTCTAGGCACTTGTGTCTACTAAAATGATTAAAACCTAGAATTTTATGGGTTGGAAGGTCCTTCATTGTTACTCACTCTTTTTCACTCTTGTTTCATTATTAGGTCATCATTCACACCTGTAACCTACAAAAAAAAATTTGAATACCTACATATGCCTAAAAAACCACATCAAATCTAATAAAAAAGATGTTAAATGTTGGATTTGAACTAACCCCGATGGTCACTCGAAGAGTGAACTTGCAAATGAGTGCCTACACTACATATCAAACTCCATGTTGTTCTCTAGGTGTGTTTGTATCTGTGTCCTAGGTTGTCCTTATGAAAGTTTCACAATGATAGCAGGATAGATCTATATTGTCTTGAATATACAAAATGTGTGTAATTGAATAGAATGAACTCGCCTCCTATACAGTTGTATATAGATAAATGCAACCCTTTTCCCTTGTATGAATGTGTTAGGTCTTTACTTTATAGTGCTCTTGTGCCTTTTGTGTAATCTTAGGTGGTGATAGATAATGCTTATAGTTCTTGGCCCCTTCTTTGAGAGAAGTAACTAAGTATATATATGATTCCCTTGTTTTAATTTTGTAATTGACAACTAAAAGGCCGATCCAAAGTGTTAAAAGGTCCCAAGAAGAAAAAAGGACCCAAAAGAGTAAGAATAAGAAAGAGAGGTACATGAGCATGTGGTCGTTAATGTCCTAACCAGTCGCTAGTGTTTGATGTCATTAAAAAGGGTAAATCATTCAAGTGTTGACAAAACTATAAGATGTGTAAATCCAGTATAGCTGAAAGAGATAAAGAACAAAGGAACCAAAAGGCCTAATAATGTTATTTTTTCAAAAACTAGTTTTCTTTCTTAGGAATTAGGTACACATTAGTGTGCTTTAGAAACCTAGAAATGTACCCAAGTGCATAGATTTTGTGTCTACAACATCATAACGAGGAATAGGATGAGTATTTGCAACTAAGAGTTTTATGATGTAACTCTTTATTGTTTTGTTTCAAAATTTGGAATGGACCTTTTATTACTTATTCAAAAATTATATTATCGTACATTATTGTATGAAAAAAAATCAATGTTGTCTTATTTATTTTATTTAATTCATCCATTTTAATTTTTGAGTGCAATTCTTATATGTTATATGTAATATGTTTTTTTAGAATTCTTCTTTATAATTCAAAAAATAATGTTTCATATATTATGAATGTAAAATGTAAGATATTATTCTATTTTACATTAAACATAATTGACAACACTAAATTTGTATGTGTGTTGTAAAATTATAATATATACATACATATAATTAAAAAAATTAAAGATAAATATAAAATTATTTGATATTTTAGAAAATAGTTATCGTATATTCATATTTTCATATTTCAGTGGAAACACAAATATGGTGTAAAGGTTTCATAATAAAGGTGTTATAAGGTGGCATAACTTTGGTGAAAACATGTTATCCCAAAATTGAGTTTTAGGATAATTTTGGAACAACCTACCAATTTTTTTGTGGGAGTTTTAGGAGTCAGTCATTTGCCCAAAAAATATATAGTTTTTTATCCAAATTGTGAATTTATTTTGTTTTTTCAGGATTTTAAAATTTTCAAGCATGAAGACATGTGAAATGCAATATGTTCCATGAACCCTGAACCCCGTAACACTTTTTTTTTAGAATTTAAGCTTTTTGGGGACATCACATCATGTAATCAATTTTACATGTAAATTGTAGAATGTTTATTGAACCTAAGACCCTGACACACTCTAGTATATTGGGTATTGAGGGTTTTGAGACATAGAAACATCCCAACACCCAAACATGTTTTGTGTAGTTAAAACTCCAAACCTTGAAATGTGAAGTATCCTTAGTGTGTCAAGTTTTGGGGATTCACCATGTACCAAAACATACCATACATATCATGCGGCCATACCTCTAATCCCTAGGTTAGTACAATAAATTCCAACTAGTATTTGACCCCCACACATGTCGTTCACATGTAATTAATTCCATTCCTATTATAAAATCATGGTTTTCCACGTCATTTTCACCTTTACCATTCAAACTTGTTACTGCGACTTGGTTATGGATTTTGAAACCCCAGTCAAAAAAATTTCCTTTATAGGATTCATTTAAAAAAAATCCTTCATACCCATTTTTCAAATTGGCAAGTTCTACATTTTCATTTGTTTTTGCTAAGGTTTTAAGCAATTATTTTTGGCTTTGTTTTCTTTAGCTATTGTTAAACCATTGTTTTTCCCTCCCCCCACCAAGATTTTCCTTTGTATCTAGTGGGTTACTTGGTGTTTTTATTCCACTTTTGATGATACTTTTTCATGGGGAGAAATGGGGCTTAACTAAACTAAAAACCTAAGACCAACATTAGTTAGGATTTTTAACTTGAAAAAAAAGGTTAAAAACCTTGAAAAATTTTATGATGGGATTTTTACCTTTCTTGTCAAGGTAAAAATCCCACCTTATTGTTTCAGGTTTATTGATTCATAAAAACATGTGTGAAAACTCTACAAGTCTTTTAGAATTTTGGAGGTGTTAAACATTTCCTAAACCTGACTAGGTATTTTTCAGGATTTACAGGTTAATTTTCAAGGAGGAAACCCTAAAAGCTTTCAAGTTGGGTTTTTGGAGGCGATAAACAAGTCTAAGTTCCCAACAAGTGTATTGGGTTTTCAAGGGTGTCAAACAAGTTTGAAACTATAATAAGTGTGTGTCAGGATTTTAAAGTGTTGAACAAGGAGGAAAATCCAACCAAGAGATTTTTCGGGGTTTTTGGGGTGGCTAAATAGGTGGATATTTTTTATTTGGTTTTAGAATCTCTCATGAGATTTTTTAGTGAAAATTAAGTGTTTTTTCCTTTAACAATGTTGGAATCAGCTAAAGGAAAGGAGAATGAAATGAAATATAAATACTAAGAGTTGATTCCCCCTTCCAACATTGATTCTAATATAGATAAAATAAGAGACATTGAATTGGGACATTTTAACCTTATTGATTTTGGAGTAAAATGAACAATCAATCTAAGTTAATGGATTGGGACTTGCAAAAAAATTTCCCACCCTCAACATAATGTCTAGAATTCATGCTCACATGTGCAAGTCACTATGGTGGTGACACTAGGACAATAGAGAACCAAGATGGGTAAGTTGTGATCATAGTGGAATGCGTAATTATTTTGAGGATTTATTCAATCTCCTTGACCTCAATGAGTACGTTGAAACCAACCAAGAACAAGCTCAAAATTCTTGTAATGATAACTCTTTGGCTTACACAAAACACTTAAGAAAACATTATCTGAAGAATCCAAATCCTTCAATCAGTCATTTTCTTAAGAATTTTCTCTAGAGTGACTTCTTTCTAGACATAAATGATATTATTACCTTGCTAAGAAAAGTTATAAGTCTTCCTAATATCCAATAATTTTCAAGAATGCATGTACTAGTTCATTTATATCATAAGAAAGATACAATATTATATAAAATGGAAAAGAGTAGATTAATGAATCCTTAAATAATAAATTCAAGGAGGTACATAGGACAGGATTATTGTATATGACATTTTACCTTGTCTATGTTACAACTAGAAATGAGAATATACCCTGGATTTGATAACGAGTGGGATCAATAAATTTAGCTTGAGTATATGATTTATGTCCTCAATTAACTTTGAAAGAGAGCCATAAGAATTTTTATAGGATAAATGATTCCTTTTTCTATACCATCATATGTGAATGCCACAAATAGCTTATCAAATGTAGATGCACTAATATGGCATGGAAAGTTGTTTCACAATGGGGATTTATCTTATTCTAGTTTCCAATTTTCACTTATATTTGGCTAGAAGGATTTCATGGATCCCCATACTTTCTTCCTAGGTGCCCTAGTGATAAATGGATTTTCATGGAACTATTAAGGTTGTTGATGAACCTTTATAAGTTTGAACAGGGAAAACACAAGGTCAGAATTCATTTCCCTATTTTCATTATCCGTCACTCATTTTTGTCCACCCTCAAATATAATAATGTTGTCATATATTTTTATTAGGTAAATAAGTTAGTTTTGAGGGGACCCAAAAACTCCTAGTACATAAAAAAACTAGAGATGCTAAGGAAGAAAACCTGCCCTCCAAGGATATAGGGCTAGAATGGACACAAAAACTTGGCCAAAATAGTAGCCCAGAGAAAGACAAGGGCAAAACCACCTTTAATAAAATTTTAAATACAAAAGAAGAGAAATTCCCAAAAATAACCAAAAGGACATAGGGGAAAATAGGACGAAGGAAATAGTTATCCAAATTTTAGCTAGCAATTCCCTTTTGTATGACTTCTAGTTCTAAAATTGGGCCCCAAATTATGAACATCCATAGTTTGAGCCATCATCTGGTGATCACCCTGTTTGCAACCAATTTCATCCTCCTCTTTTGAGATGCTAAGGAATCAGGTGGGTACTCTTATTTGGATATTCAAGTTTGGAAATCTGATCTTGAATGGTAGAAACCATTTAATCTTGCATGATAAGCTCATTTTTAACATATTAATTCTCTGATAATGTGTGTGATATAAATGCAAAGGGTGAGACTAAAATATTTTCACCCAAGGTTTAACTTTTATTATATTACGGTATTGAAGTGAAACCCTTACATTTACATGTACGTTAACTTAAAGATATTTATATCATCTACAGCGATGAAGTTATTGTGGAGAAAGAACTATTATTACATATTGACTCTTGAGGAGGTTGAGAAGTATGATACTACAGATATTCCTAATGGTACATATGATGATGGAGAGATCTTGGATCCTATATATGATCAAATTAAGGTTATCACCCTAGGCTTTCCTCTAATTAACAATTCAATCCATGCATGCACCTATATCAAAGAATGTTTTTCGATTATTATCAATTGAACCAATAATTGGCTCATGTCCTTGGTAACCTAACCTAAGAAAGTGGAGAATTAGCTAACAAATTCAACCAGTTGTGAACAAATTCAGTAGGGGTAGGGCCCTCCCAAGATCCTAAGGATAAAAGAAAGGTCCTGATGAAGCTAGAAATATTCATATTTTTAAGCAAGGGTGGGAAGTATCATACCTATTTAACTTCAACAACAATTATGGACATGGATTCTCTTGAACCCAAATAAAGTGAAGGAATTTTGATCAATACTCTATTCATGAATCTCACATCCATCTCTTCACCTTTCATTATAAATGTTATTCCTCTCTACACCCTGGCTCCTCATGTTTCTTTTCCTCAAGTTTCCTCTCCTCTTCATGCATCTTATCCATATGCATCATTGGTAACACTAATTGCTGTTCCCACATCCCCACTCCTCAAAAAATTCCATTTTCATTTCCTCCACGCTTTTGGCTCATATTTTATTATCACTTCCACCCCTTTTACCTAGGATCAATTTTTTATGGGTTATCCCCCAAATACTCCTCTTTCTCCACCATCCCTTGATTTATTCTTCCTCTCATTTTCTCTTTTTCTTCATCCTCCACCTTTCTCATGGCCATTTAGTCAACCCCTCCTCTCTTGGATTTTACATTCACTTACTCTCCTGGTATCACTCCTATGGACACATCCTCATCGCAACATCATCTATTTCCCCCTTCTATTCCATCTTGGCTAGCTATCCAAAATATGAAGAAGAGGAAGAAACTATTCCTTGCATAAGCATTTGACTTTAATTAGATCCAACTCCTCACACAATGAAGAAACCAAATATTTTTTCTCACATAACCATTGATCAATCTAGAGAAGGATTCACTTTTTCGTTGTGCCAGCTACGTATAAGAGTAAGGATGATATAACTATTGTTGATTATTATATCACAAAGGTTTCTATGGGAAAATCTACCAAAAAAGGTGTCCAACAAGATTTGCAAGTGGCACTAAACAATCTATTTAGTAAGCTCAAAAATTCCAAGGTCATGAAGAATGAGTTGAAGGAGAAATTAGATCAGCTAACATCCTTATTATACAAAATCACTCAACCTACTGAAACTACCACTTTTGCAACAATTTTTTTTTCATCATCTATCATGGTAGTTAAGAAGATAGGGTAACAAGGAAGGGTTTTCAATTATTAAATTGAGATACATCTTAGCATTGGATAAGAACTAATAAAAGAGGATATCAAGGTCCATAATGATATAAAAATTGTAGTTAATGGTTAGCAGAGTGAGTAAAGGGTTTGAAGAAAAATTAAATAATTAGGAACTTGATCTAGAGGCCATGGGTAAACTAAATAAGGTTGATGTCGATACCATTCTTAAAGAAAAATTTACTAAAGAAAGGGGTGTCCACTACAAATTCTATAAGACTATTGAGTTTTGTGTTAGGATTTTGAATGAAGCAAATGATAAAATACAACAGGAAAGAAGAGAAGGGATAGTTGTTACCTTTGTCATTGGTGATCAAATATCCAAGATGCCTTTTAAATTTGATGATGAGGAGCTTAATGCACTACTATATAACATTATCTTCATTGAGTTTAAAAGCTTAGCTAAAGGTGATTCAAGGTTAGAGAAAATATTCTATTTATAATCAATTAATAAATTGGGCTTGTATCAAAATGTTTTGGATAGTTTAGAAAATTTCGTCAATAATTTTCAAAGGATTCCAATAGATTGATCGGTGTGGCCAATACCTGTGATGTTCTCAGTTGATATTCATTCATTCCAGATGAAAAAAATTCAAGATATGTCACAAATATATCATGAATATAAACAAAGGAAAAGTGTCAAGGTCATCGACATCTCAACTAATCAAGGAGTAGAAAAGGAAAAATATGATGAGAAAATAATTTGATACTTTTTACATATTTTCATATTTGTCTTGGAAATGTAATTTCCAAGATGATTTTACATCATGCAAATCAACATGTAAATTGACTTGGTCATTTTTCACAAGAACCAATCAATGATATTTATTTAAGTAAATTTATTACTTATTATTTATTGTACTGAGAATCAATCAAGGGGTAAACTTGTTCCTTTTTTCTCTCACCCTCTTTTTAATAAATATAAGAATTCTCGAAGCATTCAGCAACCTTTTTTCGATAGACTTTTGACGAATGTAAGAAAGGAATTTTTACATATTTGGAGTAGAAAGAATTTTCTGGGATTTTTTAAGAAACAAAAGAAAAATTGTATTCTACTTTTCTTACCAAAAAGGAAGAAAGAGAAGTAATTTTCCAAACTTTGTGTTGAAATTAGTCTTAATATTGTGTTCTTTTTATTATGTTCAATGCATTATAAATCCTTTTAAATACATATTCTTGTTACTTAACATTATTATGGTTTATTTTTATTCTACTTCACTTGTGTGAATAAATTATGATCTACGTTTTCCATTTAAAATCACAAGTCTTTATTATATCTCTCTCTGGTGTGCTCACTCTAAAAACCTATGAAAACTCCCTTCCTCTATCTTCCAATTCCTTTATGTGCACAAAATGACATCTACTAAGATGAGATCCCACCCCAAGATTAGAATGGTGTATTTAATGTAAATATTATTCATTTTTTGGTTAGATTAGCAATAAACATAACACCTCCCCTTATTTAAGGAGGGACTTTGTCTTGCATGTTGTGGTTGAACATCATATTTTTTCTTTGAAAAAATATCCAACCAACAATTTTTCATGAAATCATGGTACAAATCTACCACAAATGTGATGTAAAACTGACAAAATAAGAAAGGCTTAGTTGCTTTGTTTTTACACAACCTGAAATGATTAAAATTATCCAAAGCATCACAACCAAAAACAACTGCCAATATCAATTTTTATGCAAAATTGACCCAAATCATGGTACAAAATGAACCTTATGTAGTAGTGTCTCTAGTGAAAATAATCATCAAAAAAAAAAAATTTATACTACCTCTCGAGGTAGATAGTATTGTCAAATGGTAGTGACTAGGGTAGAGGGTAATTTCTAGGATTATATGACAAGTTTGGAGATGATTTTTGATGACTGTACTTTATATTTTTGGTACCAAATCATTATGATATGGTGTAATAAAGTGTATGAAATCACTCCTTCCTCCAAAACCTAAAAATGCACTCAAACAATAATGTAAACTAAAATTCCCTAAGTGTTATTAGGATAGAATAACCTTATCATGTGTTAATACATGTAAACATATTAATACTACCAATACTCCAAGGATTGATAAAGTTGCATGTAGCTCTCTTAATTCCTATGTGAATGTGAAATTACGAAATTTGTTATGTCGTTAGACCTATGTCTTATATTGGATATGTATGGCCAACTTGTGGCTTACATAATCCCTCATCTTTTCATAGTTATTCATTTATGATTTCATATGCTTATTAGGTCAACCTATCTAATGACCATAATATAGGAAGGGTATATATAGGAGGAAGTAAGGATTTTTTTTATCATTATATTGAGCACTTGAGTATTATTCTATAGTTTGTAGGTTGCCCCCTTGAAGTGGTGAATTCTTTCTACTTGCATATTATGATACACACACACACACACACACACACACACACACACACACACACACACACACACACACACACACACACACACACACACACACACACACACACACACACACACACACACATATATATATGGTTTTCTTTGGTGTTCTATTATATTTTATATTCATATCTATCTAAGTAATTTCATTACAAGTGATATCAAAGCTTCAATTTGGCTAGATTTCGGTCAAACCCCTAATTTTGAAGACTCAGCGATATTTTCAAACTGGTGGTCAATTTTTCTATAATTTTTAACTGAATTTGATAAATCTATCAAGAAATTCTATCCCAAAAATTCAATATCTATGAACTTATCATTCATAAGTTATATCCACTATATGGTTTTTCATAAATTATCTCCATAGGATTTTATTTGTGGAATTTTTCTAGGTTTCTTATATTTTGGAAAAATTACAAAAAAAATATGTAGGGTTTGTCCCTTGTGTATTTTTCCATTCATTCTACCATATATAATATGAAACCCTAAGTCAAAACCCAAAACCCTAAAATCCTACCCTAATACTTGTATACCAAGACCCAAACCCTACATCACGACATGGAGATCAACTAGATGCCAAGGGAAGGGTCAAGCAACCCCAAGAATGTTTCCAGATAAGGAAGATCTATGGATTTTGAATCCTCGTCTTCTTGAGTATCAGAAATTTTTAACCAACTTCAAGACAAGGTAAATAATATGGTGAATAGGGATGACTTTAATATTGTGCAGGCCCAATTTGGTAATCCATTGAATTTAATAAATGAGGAAATGAGGATAAATTTTGACAATGGGTTAATAATAGAAGGAAGAAATTAAAATGGGGATTGAATCAATGCAGAAGGATATGATGAAAAATATTTCAAACACGAATACTAATATGTATTCTTGTTCAATTCACACGCGTTCCTCAAGATATGTGCAGCCAAATCCAAATCACATCGACCAATGAGGATCCTCTGCACAGCATGGTGGTTCCTCTAGTAAATGGTGTAACATTATTCTTAAATTGGAAATGCAAAATTTGGAATGATCCAATCACCCAGATCAACCAAATGGAGAATTTTTTTGACCTACATCAAGTTCAAAGTGGATAGAAAGCAGTAATGGTATCCTTGTATCTAGAACCAAAACAATTCACTTTGTATTATTGGGTGTGCACTAAAAATAAGAAGAATGCTCTTAATATCTCATGGTCAATTTTTTCAGAGGAGATGCAAATGTACTATAGTAGTTGTGTGGCCAAGAACTACTTTAGCCAATTGGAAAAGTTGCAAAAAAACATGGTCACTGAAGCTTTATAAGAAACATTTCTATAGCTTGTCATTACATGTGGATATAATTACAAATGACCATATGAATGATCTATTCTTAGGTGGTTTCAAGGATCACATCCAACATGAGGTACAGATGTTTTATCTACTCACTATTTTTGAATCTATTATCATGACACATAGGGCAAAGGAAAAATTCATTTCCATGAAGAGGAATAACTTATATCATTAGATATCATAGCACTTCAATACCATCATTCCCTCAAACTACAAGGTTGACACCTCAAAAAATTGAATAGAAAAGGGAAAAGGGTTTATGTTTCAATTATCATAGTAAATGGAGCAAAGGACATAAATTTGTAGAGAAGAAATTATTTTACATTGAAGGGACCAATGAGGAGGAATATGATAATGAAACATAATAGTAACATATGATGAACATGAAGATTCCCGATCAACTATCTCATGTTATGATTTATATGGTATTATCACTCCACAAACCCTTATGGTGGTGGGTTACCTTAAGAAGAATAAGGTTATGGTATTGATTAATTCTGGGAGCATAATAATATTATCAATAACAAGTTGGCAAATAGATAAATTGTTTCATCCATTCAACACATGAATCTAAAGTAATTATTTCATATGACAATATAATCCAATGTTTGAGGAAATTCCATAAAATCAAACTCAAGATGGGTGACTACAATTTAGATTTCCCTATGTTTTATATTCCCATTGGTGGATTTGATATTATCTTAAGTGTTATGTGGATAACAAATTTTAGAACCATAGAGATGAATTTCCAAGAATTTTTCATGCACTTTCATTATGAGGGATGACAATTTGAACTCTGAGGACTACAGGAAAAATCTCCACAATTGGTTAGCTTCTACCCAATTCTGAATACATCTCTACTTCTATGGGAGTGAGTATAGATAGGGGCATCATATAGTTAAATAGGGTCGAGAGAGGTTCATTTGGATCTTAGAGAGTGTTATCACTCACACATTGGCCTCTTTCCTCTCTCATCCCAATATATCTATCGAGTACCACATCTATCTTCTATTTTACATGATACAATTGATAACTAATGAAGGTTCCCTTTATATAGTAGAGGGGGGACGAAACATTTTAAATCATCTGACCCCTAGCCACCTATGAAATATATATGAGAGGGAGTGGGGATGGTAAGTAGATATAGATAGGGGCCATAAGGAGGGAGAGAGTACTCTAGAGACATGAGGACCCATCCCCCCATACCATATACATAGGGGATAAATGGTGTCGATGGTGTAGTGACCTCAACATCACATAAATGTTTGACATGACACATAGTGGGCTAGGGCTGCATAGAAATGAGTGATAGGACTGACACTTATGGGTCTAACTACGAAACTTCTTGCCCCCTTCCTCTCAATATCTTTTCTATTTGGAGGCTGTAGGGGTAGAGCTATATGGTTATGGTAATGAGTTGTCAAATCCAGCCCCTAGGGTCAATCATTGGATAGTAGGGTTGTTTGGGCCAAGATACCAGATACTCTATAAGGATATTGGGGACCTAGTCTATATAGATAATAGAGAATTAAATATAGCCCCTAGATATACTAAGACAAGGGGCAGAAGGATTTGTAGCACATTTGTTCTCTATGGAAGTTCAACCACCAAATATAGTCACACATCTTGGTCTTAAAAATCTTATTGATAACCATGCTGTTGTCTTGAAGGATCCAAAAGTATTTCCTCCCAAAATGCATCATGATCATGCCATTTAGTTAGTTCCATGAAGTAAATCCCCCAACATCAGGGCTTATAAATACCCATATGTGTAAAAGAGTGATATTGAGAAGATGGTAGAGGAAATGTTATAAGCATGTATTATTTGTCATTGTTAGAGTGCTTATTCAATTCCAATGGTGATGGTGTATAATAAGGATTACTTGTGGTTTATGTGTCTAGACTACAAATAACTTGACAAGTACACTATCAAAGATAAATTTCCTATTCCTGTCATTGATGATTTATTAGATGAGTTGTATGGTGCAATTTATTTTACAAAACTAAATCTTCATTCTGGGTATCACCAAAATAGAATAAAGGAAGAGGATATTCATAGGACAACATTCATGACTCATCAAGGCCATTATGAATTTCTGGTGATGCCTTTTAGTCTTACAAATGCACCATATACTTTTAAAATTTTGATGAATTTTGTATTTTGAAATTTCTAGAGAAGTTTTTCTTGGTCAATAGTAAATCATGAGAGGAGCACTTACATCATGTAAATAAGGTCTTAGAATCTCTATAACAACATAAACTATATGCAAATCCTTCAAATTGTTCATTTAGGGTAAAGGAAGTAGAATAATTAGGTCATATCATCTCTCATGAAGGTGTCAAGGTGGACCCCCATAAATGTTAGTGTAGGTTATTTTCCATGTATTTATTTTATGTACTTAGATTTCCTCCATAAGTGATTCATCATGATTAGGTGTCCTAGGGTGTCGTTATGGTCTTACATGCATCATAGAGGGTCATAGGAGTTACATTTGACCATCTATTCCTAGAATGTAACTCCCACCTCTTGAATGCTACATTTGTGGGAGATTTACACACCCCACTCCTATTTGTACACTCTTTGATCTTGAGAAATGCATGGGATTTGAGGATTTTTCTTTGCACATCTTTGTGTTTTGGAGTATTTTCTGTTTACACCTTTTTGTTGGCTTCATACTTGAATCCGCATAACCTCGTGTCTAGACGTCTTCCTCTTTCCTCCTCGGCACATGCTCCAATAAGGTATCAAGATGCAAGGATCAAAAAATGTTGGCTCATTTTCATTGTCTTGGTTTAATTTAAGGTTTTTCAACAATGTTTATGTGAAAAAAAAAATCTTCTCAATCCTATGTGCTTGATATTTTCATCTTTCTGGTAGGATAGTGCTTGATTTGAGGTACAGGGGCTTCGGTTTGTGAAGAGGTTGAAAGTGGGTTTCCAAGGACCAACTTGGCCTCAGCTCACAAAGCTAGGAAATGAGCTATCCTAGCTCGTTAGTAGCTCATCACACTACCTCATTACATTTCATTATATTGCCAGCCTTTTTTGTTGAGAGGATCTTCTTTTACTTAGTCTACGGCTAAGTTTTGAGCTTGCAGCTTATGCATTGGTAGTTTCAGTAACATCCATAGATTGTGTCTATTGCATTGCTTTCCCGTGCATCATCTTGACTCCTTGAAAATATGCATTTATCTTGCACAACTCAGGTTTTACCTTTGCATAGTCAGTTTTACATTGATCTAACGTGGGCTCGTGTAACTCCTTGGTGATGCATTGTTCAGTTTTCTCGTGCTTCTGGTCACTCGGGTTGCTTGTTACATTAAAAAATTGACACATACCACTCAAATATCATGACATTACCTATTCTCCCAACATGTGACCTCAGTTCCAGCCCCTTATGTGAATCCTTACTCTGTTTGATGACCACTCTTTCTCACTACTCTAAATTATTGGTTTTTTTATCTCTATTGTGTCTGGCTCGCATTATTTTGAGCTCATATTGTAAACTGCCACATCTGATTAGCATTTCATTTGTTAGTGTGACTACCTTTAGCTTCTTCCTGTAGATTTTTACATGTTTCCTCTATCGTGTTGGGGCTTCACTTTCCCCTGTGCTTCTTTTGTACACCTGAGTTGGCCTAATGGTGAAGAACATGTGCTTTTTAAGTAGAGGTCATGAGTTCAAATCCTAAAGGGGGTAGGGTATGCACACCTCATTGCTAGAAAAGTTAGTTGCCTCCCGCATGTGAGTATGAGGTATTCCCATATGCTATAAGCCGCTTGTAGACTCAAAAACAAGCCGCTTGACATCGTGGACTATAAAAACCTATTATTATTATTATTATTATTTTCAAATTTTTAAGTCCCTTTTAATAAGTGGGTCTTATATTATTAAAAGTGGTGAGTATTTTTTTATAAGGTATATTTAGGTTTAATAAATGGTAAGGCTCACATGTTAGGTCTTAATATGTTTTATGAGGATCTAATTTAATATTTAGGGTTTAGGTTTATTAGTAAAGGTGTTTAATATAATTGTTAGCTTCTGATTCAATTACAATCTAATAATATTTTTTAAAAGGTCAATTTAGTGTCTTATTAGGAGGTTTTGTGTGTTTTAATCAGGAAATTAATTAAATTAGGTAATTCCTAGTTTTTAATTAAGTCCCTTTTTACATTTTTTGTGCATTTTTTAGAAAATAGAAAAATTGGTCATAAAATATTTCTGAAAGTAGAGTTACTGGGATTTTTTCCTACAAACAGGGGGGTTACTATTGTTGTTGGGTGTTGTATTACATATATACACATTATCAATTGAGTCTGGCATCTTTCCCCTTACTTATGTTTATGCACCCTTCTTCTTGTACACCTTGCACTTCTTGCTTCTACATCATGGAGGATGCTCTTTCTATACTTGATCATCATAGGAGGATCACCTTACAACCTGTGCCACTTCTTCTTGGGATAGAAAATTACACATGATCACATGCTTCAATACAACGTTAATTTTCCCATGAAGGTCTTTCACACTTTCTCCATGGGCCAGTTCCATCCCCCACTTGTCATCATCTTTTTTAGGACTATCTTTACACATGCGACCATGTTGTTGGCCACTTGATGTTGCATGTCACTAGACCTATCCACCTTCATGTGGCAGGCTCAGATCCTCCCCACATCATATAGATCATCTTTCAGACATTATTTGGAGACTTCACATGCTATTGTTGTTTCTACTACTGATACAATTTTCTCCTCTTCTAATTTGTGTGATGAAAGTTCTGTTGGCATGGACTCACTTAGTTCCATCTGTGATGAAAAGGCTTTTTTTTCTAGTTTTGATGATGAAAGTGCTACGAAGGACTCCTCTCTTCCTTCTCTCAACTTTCCATAGTATGTTAACACTCCTCCCTTCTTATCAGACATTAGGAAGTCCCATTCTAAGCTTTATATAGTCATTTTGCCATCCTCTTTTCCACTTGTAGTGTCCGAGGCCCTTTCTACTCCTCTTTCTTAATGTTGTGATCACTCATACATGTCATACATCACTCTTATATTTGTCAATCCCCCTTCCTGGGATGAGTATCTACCTAAAAAAAATTATTTTAGAAGTACATACTTGTGATGCATTACAAGTTCCTCATCCTTATATAGGTGTTTCGTAGCATTATTTTATCTCCTTTGTTGGGAGTGCCCCTTCTGGGACTCTTATAACTTCAAATTTTTAGAAAATCTTCATTGATCGAGCCTTCCTTGAGAATCCCCTTTCTACTGTGGGGTTTGTTTAATTATCTTAACATCACTTGGGCATCCTTTTATTGGATGTTCCTTTATCAATCTCTGATAATTTTATGCTCATGTCATTACCCTCAGTTCTTTGGCACTCCCTTGCTAGACCTATGTCCCATTTCCATGGACCAAATTCACAAATCTTCATACTACTACCTTTGGATTCCTTCACAGAGTGGGTAGACTTCTAGTACTTCAATTTTTTCCTTCCTAAGGGAAATCACATAGTTCGATGTGGGTGGCTCTTCTTCAATCTAGAGGCAATGGACCACATCATCGATGTTCTTCTTGAAGGACCTTCATGTTCTCTCTTCTTTATCTAATCTACCCTAGAGTATGATTGTATTTAGGTACCTTATCTGGCCATATTTCAAGTACCCATTTATTCTCCTTCTTCTCTAGTTTTCTTGAGTGATTTTGTCTCTGTTTTGGGGATTTTTTTTGTCACAGGTTTTTCTCCTTTCACTCCACTTTTTGAGATTTTCTTGTACATGGGTACCTCATCAGGCCTTTTTTTTGGGACCCACTTCTCCTTGTTTTCATCTTTGTGCCCACCTAAGATATGCTTCAGGGAGGTGTTAGTGTAGTTTATTTTCCATGTATTTGTTTTATGTACTTGGATTTCCTCCATAGGTGATTCATCATGCTTAGGTGTATTAGGGTGTCATTATAGTCTTGTGTGTGTTATAGAGGGTCATAGGAGTTACATTTTTCAGGCTATTCCAAGAATGTAACTCCCACCTCCTGACTGCTACATTTTTGGGGGATTTACATACCCCACTCCTATTTGCATACTCTTTGATCTTGAGCAATGCATGGGATTTGAGGCTTTTGCTTTGCACATCTCTGAGTTTTGGAGTATTTTGTGTTTACATGTTCTTGTTGGCTTCATACTTGAATCCACACAACCTTGTGATCAGTCATCTTCCTCTTTCCTCCTTAGAACATGCTCCAATAATAAGATCAAGGCCATGGTGTAATGGGAAGTTCCCAAAACCATCAATATTTTGAAAGGTTTCTTAGGATTCATAGGGTACTATTCAGGGTAATCCGTAATGATGCACATCACTGGCGCCTACAATAGATCTGATGGCGCGCGACACTATAGCGACAATAGATCGTAATGATCGCGCGTCAGTTGATTCCAGTTGACGCGTGACACTGTTCTCTATTGACGCGCGATTCACAGTCACAAAATGATCACGTGACATTTCAAGTCTAAATCAGTGACGCGCGACAACTGTAATCTCGTATTGACGCGCGACACAGTCACAAAATGACGCGTGACATTACAGTCTATTGACGCATGACATGTGTCCTCTATTGACGCGACGACGTTGTCCTCGTATTGACGCGCGACAGTTTCCTCAATTGATGCGTGACACTGTTATCCTCAATTGACGCGCGACATTGTCTTCTAAATGACGCGCGACATTGTCCGTCTATTGACGCGTGACATTGTCCTCTATTGACGCATGACATTTTCCTCTATTGACGCGTGACATTGTCCTCTATTGACGCGCGACATTGTCATATATTGATGTGCGACATTGTTCAAACAATTGATGCGCGACATTGTCCTCTATTGACGCGTGACATTGTAGTCTATTGACGCGCGACATTGTACCTCTATTGACGCGTGACATTGTAAACAAATGACGCGTGACATTGCCTTCTATTGACGCGTGACACTGTAATCAAATGACGTGTGACACTATAAACAAATGACGCGTGACACTATAAACAAATGACGCGCGACAGAGCCTTCTATTGACGCACGACACTACTTCCTATTGACGCGCGTCATTAGAAGCAAATGACACACGTCAATAGGGGACAGTGACGCCCATTTTTAGGTTATAAATACCCTTATGCCGCTCATTTTCTCATTTACGTTTTCCCATTCTTGAATTTTTACAGGTCTAAATCTTTGAGAAAGACGCATTTACAGCTATAATGTCGACTTCACATGCTTCCCAATTGTAAGTTCAGCAAGAAAATGAAGAGAATCCAAGTCAATCGATTTCCAAGATAACCTACAGGAATCCCTTATGCCCTCACATCCATATGGCTTTAAGGATGTCTCCAGAATATCAAGCTATAATAGAAGAGTGTGGATTTACAGGGCTCGTTAATATGCCCCATTTCGAAACAGATCCAGATATATTGAATTACCTTCTGTCATGCTACAATTCAGAGGATGGTATATTTTATGTGACTCTGAGCGATGGCCAAATGTTCCAATTCACTATTGAACTGAATGACATACATCGGTTTACGGGCCTTCCTATCAGAAATTTACCAACTGTTACAACCAAGGCAACACTCGTGGAAGAAAACAAGAAATTTCTCGAATCAAAGTACGGTTTCCATGTGGATTGTAAGTATAATTCGTTTTAATTCAAAAAATTTAATTCTGTTTTTTATTTTGATACAATTTGTTGTTGTAAATTGATAGTAATTTTCACTGTTTCGCATTTGCAGCCCATGTTAATAAATCCAGGCATGGTGCAGATACACAATCAATTGCACACCACTTTCTTGCTGCACTTATTGCATTTTTTCAAGCCAGAATTGTTATGTAGGGTCGCCAAATAGATATACCAAATTGGGCCATTGCATACATTTGTGCCACTATCTCAAAACAAAAATTCTATTGGTGCACATTTCTATCCAAAAAAATAAGAGCTGACATATCAAATTCGAAAATCTCAGAAAAACCTTTCATTTACTCAACAAACTATCTCCTCGGCTTCTACTATGAGGCACTTTTAAATTTAAAAGCTAAATAAATTCCTACTTTCTCTGATGAGGCTTTGATGAAATTCTCAATTCCATTTGCAGAACAACAGGTATAAACTATTTAGTTTGTAATTGTATTACAATTTTCTTCATTACAGTGCACAGTTATTAAAACTTAAATTTTAATGTTTTGCAGAGAAGATATCTTGAAGCGATTTCCAAAAAAAAAAAGATGTCGAGAGGAAGAGGCCAACTACACGCAGAGGCTTCGGGGGACTCCCAATCTGAAATGGAAGCTCACTCCTCTTCAGACCCTCAACAGTTTGAACTCGTTAAACGCCAGAGAAGTAATACATTCTCGTATATTAATTACAAATTCCAAAGTTGCAGATTTATTTTTCAATTTAAATTTTAGCAAAATGAATTGACAACATTTAATATTGATGAATAGTAGGGACTATGGAACCTTCTTCCCCAACTCACTCCGTACAGTCGCATGCATTGATATCTTCTAAACAACCACTGAGTACAACTCCTACAAGGCCACCCGTAGCACCGAAAAAAACAACCCCTCGACAACAAGGTACAACTTTTCTATAGAACGTTTAATTTCGTAGTTTTGACTTTATGAATTGTTTTAATATTTTTCATTTTTTCTTGTACTTTTCAGCACATGTCAGTCATGATCAAGCCACGGCACCGAAACCCACTCAACCATTAATTTTTAAAATGCCAACCAGAGGAATAGTGAAAAAGACCATTGGTAAACGCATGCCTTTTGCTCCGGCCCCTAGTGGGACACTAAACCTTGACTCCTCGTTTCGAATTCCAACTCTCTCACTTGGTGGCTTGCCCAGTGCAACGGGCATATCTGTTTTGAACAATATAAATTTAGATGAAGATTATTTGGGCATTGATAGCAATGACCCAACTGGTTTTTTCGATACCCGCGAGATGATTCAAGGGCAGCAGGTATACTTCAGTCTTCAAATTTCAATTTTAATATGCTTTACAATTTTTAATTACATTCTGATTTATCTAAATCTAAATCTTTAGTCTTCAAATTTATTTATCTAAATCTTGATTTATTTTTTCAAAAACAGGATCAGCCCACCCAAAGACAGAAACAAGGAGCAGTTGATCTTGGTCATGGTGAAAGCCCCCACACTTCTCTAGCAAGATCGTCTGCATCAGATTCAGATAGTGAAGAGTTTCCACCTTTTGCTTTGGAGAACTTAATTGGTAATGATTGTCAATCCCATGCCAGTGAGTTTATTATTCCTCAAATCCAATAGCTGATAGAATGGGAGAAAAGGGCTAAAATTCTTATCAATGAGATTATTAGTCGTTATGAAAATTATTGGCAACGAGGATAGTTTATACGCTGCAGTCCAGAATCAACCTGCGAAGATGGATTCCTTACTTACCCAAGTAAGATGTGGGAATGTCACGTTTAATAACGACTATAAAGATGGCATTTTAGATAAGGCACTAAAAAAATTGGAAAATATTAGTGCCGAGGCCCAGGCATATTTTAACAAATGGTCAAAGGACAAGGATTTGGTATCAATCGCAAATGCCAAAAGAGATAGAGTGGTTGTAAGTACTATTACATTCTAACAATCATTTTTGTTAATTTGAAATTTTGAAATTACATTAATATTTTGAATTGACGTTACTATTTTTGTGCAGTTGAAATATGAAAATTTGAAGAGTCAGGCGAAGGTTTTGCAAGTTCACTTGGAAACAGCAAAGAACAACTTATCCGCAGCAAAAAATTTGAAGCAAAATATTAGTTTTGGTTAACAAACAAAAAAATACACTAAAGCGGATAATTAAAGAGCATGGTCTCGACCCTGACATCTTCTTCAAAGCCAAAGCAGTTGTTGATCCAAATTTGCTATCGCATGGAGATGCAACAAATCAAGAAGAAAGAATTATAAAAAATCTGGACAGTGCTGCAGAAGATCTTATAAGTTCAGGGGTTATTTCTGGTGTTGGGGAAAGAGGTGCAGCCAGAGTGGAAGAAGTTGTTGGGGAAGAGGGAAGAGCAGAATTTTCTAAATAAAAAGAGGGTTTTCAAAATTAGAAACTTTTATTATTGACTAAACTTTTAATATTGAATTTGAAAACTTCAACTATTGAGTTTGTACTATGCTATTTCAATTTAATTATATGGTGATTAGATGGTGATTATCATGAATTATATGTATGTTTCTTGTTTACTTGCATTGTCATGAATAGTATGTGGACATAGATGATGAATGATGACAATTGATAATCAGTGATAGATGATGATGAAAGAATATGATCGATTTAATGTGTATAATGTAAAATTTAGTTCCTAAATATCTTGTGGGACTTTAATTATCTTGAAAATTATGTCGTGGGACTTTAATTGTATCTGTGGGGTTATACTGTATGAAAGTAGACTTAAGGTCTATAGTTGGTAAAATGTAGATAGGTTAAGAATCTGTGTTTGTACTATTGATGTTACCTTGTCATAAGATTTGTGCATAGTAAGGAAGAGTATAACACATTGTTTCTATATGTCATTATGTGGTCTATCATGGTGTTGAGACAAGAATGTATTGCTACTACATGAAGATGTATTGTGTAATAGAGGTTATACTTTTGATTCATGCTCAAAGTTGGGAAAAATTAGTATCTACAAATGTTATAAAGTTGAGAAATCTCATATTGATGTTACCTTGTCATAAGATTTGTGCATAGTAAGGAAGAGTATAACACATTATTTCTATATGTCATTATGTGGTCTATCATGGTGTTGAGACAAGAATGTATTGCTACCACAAGAAGATGTATTGTGTAATAGAGGTTATACTTCTGATTCATGCTCAAAGTAGGGAAAAATGAGTATCTACAAATGTTATAAAGTTGAGAAATCTCATATTGATGTTACCTTGTCATAAGATTTGTGCATAGTAAGGAAGAGTATAACACATTGTTTCTTAAAGGATTCTTAGAGGTCAATGCAAGGTTTGACAGTGGCTCCAGGAATGCGTTGATTCAAATGCTCATCTATCTTTACATCATAAGGTTATTGCCTATAAAGGTTGTGAGTTAATGAAAGTGTGAAAGATGATGTGATATGTGTAAGGTAATTGGAAATAGTCTCTTCCAGTACAAGAAGATTCATGGTGTATGGTCAGGTTATCTAAGATGAGCTTTGTAACTTTGTTTGACCTGATGAGTGCAGTGGAAAAGTTTAAACAAAAAAAATATCTTAAGAAAACTGATGGAACCAAGAAGGGGAAATTAATTGATGTTCCTAAACTTGATGCAAATCAAGCAGGAGGGAAGAATTCTGATCAATGTACTTTAATATTAATGGAGGGTGACTCAGCCAAGGCTCTTGTGGTTTGAATCAGGGAAATGTGAATATTGAATTTGGTAGTATTGTGACATGTTTCGACATCACTTTCCAATTTAATTTTTTGTTATTTTAGTTATCTTTATCCTATTAGGTGGCAGGAATATCTATTTTTTGGGAAGCTACCACTCACCAACAAATGGAGAATAAAGAGATAGTAAATAGAAAAAAAATCCTTGGTCTACAGGAAGATAAAATATATTAAAAATAAATTAATATAATTCTAAGAAATCAAGAAAGAATCATCACTGGTAATAAATTAAACATAATTGCAAATATGCTAGGGTTTAGCTTACCTCTTGTGTATTAGATTGCTGTGAAATCATCAAGGGTAACATGCTAGATCTTTGTTTCACATGACATTGTAGATGGATGGGTGAGTTGCTTGACATTGTCAGTCCTGAGAAGTGCCAGCAACATCTTTAAATATATAGACCAACAATATCTTTAAATAAAAGTAAATATAAAGAATTAGACTTGTAATGTCTTTAATGATAACAAGAGCTGAAAAAATGTAAGGTAACAAACAATAAGATTATGTTGAAGAAGATACCTATTTAAAATTGAAATCATCACCGGTAATGTGCTAGATCTTTGCCTTAAAAAATTCAACACAAAAAATTGATTAGTAGATAGATGGGTGAGTTGCCTGACATTGTCAGTCCCGAGAAGTAACAGCTTCCTCGGATGGATGTCAACCCACGTTTTCAAAAAATAAAATTTTTGTATTTAACTAAATGTAAATACATACACCTGTAACATCTTTAATTATAACCAGAGCTGAAAAAATGAGCAGTAACAAACAATAAGATTAAGGGGAAAAAGATACCTGCTTAAAGTTGAAATCATCACTGCCACTGGTAATGATATAGATCTTTGTTTTAAAAAAATCCAACACGAGAAATGGATTAGTAGATAGATGGGTGAATTGCCTGACATTTTTAGTAAATAGACCTGTAACATCTTTAATGATAAAGATAAAAGATAGATAAAGAAGATACCTACTTAAATTTGAAACAATCCATTATCAATAGCTTCATCAAAGTTCGATGTTGTCTTCTGTAGAATGTGATGAAGAGCCAATTACACTCTCAAGGTTGGGAATATTTGTACTTGTAGCTGTATTATTTACATCTCTTTTTTTGCAAAAGGAATTCCAGTGAGCAATTGCTCTGTCAAAAAATGAATAGTAACAAACAATAAGATTAAGGGGAAAAAGATACCTGCAAAAAAGTTGAAATCATCACTGCCACTAGTAATGAGCTAGATCTGTGTTTTAAAAAAATCCAACACGAGAAATGGATTAGTAGATAGATGGGTGAATTGCCTGACATTTTTAGTATATAGACCTGTAACATCTTTAATGATAAAGATAAAAGATAGATAAAGAAGATACCTACTTAAAGTTGAAACAATCCATTATCAATAGCTTCATCAAAGTCGATGTTGTCTTCTGTAGAATGTGACGAAGAGCCAATTACACTCTCAATTTTTGGGAATATTTGTACTTGTAGATGTATTATTTACACCTCTTCTTTCGCAAAGGGAATTCCAGTGCGCAATTTCTCTTTCAAACGGAAAGGTTTCGAGGGAGTATCGTGAAACGTAACACCTCATGCAACTTTCTAGATTTTTATCCAACCTGTTTCTCAATTTTGATTTTATAAATGACAATGCACTGAAAACTCTTTCATCCTCCACAGACCCCAAAATCATTGTCTGGCATAATTCATATAGTCTGAAATACTCACTGATATCTTCTTGTAAGATAGAACTTTGATAGATTCCTCTCCACAGCCTTGTAATAGCACCACTTTCAGAAGGCTGATCTAAATTCTTATATTGGTTCCTCATTGTTGTTGCAAAATTGGTTGACTGAAACTTTAATAAATTGGCATTCAGTATACCTTTGATTTCCGTACCCTTGAGCTCTGACGTCTTTGTAAATTGTTCCATTATTGTACCCATTGATTTATAAAAATGATTACTGACAAAGTCTGCACGGCCACCTTCTGTATTCCAAAAATTCGGATTCATCACACCCATGGCTTCCAGAATTTTATCTTTACAGAAACGTTCCCTAATTTCTGATGACAAGGTTTCTGAAAATTTTTTAAGCTTTATTCTTGTATCAACTATCACATACTCAAACAAATTACATGTCACAGGAACATCTTCTCGTTCCGATCCTGTAATATCTTGACGTATTTGTAAAATGTGCATTGGTATTTCCCTCCCATTAACAGAGATGCATAGGTGATCGTGGATATTAAATCTCAAAAAGGTGTTAGGATTTTTAAGATCTAATAAATCTCTCCAATTTTCAAAAACAGGTGCATCAAAACTATCCTGGGAACAATACAATATATCAAGACTTTGACATACCATTTTCCTCATCCGTATAAAATCCACAATATAGATCAATCTGCCCTGTGCATGCTTCATCAGTGTATTGATCTCCTTTAACATTGGAAGAATACCAACCAATGTAAGCAAAGTCTCCGAATCAGTTAAGCGGAACAACAGGTCCCTTTCCCTATCAACTTCATGACAATATTTGTGCATGAAACCAACCAATGAAGGATACTCCTCACGAACTCTGCATGCTGGTTCATACAAAGAGATCCATCTAGTCTCCACATCCTTCAGAAGTTTTTTGCCGTTTGTAATTCCAATTGAAAATTTTTGGAACTCAAGAAAATGCTTTGGGCTGCTTGACATATAGGCATGAAGTTCTCTTATGAGGTCTTCTAATTTAGCAACATTTTCGTGGTTGCTTACCATTTTATACGCTAAATTCATTATGTGAGCCATACAGTGAATTGGTAGCATATATGGGGCCACTGTTGTTTGTAATCTAAAACACAGCCCTGTTCGGTGACCCTGCATGACAGATGCACCATCTGCTCCAACGCATACCAACTTCGTAGCAATTTCATAATCAGTCATACCAGCAACATCTTTCAAATGAGAAATAACTATTTTATATAGGTTTTCAGCATTGCAGTTTTCAACCATTTTCATAACACCCAACAGATGAGGAGTCCTTATATGATTTTCTAAAGTATATATGTGGATACATACCCATGCGGTGTTGTCGACTGCTATCACTTCATCAATTGAAAGAGAGATAAAGTTTGCTTTTTTTACATTCTCTTTCAAATCTTCCTTATCTATCATCGAGAGGCATTTTGCCATTTCCCATCCACTACTCTCATACCAATGAGACTGAGGTTCATTCAGAATTCCATTAAATTGATACAAAACTTTGAAATCAAGGAAATCTGACATCACCCTTCCTTTTTTAAGTATTTGAAAAAGAGTAGAGAATTGTATGAATTTTGCATGTAGATTTGTTTCTTTCATCTTACCAATATGCGATGTGATTGTTCCTCCCTTTTCCAACAGATGTCTGTGTTTTTTTCTGCTCTGCCTCATATTCCGCTGTGTATCTGACATGCATGCACTCCTTTTCATTTTTCCACCTTTGTGTTTTGATTTTCTGGCCATTCGCACCTGTTACAGTTAAATATTGTTTTCCACAATGTTTTTCTATTGTGTCCAGCTTCAGTTGCATTTTTTGTTACTTTCCCAATTTCCACGTACATATTGTACATGTACATTCACATGGGATTTCTTCAGAATTAGATGATTGTGCAGGTTCAATAAATGGAAATTTAGTTGCCTAATCAAACTTGTATGTCCTGCCAATGGTCCACATATTCTTGTTTGTTTTCAATGCTTTACTTTTTTTAGTAGAATTTTGAGCAATATTGCAATCACCTGGTTTCCTCTTTCTTGGACCAGAGTTTGATATTGATTTCTGTCTTCCATTTTTCTGAGTTTTTGTATCTGTGATATCTAGCTGCACTTCTGGTTGCACCCCAATAGGAATAATATCTTCAAGATCTTGCATATTATCATAGGTTTCATTTGTTTGACTGTGATACTGTGCAAAATTCATGTCCACCTCAATAATGCCTTCCACACAGTCAGTATTCTGATTCTTTTTTGTGGCATCTATATGATTGGTATTTACATTATCTGTATCCGCAGGGTTTCCAAAATACTTGAAGAGTGATTTCTGAGATTTCTTACTTACTTTTAGGTTATTCGTATTCTTTGAGCTGGCACCCTTCCATTATTCTGAAAAGAGTGACTGCGTCAACAAAAGAACCAAGAAGCGACTCTGTCCAGTCTCTGAGGTCTTGTCGCGTGTGAACTGTCTGATGTCACGCGTCAACACTTCCTCAAGTCACGCGTCAACACTTCCTCTGTCGCGCGTCGACCCTTCCTCTGTCGCGCGTCACTTCTTAGCCCAAGTTGCGCGTCAGTATATCTCTTGTCGCGCGTCAATACAGCTCTTGTCGTACGTCAGTACAGCTCTTGTCATGTGTCAATATAGCTCTTGTCGCGCGTCAATATTTCCCTTGTTGCGCGTCAACACTACATTTGTCACGCGTCAACAATCACAGGATAACAGTAATATGAATCTCTAGTGCTCAAGGGTATGCGAGTTCAAATTTCATAGTATTGGTAATTTGGTAAGCTACTTGAGGTATACTACCCCGGTGAATCACATAGGTTTTTATAGGAGATGTTTTCAAATGAAGGCAAAGCCGACCCCCCAAAAAAAATATACTTTATATTTTAGACGAACAGGACACCGACCCACTCCGAATAATTCGCCTTTTCAAAATTTCCTAAAATGAAATTTTCACCATATTATGAATATTCGCCGCTAAAATTATCCCTGGTACTATTGCAAATTTTTAAATAACTATGGCACTATAGCAGTACCACTCATAGAATTATTGAAAAGAGACTCCTTTCATTGGAATAAGCAAGCTTCTAGAGAATTTTAAAAAATGAAGGAGGTGGTGTTCACTACTCCAGTGCTAGAAACCACATATTCATCTAAGACCTTCATCATTAAATGTGATGTTTCATGCAAGGGGATAGGTGCAATTCTCATATAAAAAGGACACCCCATAGAATTTGAGATCCATTAACTAAAATGAAATAATATGTTAAATCCCACCTATGAGAAGGAAATGGTGACAATTTTGCATGCACTCAAACAATTAATACCATACATAATGGGTAGATACTTTAAGGTAAAGACAGATTATGATAGTCTAAAATACTTCTCATAATAATGAATATATTTTGAAGAGAAACAAAAATGGGTCACAAATATGTTGGTTATGACTTTAAGATAATTTATAAGAAAGGAAAATAAAATATGTTTTTTGATGCACTATTTAGGATGGAAAGAAGCATTTCTATGTTTCATCTCGATATTGAAGGCCAATTGAGTAGATCAAGCAAGGGAAAATGGAAAAAAGATGTATGGACCCACATTCTCATTCAAAATCTCTAGCAGGATCCAAGAATATCTAAAAACTGTATATGGAAGGGTGATACATTGTGGTAAAATGACATTTCATACTTGTGTAAGAACTCTACACTTAAAAATCGAGTTATTTTAGAGCTCCATTGTTGTCCACTAGGAGGCCATTCTAGGTTCTTGAATTCTTATCATGGAGTTGAATAAGATTTATTTTGGTAAGGGTTAAAGGGATTTGTTCAAATAATTGTGTTAGAATTTGTTGTGTGCCAGCGTAATAAGGGTGATACCATTACAACAATAGGTATCCTATAAGCTTTTTTTTATTCCTATTCAAATATGGGAAGAGGTATTTGTTATCTAAAATATTCCCTCCCGGATTAATTTTATAACTTACATTTCTATTTTGGACTTAGGCAGTAGAAATTTATCACCAATGGGAAATATCATGTTTTTACATGAGTTCCACTGATAAAAGGAATTCCTCTTCTAATATTAAATCCAATCATACCCATACTTGGAAAAAAATTTAGAAAATTTGGGTATTTGGGGAAAAATCGGCCAGATCAGTCTTCGGTGGAATAGAAGGAATTGTCCCCTTTTTTTCATGTTCCCCAGTTCCTCAATCAATGGACATATTTGATGGGGAAAGATTGACGAGGCGAAGCATTATCAAAGACAAGGTGGATGTGACAAAAATAGTTAAGGCAGGCCCCGATGGAACAGGTGGAACCATTACACAATTCCACCTTGACTCTGATTCTCTGTCCATGGATAGACTTGTGAAAAAATCAAGCCCACACGGCACATCAAGCACATTTTATCCCTTCCTTCCATTGCCCACCCATACACTTTATATGACCCAAACACAAAACATTAAAGTAGCCTTTGAATACGTGAAGGGCACACTTTCTAATTCCTTCCACTTGCCTAAAATACGCATCACCATAACTTTTTCCATGTAACTCTAAATATTACAAAATCAATCTTTTTTAGAAAGGTATTATTATCCAAATAACTCTCCTAGTGATTTGGATAACTTTTATACATCTTCTAGCTATGAGATATTCATTGTAAGGTTTTGTGCACTCAAGTTCCCTTAGCACATTCCCTTCTTTTCCTCACGTACCCTTACGTGTTTCCCCTTCTCTCCTTCATTTCCTTTTCTTCGTTGTTCCATATTCCCTCTACACACATCTTCTATGCATTCACCTTTTCTCTAGAAGATGTTCACCCTCACACGTTCCCACACATCATCTTTTAATAGTTGTGCCTTGATCATGTGCTCTCTTCTCACTAGTTTTCCTCATTTCCCTACATGCGTTGCACACACATTCCTCTGTACCTTCCTTCGTTTTATTCTGGGAACCCTTCCCTTGCACCCTCCTTTGCGCCCTTCTGTGCCAAATCATCTTCTAACATGCTTGATTATGCCACACTCAACCATATAAAGTTCATTAATAGGGCTCTAAATCATTACAACAAATCAATGAATAACATGTGGTAGAAACGACAAACATTATGCATAATTGGCCATTCTTTCAGCCCAATCATGCGCACCACATGTCTTGTGTGCATAGACAGCCCTGGGATCCTTTGAAAGACGTATATTTTTCTAAAAAAATCTTATTGGTGCATTCTTGGAATTTTCAAAGAGCTTCTGACATCAGCCACAGTGCTAAGTATTCAAATTCAAATTTTGGTGGATCTGGTAGGTGAGAAATGGAAAATGTCTTTCTAAGCATTAATGAAGCATATTTGATTGCTTCAACCACCCAATTTGATATGATCCACCCTTCTTCCTCATCCAACACACCAAAATAGACCTAGGGAAGTGCATTCGATAGATTCTTAGGTAGATTTACATGCATTGATTTCTTCTTGTTGGTGGTTGTATTTCAAATTTAGTTTTTTCACTCCTTCTCTTCTCCTTCTACAGACTCATCTATAAATTTAAGAGTTGGGCTCATTATTAATGTTGGATACTTTTAATCCTTATGCATTTTTGTTAAGGAATTCATCTTTTGTATATTTTGAGGTGTAGACATCTAGATATGGCTCATGCATGTGGTTATTGGCCTCTTTCACCATAGTAACAAATCTGTGCATTTATGTAAGTGATAGAAACATATTTTTGTGACTATTCTTTGTCCTAACTTGTTTTCATTTATTCTTCTTGATTTTATTTTACAGTACATGTTTTTCGTGCCACTTCATGTCCTTTGTAGTTCCTATTTAGTTGTGTTCCATGATAATGATTTGGTAACACGTTTTCAAATGTGTTACTCATGTCTAGTCTCCTTTTACACATTCCATTTTCATTCCACATCAAAAAAAATAGAATGCATCCCTCTTTTTCTAGTGTTATCACCTTTCAATGTAGTTCATTTTCATGTTATCTTTCTACCCATTTTCCCTTGGCATTTATTATCTTATTTTCCCCTTTCAGCACTAGGAGTAGCAGTAGCAGTAGAAATAGATAGCAGAACTTGACATCTCCGAAGATCCATCTCAAGCACATAAGGTCCTGTAACTTGGAGATAGTTCCATTGTGATCTCAAATAGCTCAGCTCTTCCAGATCCAAAATGCGGGGTGCAAGTTTGAAGACCAACATGTATCATCAAGAAATTCACTTTAGAATCATGAACTTCAAAGGTTGGTGGAGTTAGGTGTGTGAAAAATGAAAATAACAGTCCCAACAATTAAAATGCATTTTCAGGTAGCTCAAGTACCAGATTTAATGAAGTATGGGCTCTTACCTACTCCAAAAATAAATATATCATGGGGGAATGGGTTTGACATGGTTTAAAAGATTATTTTCATACATTTAATACATCATGTTGGTGATTGAAGGAAAAAATCTAAATTTTCCTCTCTCATTCCCCTCCTCTTTCTCTTCCATTTTTCTATATATTTGGTATTGGTGATCATTTTTAAAGGTTGGACCCCCCTCATAATAAAAGGGTATCATATCAAATTGATGCACAAGTTTTTTTGAGTTGTAGGCCTCAGATCTAGATGTTTGTGAATGTGTTTATGCCTTCTTCCTTGGATGTAATAGATTATGCATCCTTATAAGGAAATAAAATTCATGTTTTGTGGCTATTATTTTCCCTAGCTTGTGTTTTATTTCATATTCTTGCCCTTTAATTCATTTTAGGTATGTTGTGTATGTTTATCCATGTTGGAGGGTTAATTTTTTTTTTTGTTTTCCATGGAAATGGAAGGTTAAGTGTTGTTTTGGACTGTAGCACTCATTTTGGCCCTTCCTTTTCCCATTTTCCCAAACTGAGAGTATCTTCCCCCTTTTCTTGGTGTTGTCACCTCCCCTTTAAATTGGAATTTACCTTTCATGCATCTCCTTCTAACCCTAGTCCCTTAGATGCTTAGATTTGGATTAGATATTTGTATTTCCAATAATAAGAGTAGTTTGCATTAGGAATTGGTAGAGGAATTCAACCTTATACAGAGGTTGATCTTAGTTTGTAAGTCCCGCATTATAGAGATCATCCCATGTTACCTCAAAATTATGGGTCTCTCATAGTGATTCAAGGCAAGGTGTAATTTTGAGCTCCAACAGTTCTGACATGCCTAGATGGGGGGGGGGGGGAGAAATTTATGAAATACAACATCATTAGTGAGTTATGGTGTGTGAATTAGTGATTTTAAACCTTTTTGAGGTAATATTTCAACACATCTAGTGACTCATATTTCTATATCTACTACTTTCAGCACTTAAAGTTTCTTTTCCGTGAGAAGAATATAGACAAGACAAAGTGCAGAAGGTAGTGAACCTTTTGAATATATGAAATTATCACCAAGGAGAAGAAGAAGAGGTAGAGCATCTCAAAGATCACCATCTCCTCTAAATAGAAACTCTTCCTACTCCTCCATTGAGTAGGCCCTTCTTGTTATCCTCTATAGTTTTAAGACCTATTCCAATCATGGAACATTGAATAAATTTTACCTTTTTCAACTTCAACTATGGAAAATACTTTTATCTAAATGCCAAACATGATATACCAGTGTCTTATTTAAAATTTATTCCCTTTTTCAATGGTGAAAATCATACCACGGTAGCTGATCATAATAGAGATATTGCTAATGTGTGTTTAGTTCATCTAGTCACTGAAGATGATGTTGTAGCTAGGCTTCTTTCTTCTTCATTAAAATGTAAAGCACTTCAATGGTATAGAATCTTGAGACATATGTCCATTCACTATTGGGATGAGCTTGGCACAACCCTTTTTCATAAATTTGAGATTAAAGTAGACAAAATATCCCTATTGGAGGAAGCTGGCAGCTATCAATAGAGCCCTCAATGAGCTTATGGCTGATTTGAACTTTGGAGATAAAAAAACATGTGATAGAATTCTTGTTTTCTTAATACCATATCCATAAGGTTATCTTCATTAATTCTTAAGAGATATAAATTCTGATTGTTTTTTTTATAATCAATCTATGGGTTTTATCCATTTACTTGATGTTTATCCAATAGACATTAGTGATGAGAATTATTTGATATAAGCTGAAAAAATGGCCCCTAGATTACCTATGCATTTATTTCATGAATTTCCTCAAGCTTCATAGCCTTCTATTGCTCCCAAACCTGAGTGATATTCCCAATCTACTACCTCCACATCTTATTCTCCCAAAAATCAAAATCATGGTGATGAAATTAAGGCCTTAATCAGAATTGTATCGAATAAATTTATATCTCTTGAGAAAAAACAGCCCAATCCTGTAGAAATAACCTAGGTCCTAATCAAGGATAATATGCAAACCAAGGATTTAATTAGGGTTATCAGCCCTATAGAAACCAATATCCAAATCAAAGATATGGGCCAAATCAGCAAAATGGAAGGTGGGCATGGTCAAAAACCAGGTCTTCCTCTTAAGACAGTTGCTCCTACACAACTAATTATTGTTTTTAGCTTAAGTAAGGAACTTATTACAGTGAAAACTAATGTGATACAAGAAAAAAAAATGGTGTTTCCCATTCAATCAGCATTTTTTTGCAAATGTGTTGCAATCTTAGGCCTTTATGGCTCAAAATTATTTCAATCAATATGAACCATTGATTGAGACACCCAATTCTAATATAAAAGGTGTTAAAGAGGTTGTTCTCGAGACAAATCTCATGTTCTTCGAGACTGATGAGATTTTTGAAATGAATCAATTTGTGGGAAGTTCTAGTAGACCACATGTTCATGTTGTTGATAATACAAGGTCTAAAAAGAGAGTGTTGGATATTCAACCTTCCTCTTCTTCTAATCTAGATAATTATCTTCATGATCAGAAGGATGTTGGGGAAGATTTAGGTAATAATGGGTTTCCTAATGTTCCTAATATACCTAGTTAGGTAAAATATGTTATTCCCTAACCAAAGTTACATGTCCCAAAATCGAAAAAAATCAAGAAAAGATAGCATCACACCTCTTATGCACAAATCCAATAGCATTCATTTCAACATTGTTGAGTAGATGAAGAAGATAAATGTGAATGTGAAAATGAGGGATGCCCTAGTTATCCCATCCTAGAGAGATATCCTACATGAGGATTTGAAATAGCTTCCTCAATCTGATCCATCCGTTCAGAAAGCTCCTTTTGCAATCCACTTATTTGAGATAAAAAGAAGAATAAGTAATCACAATTAAGAAGACCCCACCCTTTTATATGTCTTTAATAGTGGGAAAACACTTGGTTCATAATTATATAATTGACTCAAGGGCTATTACTTCTGTAATACCTAAGAAAATTGACGATATGGAAGGTATTAAGTATAATCTTGATTCTAAAGGTGTTTTATAACTTGATGGCTCAACAATCAACATTTTATGAGTGATCAAAGATATGCAGTTAACCTTACATGTTTTTCCAAGCCTAACCATAACTCAAGATGTCTCTGTCATTGACTTGACTCGTTTATTTTTCATTTTCCTATCAAGATAATTTACAACCAAAGTGGGTGGTTATTTATCTTCATATTGGCCTCATATGCTTCTAAGAACTAGATATGATACTAGATTTACCATCCAAGCTAAGCCAATATTTTCCTATCATGTTGAGTCTTATGATCCCACTCCTCTCCAATCTAATTATATTATGCATGAAGATAAAGAGCATGAGTTAGTTTTAATAGAGAAACATATACCTCCCTCAATTCTTGATCTTTTATTAAATGACTGGGCTAAGGAGAATTATGAATTTGATCCTTATGACATAGTTGTGGAAAGTGAACTTGGAACTTACTGCATTCACTAAGAAGAATTCATCACCCCCACACCACTTATGAAATAAAATGATGATTTTTGACTATGGAAAAAAAAATTGATGGTTTTATGAGTAGAAATGGATTTGGGAAGGTTTTTTATTAGTTTTCCCAACGAATGATAAATTCTTATGTTCTCATAGATTGAAGTTTTCATGTTTTAATAACATAGAAAAATATGAGGCACTGGTGCATGACCTACTTATTATGGAGAAAATACAAATAAATTCCATACAAATCATTGGATACATTGAATTATTCATCCATCAAGTGAGAGGAAATTACGCAACCAAGAATAAGGTTTTGAAACCTTATAAGCATATAGTTTGGAATCTCTTGGATAAATTTGATTTTGTTAATTTGCAAGTGCTACCAAGGAAATTTAAAAAATAATTAGACAAGATGGAAACCCTTAGATAAAAATTTTCACCAGCTGAGGACCTCATCCAAGACAATGAGAAGCATGTTAAGCTGGTGGTTAGACTATCAATTCCTAAAAATGAAGTCAACTAGCAGATATTTGATAATGATGACCAAATTTTTTAGTTTATCTAAAATGAATTTGAATTCTTATAAAAAAATATAATCTGATTTACATGATAGCTATAGTGATCAAATCATCCAGCTAAGGAAAAAAAAATATTCCTAAAGGATTATTCACTCTTGAACATATTTTTAGTTCTGATGATGAACTCGGAGGATAAGAAAAGAATATGATAGCAAGACAAGAGGACAATCAACCAATCACAAGGAAATTAGATACTTCTTAGAAAGGTATGTAATGAATATGAAAAGCAATATTTTATCTCCCTATCTCAATAATTTAATGATATATTCTCATGGGACTAAGAATATATTTGGGGTTTTATCCCTGACATTATTTAGAATTCCATAGATCTTGATATTAACACTAAGCCAATTAGACAAAAAAAAATATTCCTATCGATCCCAAGATAGATCCCCTCATGAGGAAGGAGTTATCCAATTTTATTCAAGAAAAAAGAAATTCCTATCAAATACTTTACTAGGGTGACAAATATATTTTTGGTAAGGAAGAATAATAGAGAAATTAGACTTTGTGTGGACTTCAGGTATTTGAACAAAGCTTCCCTAAAATATAATTATCCTCTAGCTTCTATGGAAATTTTTTTGCAAACTATAGCAAGAGAAGAAATATTTTCCATGCTCGGTGGCTAGTCAAGTTTTAGTCATATCAAGGTTAGATATGAGGATCAATTCAAAACTACATTTACAACCAACTGGGGAATGTATGCATATCAAAATATGTTGTTTGGTTTATTAAATGAAATTTCCACATTCCAAAGAGCAATGGAAAATTCTTTTAAGGGGCACATCAATGATTTCATCCTCATTTACTTAGATGATATCACGGTTTTCTCAAAGGAGAGTAAACACCATATTAATCATCTTGAGAAAGTATTTGAGAGATTTAGGGAATTTGGGTGTCTCTTAACCCAAAGAAATGTAATTTTGTAGTTCCTCAAGACAAGCTCTTGCGGCATATAGTTTCAAAGGCTAGTAATTTTATTGATCCAGAAAGAATCTCAGCCATTCTCTCTTTCATTTCCAAGTCACAAATGGGCCCTACAATCATTCCTTGGAAATATTAACTTTGTTAGGAAGTTTATTCCTAAATTTGTAGGATTTATTATGCCTATCACCCTAATTCTCAATAAGGATTCAGTATTTATGTGGATAGAAGAAGGAAAATAAATATTTTCCAAAATCAAATAGGAAATTTCTCAAGCTCCTACACTTATCAACCTTGAATACTCCAAGGATTTATCCCATATGCATATGGAATTAAATTCAATATTATTGTTGTTTTGACACAAAAAAATGATAAAGTTTTAGAGAAACCATTGGCATTCTTCAGTCAAACAATGAAGGATTATGAATTAAAATACATTCACATAGAGAAGCAAATCTTTTCCATCATGATAGATCTTAATAAATTCAAAAGTATGCTTACCACTAATCACATTAAGGTTCTAGTACCGCATTGTAGTGTGAGAGACTTCATTATGGGATTAGAAATTAGTGAAAAAAAATTTGATGGGTGACCAAAATAATGGAATATGACGTGACTATTAAAACCACAAAACCTATAAGAGGAAGAGAACTTTTTGAGAAGTTGGCTTTGCATGCTAAAGACAATCAAGAAACCTCTTTCTTAATGAATGAGGGACTTCCACACAACACTAAGGTTTAGCAAGATAAAAGAAATTCACCCAATGTCCATAGATAGATTAATGACATGACCACATTTTTATCCATTGGTGCATATCCTTCTGGCCTAAATAAAGAAAAAAGAAGGAATTTGAGATTACAGTTAATTCCTTATGCATTAATCAATGGGGTTCTCTTCAAAAGGAATCTTGATAGAGTGTTGTTAAGGTGTATTGAAGGTGATCAAACTAACAAGGTATTTTCAAGATTCCATAATGATTTCTCTGGGGGACACTTCTCTTCCAAGGTCATTGCTATCAAAATTATAAAGGCAGGATACTTCTGGCCCACTCTGTTTGCATATGCTCAACAATGGGTCATAAAATGTAAATAATGTGCTTTCTTCACTAGTAAAAAGATATTGGTTACACTTTGACTTTACCTAATCCAATTAGATTATTAATTTTACTGTTAGGTTCTTGACTTCATCAGCATGCTTAATCCTTTATCAAGTGTTAGTCACAAATAGGTTTTGACAACAACTGGTTATTTTTCTAGACAGATAGAAATTGTGGCACTCAAAGAAGCTACTAAATCATCTATCCTCGAATTTATTGAAGATATTGTGGTAAGTTCTGGGGTTCCTTAAACCATAATTTCTGATAAGGAAAAATCCTTGTTAAGGTTTAAAATTTCTAATTTAGCTCTTGGACTGAGGATTTAATTGAAGACATATTCCAATTATTACCCTCAAGGAAATGGTTACACATAGTCTACTAATAAGAAATTGATTATAATCATTAAGCAAAAAATGGATATTAATTGAAGGAATTTGAACATGAAGGTAAGAAATACTCTTTTGGCTAACAAAATTAGATCGAAGAAAGCAGTTGGCAATTCTCCTTTAAAACTTTTCTATGACAGAGATTTCGAACTTCCTTTATCTTTGGAGTTACCTTCATTAGAGTTGGCCAAAAAGTTAGAATCATAGGGTGAAGATGAGAGAGAAATCATAATGAAATATTTAGTTAAACTTGAAAAACTAAGTAATTATATCATGTGATTAGATTAGAAGAACATCATAGGTCAAAAAAGTAGTGTTTTGACAAGAAATATAATGCTATAGTTTTCAAATTTGGTGATTTGGTCTTAAAATGGAATGTAGACATAGATAAACCAAGGAAACACTGTAATTTTGATGCACTGTGGAGTGGTCCATATATCATCAGTGTTTGCAAAGAGGCCAACTCTTTTGAGTTTTCCAACCTTGATGGAAATTCATTACAGATCCCAGTCAATGAGATTTATATTAATATTCCCATTAATTTGTTTCACCTTATACATATTATATTATTTTTCAATTCCTCTAAGTGTTTTTCATCACATTGTCTTTTTTGGTATTATATCTTCCTTTGACTAAGTGTTTTTACACTATGTTGTTGTTACTTTTCGATCTCATAAATTCGTCACAATGGTTCATGAAAAAATATGAAGAGGATATATTTTAGATAGCGTTGGAAGTGAAAAAGGTTGAGTTGGAAGAGGAATGATGGGGTGTAAAATCAATTCAAGGAATTTTTCGACTCTCATTAAATTCAATTTAGAATGCTTCCATAATAGGAATGATCAGTCTAGGTGGATCAGGTTAATGCTAGGTCCAAGCAATGCTTCATGAAGGATCAGGGGTGGGTTCTTAAAATTTTAGATCAGTTTTCATGTTTTTTTAGTTGACTTCATGCTCAATGGATCCTTTAAGGAAACTAATCTATTTTCTAATAGATATATGACCCCATTGAGTCATCAAACTGTTATCTAAAATATTCCCTCCCGAATTATTTTGATAACTTACATTTCTATTTTAGACTTGGGCAGTAAAAATTGATCAACAAAGGGAAAAATCATGTTTTTAGATAATTTTAAGTGGTGTCAATAATTCCTCTTCTCCTTATAAATCCATTAAGGCTCATGATTAGCCAAAAAAAATATAAAATTGGGGTATTTGTGGTAGAATCAGCCAGATCAGCCTTTGGTGAAATAGAATGAACTATTCCCTTGTTCCTCATGTTCCTCGATTCCCTGATCAGGTGATATATTTGACAGGGAAAGGTTGACAAGGTAAAGCATTGGTGAAGGGAGGGTGGTGGCATAAAAAATGGTTAAGGTGGGCCCCAACAAAATAGGTGGAACCATTACACGCTTTCACCTCAACCTTGATTCTCTACCCACACATAGACTTGCGGAAAACTCGGGCTTATACTGAACATTAATCACAATTACACCCTTCCTTCCATTCCCTACCCACACACTTAATCCAGCCACAACACAAAAACATTAAAGTAACTTCTAAAGGCCAGTAGGGCACATTATTAGGTTCCTTCTGCATGCCAAAAATATGCATGACCATATCTTTGTCTCTGTAACTCTAAATCTTACAAAATTGGTCTTGTTAGAAAGGTCTCATTAATAAATTCACTTTGTATCATGAAATTAATACTTTGGTAGAGTTAGGTGGGTGAAAAAGGTTAATAATAGTCCCAATAATTAAAATGCATTTCTAGGTAGCTCAACTACCATATTTAGTGAAGTATGGGCTCTTACCTTGTCCAACAAGCAAGATATCGTGGGGGAATGGTTTTGACATGGTGCCCATGATTATTTTTAGACATATAATACATCTTTTTTGTGGTCAAAGGAAAAAAATATGAATTTCCCTCTCTTTTACCTCCTCATTCTCTCCCATTTTTCTATATATTTGGTATTAGTTCTCATTTGGAAAGGTTGGACCCCCTCAGAATACAAGGGCATCATATCAAAGTGTTTCACAAGAGTTTTTGATATGTAATCCTCAGTTCTGTATGTTTGCAAATTTGTTTATGCCTTCTTCCTTAAATTTAATGGATTGTGCATTCTTATAACGAAATAAAATTCATGTTTTATGGTTATCCTTTTCCATAGCTTGTGTTCTATTTCATTTTCTTTCCCTTTCTTTCATTGTAGGTATGTTGTGTATGTTTATCCACTTTGAAGGGTTTATTTTTGTTTTGTTTTACATATAAATGGAAGGTTAAATGTTTATTTATACTGTCACACTCATGTTTTCCCTTCCTTTTCCCATTTTTCTCTCTTTGATAGTGTCTTTCCCCCTTTTATTAGTGATATCACCTCTCTTTATCTTGTGATTTTCCTTTCATGTATCTCCGTCTAACTCTCGTCCCTTTAATGCTTAGATTTGGATTAGATAGTTGTATTTCTAGTAGTAGGAGTAATTTTGCATTAGGAATTGGTAGAGCAAAATGGTCTTCTCTGGAGGTTGATCTCAATTTTTAAGAGCCACACTATAGAGATCATCCCATGTTGCCTCAAAATATCAGGTGTCTCATATTGATTCAAGGAAGGGTGAAATTTTGAGCTCCAACAGTATCTATGAATTTCATCACAAGATTACCAAAAGTAGAAGGGAAAAGTATAATCATGGCCGTGGTGGATAGACTTGCCAAGTATGCTCTTTTTGTTCCATATCCCATCATTTTACAACCAATACAATTGTCATCTCTTTTATGGATACAATTCAAAATTTTATCCTATATTTACTAGCAATTTTTAGACTAATTTTTTCTCTTGTTTGAGTACCCAATTGGCTAAGAGTTCATCTTATCATCCCCAATTTCATGGAAAAATTGAGGTGGTAAATAAGTTTTTGGAGGGTTATATTTGATGTTTTACTTTGGATAAATAGGAACAATGTGTGCAATGGTTTCCATTTACAGAATGCTAGTATAATACTTCATTTCATTCCTCATCCAAAACTCCATTTATTTGTAATAAATGGGTATCATCCTCCATCACTCATCTCTAGCTTAAAGGTTAAACCTAAAGTGAGAGAATTTGAAGATCACATTCAACACTAGTGTGAGGTACTTGTTAGCCTTGGAGAGAATTTTTCTATGGTACAAAATTGTATAAACAACAGGTTGATCAAGACCATAGTGAGCGGAACTTTGAAGTAGGACACTTTATTTTTTTATGAATGCATCCATATAAAAAAAAATCATCAAACAAAATAATAATGATAATAATCTTGCACCTAAATACTATGGTCTTTACCAAGTTCTACAAAAAATTGGTAGTGTGGCATACAAATTGGAGCTCCCTTAAGAAACTAAAATACATTAGTATTCCATGTTGTTTTCTTGAAGAAGGTCATTGGACAATAGGTTTAAACCCAATCATTACTACCTGAGCTATAATGAGGAAGGATCATATTAGAACCTAAAGGTATCCTACAGACATGCACAAAAATGCTAAGGACAAGAGTCAATACCAAGTATATAATCAAGTGGAAGAATATTAATAGTGAATATGAAGCAGTTCTGTAGTAGTATCCAGATATTTCCAACATGTGGGACAATGTTTCTTCAAAGTGAAGGGGCATGTTACACCCTTAATCCTAAGTTAATATTGGATATCTATATCGATCTTATGGCTTACGTAATCCCTTTTCTTTTCATAAGCCATTCATTTATGGTTTCATATGCTTAGTAGGTTAGCTTAGGTGATGGCCATAATATAGGAGGTAGTAAGGATTTTTTATCATCATAGTGAGAACTTGATTCTTATTATATGGTTTATAGGTTACCCCCTCTAAGTGGATAATTCGTTCTAATTACATATTGTGATCATTTTTATATATTTTTTGTTATCTTCGGTATCTTATTATTGTTGATATTCATAACTATTTACAAAATTTCATTACAAATTTATCGTACAATCTATAATAATCCTTAACACGTGGAACCTTGCAACATGAAACACTTATAATTCAGATTTATATTTATAAAATGTTACATATGGATGATCTTAGAAGATTTGAGATGTGTATAAGCCTTTTTTAACGTGATCTCTAATGTGTCTCTAAAGTGTGTGGATAGATAATGACATAAGGGGGTCATTTTTATATATATATATATGACTCTTCATTAATTTTCCACCAAACTCAATGCTTAAATCAAGTATAGGATCACATAGTTAAATTACTCATTTTAAAAATAATCGATGCCCACAGTTAAACAATACGAATAGAGGTAGACAATACTAGTGGACAATATTGTATGAGGTAACTAACAGTGTCCATGTAGAAATAATTAGTGATCTGTGAAATGGAGAATTTTTGTGTATGAATTTAATATGTTCTTGTATAGACTAATATGATTTTAATTACAGTGGGTAGATAGAGGTGAAAAAGATAGTGTATGGGTAATAATGAAGAAGGAAATTTTGATAGAGATTCAAATATATTTCAATATTCCAAGTGTTTCAAGGAGTTCTAAAACTAATGTTGATAACGTCCAAAGTCCTAGATTAGGTGTCTAAAAGAGTGTGAAATATATATGTATTATAATTTCTCTATATGATTATTTCCTTATGCTGGAGAATGTATTAGGGTGAAAAAGAAATGTATTAAGTTTTTCATGATGTGTTTATGAACTTTGTTAGTATTTATTCTTACTTTTTATAATGAAGGACTCAATTTTTCTCTCACTGCAACTTGGATGAGTTCTTACTATTTTTTTCTTAAGTTGTATGGTAGAGCATGAGTCTTAGTATTGAACTTATTTAGCTTAGTGTATAATAAAAATTAGCATATGGTAAATAAGTGCATCAAAAACCCATATCAACATTCTACAATTTCATTAATGTGTTCTAAGTTTATTGTAGTGCTAGTGGGAAAGTGATATGTGTTTTTTGGAATCAATAGTGGAAAACCCAATGCATATTTCAATGAAAATTTGAATGATTGCAAGAATAAATATTTTATTTATGAATAAGAGTTCTATGTAATTGTACAAGCGCTTAAGAAATAGAAATACTACTTACTTTTGAATGACTTTTTTAATACAAATATCATGAAGAAATGTAGTTCATAAACAACATATTTAAATTGAATTTTAAAAACATGAAATGGGTTGAATTTATTAAAATTTTATTATTTATGTTGATGCATAGAAGTGGTGGGTTAAATAGATTTTTAAATATCAAGTAGAAGATGTCTCTTGTTGAAGGATATGAGAGTAATGATGAATGGTTTTGATTCCATAAAGTAATCATACCATGATGATGAGGATTTTAGAGATGTATGAATAAAATTTTAGGATCTAGTAAGAATGTATATAACTCCATTGTTAGATTTGTTTTTCGGAATGGATTATCGTACAAAGGACAATGGTTGTGCTTACTATGAGGTTTGGTGTGGGGGAACTTGATTGAGAAGAAAAATGGTGGTGGATTTCATGGACATTATGGTATGGATAAGATATTACCATAGCTAAATAAAAGACATTTGTGGCCCAAGATGAGTGTATATGTACAAAAATAGTTGTAAGTTTATATGTCTTTCAAAAATGTTAGTGGTAAAATTTAGAATGCAGATTTATACAAGCCATTATCAAGGTCAGAAATACCATAGAAATACATTAGCATGAAAATCATGCTTGTATTTCTAATATGAAAAAAGGGTAATGATTATATATTTATTTTTATTAATCTATTTTAAAAAATGACACCTTAAATTACTTGTAAGAATGATATTAATTCCATGAACATTTCCATTTTTTATTCAAATAAATAGTAAGGATACATGGATGGTCCAAAAGCTTAGTGTATACATTGTTTTTTTCACCCCTAATTTACTTGACACACATTAATCACATTATCATCTTTATACTCCTTAAACTAAGTACACTTTAAAATTACCATCTAAATCCTAACTACCCACATAAATCTCATTTACCCTACCCTAACCATTTTAAATAGACCTATCCTAATTTACCCTACCCATCCTAACCCCCTAACCTCTTCCTACCAAAATACCTAACATCCTACCATTTACCTAACAACCTAAAACCTCAAATGGCAAGTGGTTATAACCATTTGCAATCTTTTCCTTTGTTGGTTTGTAACCTCTATGGAAAAATCAATGGTGATCCATGATCACCGGAAATCATTACAGATGATGTCGATACTATTTATCCAATCTCTTCCTCCATTTCCCAGTTATTCATAATCTGAATGCGAGGAAAAACTGTTGCATCTACATACGACATCATTACACTCAAGATCACCAACATCTTGTTGCAAAAATCCTGAGGAACTTCACCAGATCACTAGTGAACCTTTTTGGGAGCTCCATAAACTTCAAAATATCTCTCAAGGTTAGTAAAAAAATTTATATTTATCAAGATTATTTTTACATCCATTATAATATTTTATTATTCATCTACATCATTCTGCATAGCCCTCTCAAGCCTTGTCTCTCATTTAGTCATTTGGCTAACCTTAGAATATCTCTAGTTTAAACATTGATTGTCATTGATAATTCCCTTAACCTATGTTTCCTTCATTAGCCTCCTAAACACCTTCAAATATTTGTTTTTTAAATTTCAAAGGTTTATAGAATCCTTATAATCCATCTCAACACTGTCAATTACTTTTGGAATTAGATGTTGTCTATTTTATCAGCCTTTTTTCAAAAGTTAGTATTTTGTCCCCAATTGTCATCGATCCTTATCTTTTTTAATCATTTCTATCAACTATCAAATTTTCATCTATCTTTTTTTTTATCTAATCAGTTTTTTTCAAGATGTGCATTCTATAGATGGGCGTTTGAAATCCTTCACATCAAATCACTAGCATAAACAATCTCTCGATCATCCAGTAGTTGTTCGTGTGAAAACAAAAATGAAATCATCCACGAACTCAACTTTTGTGTGATATCACTCACACCAAAAATCAAAGATATCAAAGACCAATTAGAGATTGTTAGGAAATAAGGGATAAAATATTCAAAATAATCCCTCATAGAATCGTAACAGTAGAAACTAATATGCAGAAAATATTATAGATATCGAATAAAAGTACAGAATAATAATAACACAACATAAAGAGACAGTATTTAACATGGTTCACAAAATTTGGGATACATCCACCAAGAATCACTTGCTCATAATTTATTACAAGTCACTACTCTCTCAATACAATACCTAGATCTGTTTGGAGCTATGCTCAACAAACTCTAGAGAATTCACACCTGAATTCAAAACACATCTACAATTTTACATCATCCCTACCATGCATAAAACCACATAAGTAGACAACTGCTTAAGTAGTTTTACAAAATCATGGGTATCAAGACCATGTACCAAAATTGTCTCATAAACATATGGGTCAAAAATCCCTCCATTATGAGAAAAAATCACATTTCCCGGTATATCGGGCATGTTTTGTTTCGAGGCCAAAAAACAAGAAAAAATCGGGAGTTGCACCCCCGAACCCTTACTACCAGGGGTTTTCATCCCTAGACCTCCACTCAAGGCCCGACCCAGCCCCAAACCCCGGAAAGATAATTGTAGAAAGTGTACAGTACTCTTAGTGTACATTCTTCAACAATTACACACATGAAAATAGGCTCCACAACCTAGCAATCTCCCACTTGGAGACTAGTTTTCCTTTGACAAACCTTCTCAACCCTTCACTAGTTTCCATGAAGACCAACCAAAGCTAAACATAGCTTCATTTATTCCCTTATGACCACCTTGGTCATCGTGTCTATAGGATTTTGACTGGTATAAATCTTCTCTAGCTTCAAATTTTCTTCCTCCAAAGTTGTCTTGATGAAATGGTACCTTAATTATATATGCTTCGTCTTAGAGTGGAAAGTAGAGTTCTTAGCTAGGTGTATAGATTTCTGACTATCACTATGCACATTTCCTTCCTCCTTCTTATGCCCCAACTCCTCAAGAAATTTTTGTAGCCAAATCATTTATTTTCTTGCTTCTGTGGTAGCAACATACTCAGCCTCCATGGTTTACAAAGCTTCCAACTTTTGTAGTCATGAAATCCAACTTACTGTTGTCCCACCTGCAGTGTAAACATAACCTGTCAAGCTCCTCTTGTTTTCTACATCTCCAGTAATATTTGAATCTACATAATGACACAAAGTGGTTTCTGATCCACTGTAGCAAAAAAATATCCCCATGGTCCCTCTCAAATACTAAAGGATCCACTTTAGTGCCTACCAATGATCTCTACCTAGATCACTCATAAATATACTCACCGCTTCCATCGCATGGGCAATATCAGTCCTGGTACACACCATGACATACATCAAACTTCCAACCTCTAATGATAAGGTAACTTAGACATCTGCTTTCTCTCTTGCTTTGTCTTGGGACACTGCTCCTTTGATAACTTGAAATGGCCTGCCAAAAGAGTCCAGAATGGTTTAGCATCCTGCATATTAAACCTCTTCAAGACCTTTTTAATGTACTCTTCCTAATATAAAGTCAGCTTCTATTCCTTCCTATCCTAAGATATCCTCATACCAAGGATTTTTTTAGCTACCCCCAAATCCTTCATAGCAAAGAATTCACTTAGCTACTTCTTGAGTACTTTTATTTTCTGCATGTTTTTACCTACAACCAACATATCATCCACATACAGACATAGGATAATATGACTTCCATCCTCAAATTTCTTTATATACACACAATGGTAAGAATGAAATCTAATATAAACTTGCTCCATCATGAAGCTATCAAATTTATTATACCATTTACGTGGATCTTGTTTCAAGCCATAAAATCTCTTCTTCAGTTTGCACACCATCTCCTCTTTACCTTTAACCTCATATCCCTCTTGTTACTGCATATATAGTTCCTCCTCCAAATCACCATGGAGAAATGTAGTATTTACATAAAGTTGTTCTAAGTGCAAGTCTTTTGTTGTAACTATTCCTACAATAGTTCTAATAGAAGTCATCAAAATCTATACCTTTTTTCTATGTAAACCCCTTAACCACAACCGAGCCTTGTATATTTTCTTGTCTTCGTCTTCCTCTTTGACTCTAAACACCCACTTGTTCTATAATGCTCTTTTGCATTTGGGTAGCTTCACCAAATCCCATGTCTGGTTCTCCATAAGAGCCTGATGTTCCTCATCCACGGCTTGCTCCCACTTCTTCCTAGCATCTACTTGCATTGCTTCATTAAATCTCTTTGGGTATCCACTATTAATGAGTAATAATTAATAAAGATAAGGAGAAAAACATCTAGGTTCTCTTCTTACCCTAGAATACCTCCTCAATATAGGAGTTTGGGGTTCTTGTTGAGGAGGTTCCTGAACTAATTTTTGTGTCACTTTCCCATCCGGAAGATCCTCTACCACTGCATATTCTTTCTTGGATTCTTCCTTGTTTTCCTGCAACTACTTCTTATACATGACTTTCTCATTAAAGACCACATCCCTAGATCGAATGATTTTCTTATCCTTAATACTCCAAAATTTATATCCAAAGTCATCACCACCATAACCAATGAAAGTACATTTTTTATTTATCCTCTATCTTGGTCCTATCATCCTTGTCTATATGGACAAACACCTCACATGTAACATTCCCATTTTAAAGCTTTAGAAACAAGGGATTTTTTTTTAAATAGTGTTCTCTGTTCTGAATTATCAAAATTTATAACACACGTTTCAAGTTTTTAATAATGTTCTCTGTTCTAAATGATCATGATTTAGAACACACATTCCATACCAATCAATCTCATAACAAATAACCATATGTAACTCTAATGACTCGATGAACTACCGATATCTCATTTCATGACTCAGAGTTTCATCGATCTCTCATTCATGACTCAGTTTCTTACTGACTCTTCATGTTAATTCAATGTATTGTATACTAAGTATACTTGGTTATTTTACCCTTTTCGGGGTATTCAAGTGTCCCATTGAAGAGGCCTATTTGAATATTTGTTACCAATATTCATCTAAAATCCTACTTCTTAAACTAGGTGATATAGGACAACGCAATCAACAGCTTACGATGCTTTGGCCAAATATTTTCACATGCTTTGTATGATCATACTCATCAATAGAATAGGTCCTTCACCTTGATTTCATTTATTATCTAGAATGGTCTTCACTGACTCCTGTTAGTCCTCTTGTCCAAGGTTTGACCATAACTCAGGTTAGCAACATAGATTGGTATAGAGGGCCACTCATGGTGACTAAGGGTACATAGACATACTCAATCGACCTAGGTCAATTACATGTGTCTAGTTACCTTCAGTCATTGAGAGTCCTTCGCTATATCAAATCATGTCCCTAAACTGACCTAGAGTTTAACCAAGTAAAGTCCAAGTTTATGTAAACCTAGATGATCTGATTTGGAAGGGTGTTACAACATGTCAGCTACAACACTATGTCCTCATGAAGACTCGGTCTTCATGATGACACATTATTGAATTTGGTGTGTACTACCATCCCATGGAATCCCCTCATCTGAAGGTACATATCCAGATAAGAGGTTAAATACTCTCTTATCTTCTTAATTTAAGATTCAGTTTCAGCAACCCTATTGATTTTCTAATCTCTTCGATCATTATGGTTGCTAGTCATAAATGACTTATGGTTGTCATGTATCTTAATCTACAACCAATCCTTCTACCCTAAGGATTGTATGTCATTCCTTGGTTTCTTAATTTAATTTCAGGATTACAATCCAAATCAGCTTAACACAATAAAATTTAACTTACTAAGCTTGACCAAGTTTATTCATGACTGAATTTAAATCCAGACTCCTTAATAATGGACTTTATTAAAATGAATTCTATTTCTCATACATATGTATTCATTTATTTTCAATTACCTTACCTCATTTAAGGTTTTCTAAGAAGAGGTATAATTTCCTCTTTACAAATGTCCTTTGGCTATAATACCTGAAAGAGTCACAATGAAATAATTATCCCGAAGACTAATTGTATTTCCTTTAACATATACTAGTTAGGGTCCATTGCCAGTTATTCTCTTATACAAGGATCCATATGTAATTTACTCTTCTATTAATTTCAATTAATAATCCATATTGACCTAGTTGAGTGTTCATCTATGTATGCCAACTTAGAAGTTTCATTTAAGAGAAGAATAGAGTATCAAATCCCTCTTGCCCTATTTCATTAGAGTACAACTGAAATGATTCAAAACAAATATTTTTATGAGAGAATACGAATAAGTCCATAATCCCTTTTTTTTATGCCCAAAAGACCATGACACACCAAATATCAATAACACTCAATCCTTTCTCATTGATCAAACAAAATACATATTTTATAGGTCTAAACATTTCAGACATTTTTCATGTCATTCTTCAATGATAAAATCAAGTAAAATTTACAACTTTCTCCCTTTTTCAATTACATCTCAAAAAGAATAATAAATCCTCATTAAAAATGCAGCCTTTAAGTAAACACAGGAAGCATCATAAATAAACTTGTCTTCTTTTTTCACATACAGAATCCATCTATAAAAATTGCTAGCACGGGTCAATTCTTTGAACTGAGTATGATAAGCACTAATCATTAAAGCAATGTGCTTTTGACTAACTGTCTCATTAAAGTAACTCTACTCTTATGAAACATTAAGCAATACAGACATATACCTAGTAAAGAATTAAGTACCACTAAAAGAAGAACAAAGTGAGTAACCTTGTCACATTAAATAAGTATTAAGATTAAACAATAATCTTCATTCATAAATTTCATAAGAAAATCTACAACAGAAAAGTAATATTACATCCCAATTACTTATCTGTTTCATACTATATTTTCTTTGAATCATTCCAATTTAAGCCAACTCTAGCCTAACCTTTTTGTTCAACATCAACAGATTTTACAAGGTTTAAATTCCATGTACTTCTCCTAAAGATAGTCACACATCGATTCATTACCTTCTTAACAATCAATTGAGAAGGAAAGAAAAAGGAATGAAATTGATTCATCCAACTATCTACTCTACAATTCCCTTCAGCTAACCTAACCAAAATGGTTAGCTTCAAGCAAGGTGTAATAATACCGAGAAATAAACAGTCAAAGAGAGATAACAATCAACTACCCTTTTGAGCACAAGAGTAACAGTAACAAAATACACAACTCAGAAAGGAGAGAGAGAACGATGTGGAAGTCAATAATCAAAATGAGGGAGAGATTCTCATTATTTCTTCCCAATACTGAACCAAATTATATAAATTGTAACATGTGAATCAGTTAACAGCAATGTACTTCCCTCAACGCAAAATAGGGACAGTTTCAGTAACTTACTAGGTACCACTAAAAGAAATATTTAAGAATTCATTCTACAAATGTACCAAAAGAATCAAGAAACAACTGATCTTCTAAATTCATCCACGTTGATATCTTTGCACACTACAAATAAAGCTTATGCATCCCAAATAGAAAGTGATTAAAAGGGTTACAGTCAAGTAAACACATGTTTCCTATTCCACAGGAAGGAAAGAAGTCATTTTCAGATACAATGAAAAGAAGTCCAGCTAGATTCAAATACAATTGGGAACAGTGAAAGGATTACAATCCCCCAGATCCACTAAAATAGTTGACTTTCACGACAACATCATCATAAGTAAATTGAAAGGTTTTCCACAAACCATTTAATTATTAATACATGTAGGTGAAAGAAACATCAATATCCTCACATAGTCCCTGGAAGGGAGTTAAACCAAAAATTACCAGATTTCAAAAAAGGAAGGTCAAAGCCAAATGAAACCCCTTCTACTAATCCCACAGAAATTCACAGGCTTAAATGCATTAAACTCAAAGGGATAAAACATTTCATCGTCATCCTTCTAACAAGTTTAAATTCACAATACATTAAACTGAAACAGTTGTTTGAACTTATCTCAAATAGAAACAACCATATTCAAGGTGATTCATTTTTCATAGAAGACAAAGCACTTCATACTTCCCACAATTAAAATAAAAACCAACCCAATTAAAATATTTACCACATAATGCTTTCCCTTAATCCCTTGTGCAAAGAAAACCAAAAGCCCACACAACTTAAGCATCATTCCAGTTTCAAATATGATAAACATGATTTACTCAAACATGCATTTAGAAAATACCCATATTGCATCCTTTCAAATCAACAAAATCAAACGGAAGATCACAACCAAAATACACCAAAAAAATTCCACAAATCCATTCATTTCAAAGAGCAAGGTTGTTCAAATGAAGAGGCTTAATAAATATCAAAACTGTTTAATAAGAAGAACCTATCATGCTTGATGAAATTTCTTTTTGATTTACAAAAGATCTCGAGCCGAGATTCTCAAGAATCTCTTCTTTTTAAACATTGTCAACAACCAAATCCCCCATTACCTCCATGTTTCCATATGTTCAGAAATAATTCAAGGATACTCAAGATCACAATGGATCAAAAAATAGACTTGCTGATTCGAAGAACCAAAACCACATGCAGATGCAAAAACCAGAAAGACCAGAATGACCAACAACTTCCACAAAACACCCTTTTCCTCTTTCCTAGGTAGTATTTTTTGCCAAAATCAATTCCATTCAATGCATTGAATTCAAATTCCCTCTCTTTTCTTACACAACCACCACTTCAAATTTGGCGAAGTTTATTTCAAAAATGAACATGCATTTTTTTTAATTTAGCAGAGATTCTACCTAGGCATCCCACCTACTTTCCTTGCCTCCACCAAACTTGGAAAATTAGGATGTAAGGACTGAGATTTAATTCTCATTAATACCTTAAAAACCACCACCACCAACATTCTATTTTCCATGTAACCCATAGGTCCCCTTTCATCTTAGTAATAATTTAGGTCACCTTAGCATTAGTTAGGTTTCCATCTTAGTTCTTATGTCTTTAAAATTTATCTTAGGTTACATCAAACCCCATAACTATATCACATACCATCTTAGGTTAGGTCATAACCCCTTAGGTTAGAATCCATATAGGGTAGGGAACTGCAACATATTTTTAGGTGTCAACCCAAAATAGTTCAATAATAGATTCTAGGTAAGTATTATCACCTTAGGTCAAAAATCCAATAATGTAAACATTATAGTTTTTAGCATGGTGCTGAGTAAGGACACCTACACCCGGTTCCTTCACAATTTATGCCAAAACACTACTCAGATCCATAACCTGTTTCATTCAACATGTCAATTAACAAGATGACAACAAAGAAGAACAAAAGCATACCTTGGATCAATGGAATTGATTCAAGGTGTTTTGTTATCATATAGAAATGTGAAAACAACTATCCATAGTTATGAATTATTATTCAAAAAATAGAATGGCTTTGCTTCTAAGTAAATAGAATTACAAGAAGCACAAATTCTGAGCAGTAATAACTCATCCATTGCAAACATGATTTTCAATGTCAAAAGAATACACCTTCCTAAGACAAATAACATGTCAACATTTGCAATGTCAAAAGTGGAAGTCATCATAGTAACAGTCATGACCAAGACATTACATAACTTCCTCATTAAAATAATCATCGTCCCGATGATTTACTTAATCAAACCATTAAGGTTTTAGGACAAAATTTAACTACTATCCTTCCATTCATATGTCCATAATCGGACTAAAATTGAAAAAATCAATTTTTCAAAATAGTATTTAAAATAGCTGTCAAATTGTTTAGTAACTGCCCAAGTTTGGTAGATTTAACATCAAAACATGAATAAGGTTTTCAGATTTTATCAATTTTCAAAATCAATTCTGATCAAACAAGTATAGAAAAGTAGATCTCATATCTTCAAGTTTTTCCCAGGTTGCACTTTCTTCGTTAAACTGGTCCCACATGACCTTACATTGACTTATTTCATGATTTCTTAAGTGCAACTGGTGATTTTCCAGTACTCAAATGGGTTTAACCATGATTATTTATGGGTCTTGGACTTGCAAGGAATTCCAATTCAACATATGTGATAAATTTGAAATGTATTTCTTAAGAAAAGAAATATGGAAAACATCATGCATTTGTGATAAAGCAAGAGGTGGAGCTAAATGATAAGCTACATGTTTGATTACTTCAACAATTTCAAAGGGTCCCACATAACGAGGTGATAACTTGACAGCCTTGCCAAAAGTTATAGAAATATTTTTTGGCTTAACCCGAAGAAAGACCTTCTCACCAAGTTCAAATTTCATATCCACCCACTTTAAGTCTGCATAAATTTTCTACCTATCTGCATCTTCCTTCAAGCATTCACAAATCATTTTAACTTGTTGTTCCATTTCTGTAAGGATTGTAGGCTCTATCACCTCTCTATCTTTAATGTTTTCCCAGTTAACAGGGTTTCTATATTTCCTTCCGTATAGTGCTTCGAAAGGTGCCATTTTTAGGGAGGCATGATAAGTATTATTATAAGCAAACTCAACTACTAGAAGGTACTCCTCACATTTATACTGTTGATCCATATAATAAATTATTAGCATATCCTCTAAAAATTGATTAACTCTTTTAGTCTGTCTATTCGTTTCCGGATGATACAGAGAACTGAAATTCAATTTAGTTCCCAGAGATGCATTAAGCGTCTACCAAAATCTTGATGTCATTCTTGGATCTCTATCCGATATGATTAATTTAGGTATTCCATGTAACCTTAAAATCTCATGCAAAAATATTCTTGCTAACACAGGTGAATCATCCTTTAGATTACCAGTAATAATGTGTGCTACTTTTTTTAGTTTATCAACAACAACCAGAATAACATCATGTTTATTCTTTGAAATAGGTAATCCCTAAACAAAATCCATAGTTATCACTTTCCATTTGTACTACAGAATACTATGAGGGTACAATAAACCGGCTGGACGCATATGTTCCGCTTTGACACATTAACACTCTAAGTAGTGTGTCACAAATTCCATCACATCCTTTTTCATCCCTTTCCAAAAATATTGTTGTTTTATATTAGCCAACATCTTTGTAATGCCAGGGTGTCCAGAAAAAGGTGACTTATGAAATTCAACTAATAACTTCTTTCTTAAATCTTTTTCCAAAGGTATGTAAACCCGATTTTCAAACCACAAAATTCCTTCATTGTCGAAATGAAAACCCTTATATCTCGCATCATTTGGAATTGCAAGAAGTGTTTTCCTTTCTTTCTTAAAATAAGAATCAAATTCCATGACACATTTCACCTCATCTTTAAATTGAGTTCTTAATGTTATAAGAGCATAAATATGCTTCCTATGACTTAGAGCATCAGCTACTCTATTTTATTTTCCTTTAATATAGCTTATATCAAAATCATAATGAGATAGAAATTCCAACCATCTTCATTGTCTTGAATTTAGGTTTGGCTGATTGAAAATATACTTCAACCCAAGATGGTCAGTTTTTAGTTGAAAAGGCCTATTGAGAAGATAATGCCTCCATATTTGAAGGGCATGAATAATGGCAGCAAGCTCTATGTCATGTGGAGCATAATTCCATTCATGTAACTTGAGTTTTCTACTTTCATAAGCTATGACATGGTCATCCTACAACAGAATACCTCTGAGGCCCTCTCCAGATGCATCCATTACAACAATAAAGTCCCCATTTGGATCAGGTACAGTCAGAATAGGTGTTGTAGTTAACTGATACTTTAGAATCTTAAAATCAAATTTGTATTTTTCATTCCAAACAAATTTCTTATCTTTCTTTTTTAATGAAGTTATTGGTGCAGCAATCTTAGAAAAGTCTTTAACAAAATTTCTATAGTAACTAGTAAGACCCATAAAGCTTTTAACTTCATGCACATTCTTGGGTATAGGCCACTCATTTATAACTATGATCTTTAAAGGATCTACAACTATTCCATTTTTACTTATTACATGTCCCAAATAGTGTACTTTTGTGTCATAGAAGGAAAATATAGACAACTTACCATACAACTTTCTCTTTCTTAAGATTTCCAAAACTAGCTTCAAATGCTCATGATGTTCTTCAATGCTTTTAGAGTATATGAGAATATCGTCCAAGAATACAAGCACAAACTTGTCCAAGTATTCTTGAAAAATATTATTCATCAAATTCATAAAAGCGGCAGGTGCATTTGTCAACCCAAAAGGAAAAATTGTGAATTCATAATGCCCATACCTTGTTCTAAAAGTTGTTTTATGTATGTATTCATCTGTTATTTTAAACTGATAGTATCCCGATCGAAGATCTATTTTAGAATACACCGATGCTCCACGTATCTGATCAAACTGATAATCAATTCTAGGAAGTGGATATCGGTTCTTAATAGTTTCCTTGTTCAACATTTTGTAATCAATACACAATCTAAGTGTGCCATCCTTCTTTTTCACAAAGATTACCCGGTGCTCCCCAAGGTGAGACACTTGGTCTTATCAATTCTTTTGACAAAAGTTCTTGTAGCTGAGCCTTAAGCTCTACCAATTCAATGGTATTCATTCTATAAGGTGCCTTGGATATATGCTCAATTCCTAGTTTGATCTCTATTGTGAATTCAAACTCCCGTTTCGGTGGAAGACCCGGTAACTCTTCTAGAAATACATCTCTGAAATTTCATAACAAAGGATATTTTTTCCATAAAATCTTTACCTTCTTCTTTAGTCTTGGAAATATTTACTACATACAAGGTACAACCTTTGTTTTTGGCCTTTTTAAGTTGCATTCTTGACAACTTCCTAACTAAAATCTCATGTTTTACACCCTGAATGACCACTGATTTCTGTAGATCATATAAACAACTACTATGTTTTTCAAAACAATCAACCTTTTCTTTATGCTCAGCTAGCCAATTAACACCTATGATTACATCATAAGACCACAAAAGAGTAACATAAAGGTCAAATTATGTGGAAAAACTAGGCAAATCGAGGACTGCTCCAAAAAGACACATACTAACCATATGAGTAGCATTATTTCCATAATGCACTCTCAGGTAAAAAGCATAGAATTAATAAAGCCCTAAGTTCTTCATCAAATTATATTGTAACCGAAGCTAGCATATTTACAATAGTATTAAAATCATTTAAATGATCTTCTACTAAACCATTCTCAGAAATCTTCATATTAAATAACTTTTTCATTAAAAATATCTTATTATAGGCAGATGGTTTTTCATACAACTTCCCTAATGCATCCATCATTTTTTTGTAGTCTTTTCCTTTGAAACATTAAACAATACCAAAGATGAAAGACACAGCCAAATTATCCCAAGTGCCTTCCTATATAGCAAATCACATTCTACATCCATCATGCTCGAGGTTTTGTTCACCTTCTCAGATAGTGGAATATAAACATCCTTGTGATAAAGGTAATCTTCCATTTGCATCTTCCAAAGACTGAAATTATGCCCATTGAATTTATCAACCCTTGATCTTCCATCATCTGCATAATCTCTCAAGTTAAAAATTTTCCTATTATTCAACACTTTAGAAAACCAAACCAACCTCTGATACCAATTGTCAGGAAATAAGGGATAAAATATGCATAACAATCCCTCAAAGAATTGCAACAATAGGAACTAATATGTAGAAAATATTACAGATCTCAAATAAAAGTGTAGAATAATAATAACACAACACAAAGAGACAATATTTAACATGGTTCACCTGATTTGGGCTACATCCAATAAGAATCACATGCTCAAATTTTATCACAAGCCACCGCTCTCTCAATACAATACTCAAATCTATTATGAGCTATGCTCAACAAACTCTACAAAATTCACACCCGAATTCAAAACACATCTACAATGTTACATCATCCCTACCATATGCACAAAACCACATAAGTAGAAAACTGGTTAAGTAGTTTTACAAAACCATGGGCCAAAACCGTCACATAAACCTATGGGTCAAAAATCCCCGCCCAAATGAGAAAAAGCACATTTCCCAGGATATCAAGCATTTTTTGTTTCGAGGCTAAAAAACAGTTTCAGGTGTTGTGCCCCTGAACCCTGAGAAGACAACTATTGAAAGTGTATAATACTCTTAGTGTAAAGTCTTCAACACTTTCGCACATGAAAACGGGCTCCACAACCTAACAAAGATCATTCAAGAAGATCAAGAAACCACCAAAGATTTATGGTATGACTACTTTTAGGATTTATAGCTTGTCATTTCCCTTTTATGGGCCACTTATAATGTTGAACAAGATCTTTCCATCCCCCTGGAGTTCTAAAATCATTATTGTAGTCATAATTTTACCCTTAATACTTCTTTCTAACCCCAAGTGAGTCTTCATATCATCCAACATATGTTGGGCGCTCACTCGAGGTGTGCACTGGTGTTGCGCCCCTCTTTTATGTGAGCTTTGCAAAATATTTCTACCATTAATGGAGGATTATTTGCTAAAAAAAGTACATTCACTTACTTTAAAAGGTATAAGATGTAGCTAATAGATCTACACATTAATGCATCACAGAAGCTAAATGACAATGTAAGAATTATAATAATCCAAATCTGAGCCATGATAAGTCATATAACATGATGGTTTACACCCATCAACAAGATGTACAAAATAGATCAATGTATATTTCTTTAACAGAATACCTAGTATCCATACTACATTTAAAAGGGTCATCTTAGACCATATATACCAAATGATAAAGACTTAACCCTTGCAAACCTCTTTGATCTGAGATCCTAACTATAATTTTCCCTATTTTATCCCTTTTTATAGATCCCAATACCCATACATATGATTATGGCATCCCTTACAACCCTTCAGCACTAAGTATTCTAAACCTTAGCATTACTACAAAACTTCATTATTCTCTTTCTCTTTCTCTACATTCTCATTGTATTCCCTTCATGCCTCCATGTATTTATGCCCATGTGTTTTGTCTATCTCTATCTATATCTCCCTTCCTGACCCAAACACCTCTTTGAATAGGATCATCGACCACCTCCATGACTTATCTTCTGAGAATATCCTGTGCTAAGTGTTGATGTGGTCCTCCATTAGTGAATGTTTATCCTCTTCACACACCTTCGACTAAATGTAATGATGTTTCTGGGAATATTCCCTTCGTTGAATATCCTTTTCTTGACCTCCAAGGTTCTAGGATGCAACCTTATCCACTCATCACACCTATTCAAGTCCTCACATTTTTACTCAAGTGATCTTGTGATGTTGGTTACGGACAAGTCCTTTAAACCCTTGTTTCACTTAAACCCTTCTTAAACCTCTTTTTCCTATGCACTTTTCCCTAAGCACCCTGCTATCTACTGATTATGCATGCGCACGTCTACTTAGCTAATATTTTAGGGTCTAACATCACCCCACACTATGTGTGCTTCATGTCCTTAGAAACATTTTGCTTCCTCAAAGAATAAATAATAAATGTATCGAAACAATCAAAGAAGGGAAGGATGAAAGGAATGGAAGAATAGAAAAATGTATTATTATTGCACGAGGAGTTGGAATTCCTTCTTCACATATGCCTCAATTTTCTCCAATGTGTCTAATTCTCCCTACACCTGCTAAAGTAGGTCACCCACTAATGCATTTAATTCATCAAAACTAAGTTCGTTACTCTTATCTTTCATCATATCAACTATGCTCTCCAGCTACTTGCTAAGATCTCCTAGTGCATCCATCCTGTGAGTGACTTGGAGGTACAATTTCTTTAGTTTACTCTTAATCAAACCTCGCAAGGTCTTGATTGCTTCCAATTTCTTCTCAACTTCAGCTAGGATCTTATCTTCCATCCTATTACCTTTTTTATTTTCCTGAAATCCTTTTAGATCCACCTCATGTGTAGCAACCAATATGCTTGATACCCTATCCCCTTTGGCACATTTTTCATACACGGCTTCAGCCATTTTTGCGGTGTTCTTTACTGTGGCAAGGAGTTCAAAGTATTGAGTCGCTATCTCCCCAATATTCATATTTTCCTCCTCTTTCTGGTGTGCTATCCAGGGTTCATTTTAAGAGACCTCTAGAAAATTAGAGGTGGAAAATACCTGGTGAATAGCCCCGAAACCGGTTTCAGTGAAAGGTGAATTTACCAATTTTTTAGAACTAAATTTTCACCTATTTTTTGAGCCAAAGAGACTATAGATTTACAAACACCAACACCTCAATGACACGCATCAATAGGGCTCGTTAACGTGCATCAACAAGCCTCATTGATGCCTTGTAGATGTGCATCAACAAGCCTCATTGATGCACATCAACAATCCTCGTAGACACCTTGTTGACGCATGTCAACAAGATAGTTTGATGCACATCAACAAGGGTCATTGATGCATCTCAAAGAGACTCATTGACTTACATCAATGAGTTTTTTTGTCACGTGTTAACAAGTCTTATTGACACATGTCAATAAGGGTCATTGACACGTGATAACCTACCTTATTGACGCGTGTCAATGAGTCTTATTGACATGCGTCAGCAAGGCAGGTTTTCATGCGTCAAAAAGACTCATTGACATGCATCAACAAGGCATGTTGAAGCACATCGATGAGGTTCATTGACCCTTGTTTTGTCCTATAAATACCCTCCCATCGTTTATTTTCACATTTACACTTTCTGGCCATCAAATTTTCTTGTATACAGGAATCCATTATCCAAGTCAGGTATAATCAAGCTCAAGGACAACTACAATGGTGACTACAAGTTCATCCCAAGCTCAAAATAAAAATCAAGAGGAAAATCCAGTCAACCCACAAGCCCTATCCATGAGTAAGATACTCTACAGGAATCCTTTGTGCCCCCACATCCATACTATTTTACAAATGACTTCCAAATACAAGGATTTGGTCGATGTATGTGAGTTTAGTGGGCTCATTAAGATGCCCCATTTCGAAACAGACCTAGATATTTTTAACTACCTTCTCTCCTCTTATAATACAGAGGATGGCATGTTTAATGTTACTATGGATGATGGTCAATTGTTTCAATTTAGTATCGACCTAGTTTATATTCATTAGTTTACAGGCCTCCCATTCATAAATTTACCCTTTGTTACAATGAAGGCAACACTTTTCAAAGACAATAAGAAATATCTCGAATCGACTTTCGGTTTCCATGTTGATTGTAAGTGTAATCTGTTTTCATTCGTCATTTTTTATTTATTTTTTTATTTTTATACAATTTAAATTTATATTAATTCCAACTATTTTTTTTGCATTTTCAGCTCATGTCAATAAATCCAGAGGTGGTGTGGATACACAAGCAATTACACACAACTTTCTTCTTGCAATGATTTCTTTTTTTCAATCCAGAATAGTTTTGAAGGATCGGAAAACAGATATACCAAATTGGGTCATTGCATACATTTTTGCAACTATTGCAAAACAAAATTTTATCGGTGCACCTTTTTATCAAAAAAATAAGAACTGATATTACAAATGTAAAGCTTTCAAAAAAACCTATCATTTACTCAAAAAACTATCTCCTTCTCCTTTATTATGAGGCTCTTTTAAATTTAAAAGACAAACCAATTCCCCACTTGCACGAACGAGGCATTGATGAATTTTTCAATTCCATTTGAAGAACAACAGGTATAAACTATTAAGTTTGTATTTCGACATTACATTGTGCACAAGTATTAACTATTTACCATTTTTAGAGAATATTTATGGAGTCCCTTCCCTGAAAAAAGGTGGCATCAAGAGGAAGAGGCCAACAACGTGCTGAGACATCAGGAGATTTACAATCTAAAATGGAAGCTCACTCATCTCTGAACCCCCATCCATTTGAATTTGTTAAACACCATAGAAGTAATACCCTTACATGTATTATTTATAAATTCCAAAATTGTATTTTCATTTTCCCATTAAAATTTTACCCAATTAAATTGACATACAATCAAATGTTGATGACATTGTAGGGACTTTAGACCATACGCGTGTTTCTCAAAGTCAACCATCTTCCCCAACTCACTCAGTTCAATCGCATGCATTTGTGTCTTCTCAACAATCACCTCAGCAATCCCAGCAATAGATAGCTCAAAAACCACAAATTACTACTCCAAAACGGCCACCTCAAGCACCACGACAAGCTACCCCTCAACAACAAGGTACATGTTTTGAATAGTAATTTTTTCAATTTCATAGTTTTTGCATTGTTTTCTTGTTTTTCATTTGTTTTTTCTTGAGATTTTTAGCACATTATAGTCCTCCTTTGGTACAAACAGCGGCACCGCCCCCCTCCACTAATAATATTCAAAATTCCAACTAGAGGATCAAGAAAAAAGAACATTGGTAAATGCATGCCAATTGCTCCAGCCCCTAGTGGGACACTAAAAATTTCCTCCTCATTTCGAATTCCAGCCCTCTCACTTGGTGGTTTTCCTAGCACAATGGGCATATCGGTTTTAAATAATATAAATTTAGATGAAGATTACTTGGTCATTGATAGCAATGACCCAACTGGATTTTTCAATATGCGTGAGATGATTCAAGGCCAGCAGGTATACTTCTATTTCAACATAATTTACCATATTGAATTACATTTCAAATTTTCACTTTAGATTTATTTGTTTGAATCTTGATTTATTTTATCACAAATAGGATCAGGCCACTCAAACGTAGAAACAAGTAGCAATTGATCAACCCGAAAGACCCTATACCTCTCCAGCGAGATCATCTTCATCAGATACAAATGGTGAATAGTTACTACCTTCTCCTTTAGAGAACTTAATTAGTTATGGTTATCAATCCCATGTCAATGAGTTTATTCTACTTCATATCAGTCATCTCATTGGATGGAAGAGAAGGGCTAAAGTATTTATAAATGAGATGATAAGTCGTTATGAAAATTATTTGCAAAGGGATAGTTTATACGTTCCAATCCAAATTCAACCTGTAAAGATGGATTCCTTACTTACCTAAGTAAGAAGTGGGACAGTCACGTATAACAACAACTATAAAGATGAAATTTTTGATAAGACATTAAACAAATTGGAAAATATTAGTGCTGAAGCCCAGACATATTTTAACGAATCGTCTAAGGACAAGGATCTGGTAGCAGTTGCAAATGTCGAGAGAGATAGAGTAGTCGTAAGTATTATCACTTGCAAATAATATTTTTTGTTAATTTAAAGTTTTCTTATTTTAGTAATATGCTGAATTGACATCACTTTTTTTGTGCAGTTGAAATATGAAAATTTGAAGAGTCAAGAAAAGGTTTTCCAAGATCACTTGGAAACCGCAAAGAATAGTTTATCCGTAATGAATAATTTGAAGGAAAATATTGTTGTGGTTAACAAAAAAAATAATACATTGAAGCAGATAATTAAAGAGCATGTCTTAAACCCTAAAATTTTATTCAAATATAAGGCAACTACTGATCCAAATTATTGTCCCATGGAGATGCGACAAAGCAAGAAGAAAGAATTTTTAAAAATCTAGATAGTGTTGTAGAAGATCTCATAAGTTATTGGATTATTTATTTCATTAGGGAAAGGGGTACAGGTGGAGAATCCATTGGGGAAAGGAGTATAGGAGGGGAAAGGGGTACAGAAAATTGAGGGTTGAAAATTTTCATTATTGAGTTTGGAAACTTGAAAAATTGAATCTATATTTGAAAATTTGAAACATTGAATGTTATGGTCATGGCATTTCAATTTTACTATCTATATTTGAAAGTTGAAACTTGAATTTGATAGCCTTTGAAAATTTGAAATACTATATCATCTTTAATTTTATAACTTCCTATATATTATGTATAGAATTTCTAGATTGTATATGTCGTTTATGTTTCTTCTCTACTTGTAATGATGATTGCATTAGATGTGGATGATGACATTACAATAGAATCAGTCTCATAGATATGGATTATTATGAATTAAATGTGGTCATATATTTATCTTTAAGAACAATCATGGAATCTGGTTAATGATAATGGATACTTATTTTAAGAAAATTTGGAATGTTGTACGACAGAGACATTTAAACGTTCTCAAATTCTTATTCTCTATGCTTGTAATGTTATGATCATGATGACATTAGAATGGATATAGATGATGATAAATGATGATAATAGATAATTGTTTTTTTTAAATGGAATGTGTTAGGATAGAGACATTTCTGCACATTTAAAATAGACGAATAATTGTTTTAATAATAATTGGAGTGTCAGGATTATGATAATGATATGATGGATTTAATAATAATTGGAGTGTCAGGATTATGATATGATATATATGGATGATGATGAATTTTATGTGGACATAGATTTAGCTTCAAGCACAATTGTGGATGATGAATTGTATAATGGATCATGGGTTATGAATTGTATAATATGGAAAAATATTCCTCTTTGTAAATTTTGATTGTATGATTTTATCCCACAAAGTTTTAAATATATATCAAAGCATTTTACAAATATAAAAAATAAATTAAACATAATTGTAAAAAATCAAGAAAGGTCATATGATAGGGTTTAAGTTACCTCTAGGGTTTTAGATGGCTATGAAATCATCACTCGTAATGTGTTAGATCTTAGTTTTAAGAAAACTCAACATGAGAAATGGATTAGTAGATAGATGGGTGAGTTGCCTGACATTGTCAGTCCCGAGAAGTACCAGCTTCCTTGGATGGATGTCAACCCATGTTTTCAAAAAAAATTATTTAAATAAATGTAAATATATATACCTATAACATCTTTAATGATAACAAGAGCTGAAACAAAATTTAAGGTGATAAAAAATAAAAGTAAGGTGAAAGAGATACCTATTTAAAGTTGAAACAGTCCATTATGAATAGCTTCTTCAAACTTGATTTTCTCTTCTATAGAGTGTGACGATGCACCAATTCCACTCTCAAAATTAGGAATAGTTGTATTATTCACACATCTTCTTTTGCAAAGGGAATTCCAATGCGCAATTCCTCTGTCGAAAGGAAAGGTTTCCATGGAGTAGTGAGATACATAACACCTCATGAAACTTTTTAGATTTGTATCCAACATGTTTCTCAATTTTGATTTTATAAATGATAATGCACTAAAAACCCTTTCATCCTCCACAAACCCCAAAATTATTGTTTGGTGTAACTCATATAATCTGAAATATTCACTGATATCTTTTTGTAAGATAGAACTTTGATATATTCCTCACCACAACCTTCTAATAGCACCACTTTCAGAAGGTTCGTCTAAATTTTTATATTGGTTCCTCATTGTTGTTGCAAAATTTGTTGATAGAAACTTTAATAATTTAGCATTCAGTATACCTTTGATTTCCATACCCTTGAACTCTAAAGTCTTTGTGAAATATTCCATTATTGTACCCATGGATTTATGGAAATGCTTTCTTACAGAGTCTGCATGACCACCTTCAATATTCCAAGAATTAGGATTCATCACACCCATTGCTTCAATAATTTTATCTTTGGAGAAACATTCTCTAATTTCTGATGACAAGGATTCTGAAATTTTTTTAAGCTTTATTCTTGTTTCAACTATAAAAGACTCAAAGATATTACATGTCATAGGAACATCTTCTCATTCTGATCCTGTAATATCTTGACATTTTTGCAAAATGTGCAGTGGGATGTCCCTCCCATTAACAATGATGTAGAGGTGATTGTGGATATTAAATCTAAAATAGTTACTAGGATATTTAAGATCTAATAAAGCTTTCCAATTCTCGAAAACAAGTGTATCAAAACTATCTTGGGAATAGTACAAGATATCAAGACTTTGACATACCATTTTTCTCATCCGTATAAAATCAACAATATAGATTAATTTCCAATGTGCATGCTTCATCATTGTATTGATCTCCTACAACATTAGAAGAATACCAACCAATGTAAGCATTGTCTCCAAATCAGTTAAATGGAACAACAATTTCCTTGCCCTATCAACTTCATGATGATATTTGTGCATAAAACCAACCAACGAAGGATACTCCTCATGAACTTTGCATGTAGGTTAATACAAAGAGATTCATCTAGTCTCAACATATTTCAAAAGATTTTTTCCATCTATAATTCCAATTACAAATTTCTGAAACTCAAGAAATCACTTTGGGCTACTTGTTGTATAGGCATGAAGTTCTCATATAAGGTCTTCTAATTTAACAACATTTTCGTAATTTCTTACCATTTTATACACTAAATTCATTCTGTGAGTCATACAGTGAATTGGTAGCATATATGGGGCCACTATTGTTTGTAATCTAACACGCAGCCCTGTTCAGTGACCCTACATGAAAAATGAACCATCTGCTTCGACGCATATAACTTCGTAGCAATTTCATAATCAGTCATCCCAACAATATCTTTTAAATGAGAAATAACTATTTTATGTAGGTTTTTGGCATTACAGTTTTCAACCATTTTCATAACACCCAACACATGAGGTGTCCTTATATGATTTTCTAAAGTATAGATGGGGATACATACCCATGCAGTGTTGTCGACTGCTATCACTTCATCAAGTGAAAGAGAGATAAAATTTGATTTTTTTACATTCTCTTTCAAATCTTCCTTCTCTATCATCAAAAGGAATTTTGTCATTTCCCATCCACTACTTTTAGACCAATGAGACTGAGGTACATTCAGAATTCCATTATATTGATACAAAACTTTGAAATCAAGGAAATCCAAAATCAGGATTCCTTTCTTTAGTATGTGAAATAAAGTAGAGAATTATATGAGTTTTGCATGTAGATTTATTTTATTCATCTTTCCAATTTACGATGTGATCGTTCCTCCCTTTTCCATGAGATGTCTACATTTTTTCTGCTCTGCTTCATATTTCACTACGTATTTAACATGCATGCATTCTTTTTTAGTTTTCCACCTGTGTGTTTTGATTTTCTAGCCATCTACCCCCGTTACAGTCAAATATTGTTTTCCACAATGGTTTTCTATAGTGTCCATCTTCATTTGCATTTTTTTTTGCTTTCCCAATTTCCACGTACATATTATACATGTACATTTAAATGGGATATCTTCTGAATTAGATGATTGTATAGGTTCGATAAATGGAAATTTGGTTTCCCAATAAAACTTGTATGTCCTACCAATGGTCCACATATTCTTGTTCATTATCAATGTTTTAATTTTTTAGTAGAATTTTGAGCAATATCACAATCACCTCATTTCCTCTTTCATGAACCGGAATTTAAATTTAATTTCTGTGTTCCATTTTTATGAGTATTTCTATGTGTGATATCTGGAATCTCAACAGTTATATCTTCAAGATATGACATATTATCATAGGTTTCATTTGTTTGATATTGTGTAGAATGCATGTCCACCTCAATATTTCCTTTCAAACAGTCAGTATTTAGATTATTTCTAGTGGCAGTTATATGGTTGTTGGCATTTTCAATATCTGTATCAGCAAATTTTCCAAAATACTTAAATAGGGACTTCTGAGATTTCTTAGTTACTTTTTGGGTCTTCACATTCTAAGGACTAGCACCTTCCATTATTCAGAACATATTCCTATGTTAGCAAAAGAACCAAGTAGCGCGTCAGACTCAAAATACCTGTCGTGTGTCAACTATCACAATCCCTATCGAGTGTCAACAAATAACCCCCTTGTCATGTGTTAACAACGCGTTAAATATCCCTATCACGTATCAAAAACATGTCATTTGTCTCTATCACACATCAACAAGGCATCAACTGTCTCTACCACAAGTCAACTCTATCCCTGTCATGCGTCAACAACTAACCCCCTTTTCACACATCTACAATACCTCCTTGTCACACGTTTGTAATACCTCTTTATCACACGTCAACTATATCCATGTCACACATCAACAACTAACCCCCTTTTCACACATTTGTAATACCTCTTTATCACACGTCAACTATATCCCTGTCACGCATTAGAAAATATCATCTATCACCCGACTCTAAACTACTAATATGCTAACAACAATCTCTGGTGCTTAAGAGTATGTGAGTTCACGGTATTCGTAATTTGGTAAACTACTTGTGGTAGTACCGTAGTATACTACCTGATGAATCACCTAGGTTTTTATAGGAGATGTTTTCAAATGTAGGTGAAGATGACCCGAAATATATATATATATATACTGTAAATTTTAGGTGAACAAGACACCGACCCGCTCCGAAAAACTCACCTTTTCAAATTTTCCTAAAATGAAATTTTTGTCATATTACAAATATTCACCACGAAAATTATCCCTGGTGCCATCACCTCCTCTACTGACTCTAGTGTGAGTGGTCACCTTTCCATGGTGAGGATGTGGGTAAAATATTCTAAGCATTACATGGTTGACTCGTATTTCTGCTCAAGCACGGCCAGGTCTAGGTGCTTCAATATTATGGCATCTGTAATGAACTTTATCTTCTTATAGATTACATGCACCTTTTCCTTTTCATCCCTCGGCTCGTGCCTTAACTATGCACTAATCAATTCCTTTGGTTTAATCTTTTTATCTTGTGTAATGATCTCCTCATTCTTTTTCTCATGCTCTTCCTCTAAGACCCTTATTCTGTCATTTCTTTCGAAGATTTTTGCTTCTACCTCTACTGATACTTTGTTGAGAATGTTACAAAATTACTCATCAGACAGTTATTGGGCATTCACCAGAGGATTTACTCCCTTGGAATCTGGTATCTTCATCAATACATCTCAGTTGAACTCGAATTTAGGTTCATCAACATGGGACTCAAAATCCCAAGATAGCATTTTCCTCGTGCATGGGTATGTACCGTCTTCATCAAAAGAAGACCAAGCGAGGATTTGGTTTATAGGCATAGTACTTTGGAAACGTGTGTGTAGTACATTGTTTGGATCATTAATGTAAGTCATTTCTTGTTCTTGCACCACTACTATGCCCTTTCCACCTGTGTGTGTTGACTTTGGGAAGCTTACTAGTAAGCTAGGGTCTTTGCTCATGCTTCCATACTCCTTTCCCACACTTTCACTTTCCTTTGTTTCCTTTAGTACTTCCTCTGTGCTTTTCTTGATTTCATTCTCTACAAACTATTGGATAATCCCTGTTACTTCCCACTCTATCATATTATCCATATACTCCTTGGTTGAGGTCGAGGTCTTTTGATCTTTCGTGTTTATTTCCTCGTTCCCCTCTTTTACTTGAGTGCCTCTTTCATCCTCATCCTTCTCTTCATTTCCTTCTTCCTATGACTCATGTACGTTGTACACAGGATGGTTCTGAGCCTCATTGCACTCTTCAACATCTTCATCAACCTTGTCAGCCTCCATGCTTTATTTCTTATCTGAGTCTAATCATTTAATCACCCTTTGTTTCTTCCTCATTGGTGATTCTAGTTCAGGGGAACTCTCTTTTTCTTCTTTCTTGGGTGATTCGTCCCTTACTGGTGAATCTTCCTTTTGTGGAAAATCCTCCTTTTTTGGAGACTCTTTTCTTATGGGAGACTTCTTCCGATGGACGTAAGTACCGGTGCTTGCACCCAACTCCTGTGCCTCTACTTTCTGTACTATCTACATGCTCAATGCATTTTTCTCAGGATTTTCTCCTCTATCTCTTTTCCTTAGTGCAATATTCTTCCGTGTGGTTGGGTCTTCAAGAATGGAGACATCATCTTCAACATAAGCACCCTTTTCATACTTAGGCCTTATGTGCAAGTACACCCTTTCTGTTGTCCTCCCTGCAATAGGTAATGTTACTGGTTTTAACATGTGTACGTCATAGGAGACATACTTCTCCACATAGGCACGATTCTTGGGGTATATTAGTTTCATGTGTAGCTCACGGTAGTCTTGATCCACTACACTTAGATAAAATCTAAGTTTATTTGTTTATTTGAAATGATTGACCCTAGCCTGGAAGTACTACACTGTGAAGGAGAAAGTTAATTTACACCAAGGACTCTTGGTGACATCTACCAAAGTAAATATGCCAATGTAAAAATGTTGGTATACGATGAACTCAGCTTCTCTTTGTGCTAGTGAAGGTAACTATTTAGATATTCTCCATTCAACCCTAAATGTGTCACGCATCTGCTTGTAACACTTTTCTAGGTGCACCTTATGATAGGTCATCATGGTGTCACAGGTATATTGTTCAAACCTCTTGGCAGGGAAGGGGATCTAATCTAGGTACTCCCAAAAAAACTTTTTCAGCCCATCGAGAACTCCAATATCTGAAAAGACAATAGTGAGGAGGATGTTACCAAACATGATCTTTTGTCCATCATGCGCTGCATCTATGATATCCTCTGCAATGAAATCTGAGAGGTTATAGATCTTTCCCTTCAAGATCTTACAGCACACATTCAACCAAGCCTTGTTGATTTGTGTCCATATCTCTTTCCCATTCAACTTTGTAACCAAATGCGCAGAAATCCTCATCACCATGTCAGTAATTTCAAAAAATTCAAAGTAATGTGGACCCTTTTTGTATCCATAAGCCTCAACGATCTTATTAATGGATTTTTGGTGTTCTAAGTCATCTTCCAATGAATCTCATTCACAAACAAGGCCAGTGAACTTAGAACTTAACTGTGGGGTTATGCCCATCCTCTAACGTGTAAAGTAGAATTAGAATTCATGCATGCACGACATCAACCATTGGTATAGTCACTTCAGCTTGCCAAAATAGGGAAACTCATAGAGTTGCAACAACCCATCCTTCCCCATTTTGACCTTTACATCATCATCATAGATGAGCATTCCATCTAGGGTTCTCTTCTCCATAGGGAAAACTAGTTCTAGTTTCATTTCATTCTTTGCGGTGCTCTTTCGATGGTTATAATCATTGATGGCCATCTTCCTGATGTGAGACACCCATTCTGTACGAAGCAATACATATTCTAGGTACTGCATTTTTGTGTACCATTCTTCATTGAAACTAGTGGAGACAGGTTGTTTCCCCTTTCCCTTGCCCTTCTTTGGTGAAAGGTTTGCTAGTTTGCTTGGTGTCATTTCTTTGTTAGGTCCTTAAAATTTCTTCCTTTCTCCTAATCCTAGCTCTACTAAAATTTTCATCTCCTCTCCTTTGTGAAAAATCCTTTAAACCTCGTGCTCTAGATTACCCAACCCTAAACTAGAAAACCTTTTTTCTACAAGATGGCGTAACACCCATCTGATTCTTCCACAAAACCTTCAATGCTTACACCCGTGTTCTTCTTTCCACTCTAGTTTATTGATCAAACTAGCTATGCACACAAATATTCATAATTCTACTCAAACTTTCTTTACAAGGATGCCCTTATTCACGAGAGCTCTTTTTAAAAGGAAAGGTAGAAAATAACGCACCCCCGATCTTCTATTTATAACTTTTTTATTTTCTCGCTAATAAATGGCATGCCACCTACCAATGTACTTTTGTAATAAAGGTGAATTTTTTATTTCTAATGCCAAGCTTCAGTTCTTTTCCTCCACACTCAATCCTACATGAACACTTCCACAACCTTCTATCTCGAAACTGCCTTGACCATAGAGTTATTTGTGCTTTCTCCCGTACCAAAGTAAATTATTCTTTTATGTCTTAGACCAAGTTTTTTCTGTTCCCTATCTCATGTTGCTCCTACACTTTTCACCCTTGTACATGGTTTCTCAAATCCTTTTGACACCATATTTCCTTCATGTTCACCTTTTACATGCGTGATCTTCCAATCCACGTGTTTTTTATTTTTCCACCTGGGTCATCCATAATCATAGCTTCCAGTACTTGTCACATCACTCCTCACTCGACCACACACAAAAATTGATGTGCACTCCTCTGTATATAGAATTTTTTTGAAACTAATAAGTGGCTACCAGTGCACAAACACGCACAACACAAATCAACAAGAAAATGAAACACAAGGAAATAAAACTGTAACAAAGCAAAACCTAGGCTAACTAGAAATATTGCATTATTTACAAACATAAGGAAGACTTATTTATAATAGGGCTTCAGTCTACTCCCATTGAAATGGCTTGGTAACCATGTTCCATCCAGCGCATGTAACTAGGAATTCAATCAAGTATATAAGATACAATGTATGGGCCCATCCAATGCACTTTAAATTTCTTAATATGTCGTAGAAACTTAGAATCATACAATAGAACCATCTACCCAACCTCAAATTGTTTTTTATTGATGTGTCTATCATGACATGCCTTCTGCCAAGATTTTTCTATTTTTTTATTCTAGTGAGCAATATCCCACCTTTAATCTAACTACATTAACTTATATATCCTATCCTCAAGCATTTTTTCATCATCTAATCCTCCTGTGCGCCCTATATGTAGTGATGGTAACATGAATTCAATAGGTAACACCACTTCCATGCCAAACACTAATTGAAAAGGTGTGGCCTTGTTTAGTCTTTTATAATTAGTTGGGTATGACCATAACACAACATAAAATTTAACATCCCAATCCTTTCTTCTAACATCAAAAATCTTGGTTGACATGTGATTCAAAACAAATAAACACCTTAGGAGTCCCATTATCTTATGGGTGATAAGGGGTATTCTTATGGTGGGATACCATGAATTCTTCCAGTAATATCCTAACTATCACATTCAAGAAATGAGTACCCATGTCACTTGTTAAGTTCAACGGGAATCCATATTTGTTGGTTATGTTTTCCCACAAGAACCTAGTTGTTGTTATCATTGTGCAATCCCTTGTAGGTGCCACTTTTTCCAACCTTGTAAGATAATTTTTCCATGTAATGATATAGAGTGAAATTTTTCTTCTTGCAACTAGGTAAATAAGGCCTATGAATTCAATTACCTACTTCTCGAATGGTTCTACACTGGCAATCAGTCTTAACTGTATTTCATCTCTTTTCCCTGGTTTACCAAGGTGTTGATAGTGGTCATAGGCCTTATAATACTTGATACAATCCTTATAAACCATTTCCCACCAAAATCCTACTAGAAGGATCTTACGCATAGTTGCATTCCCTACATAGTTTCCTCTTGTAATTCCACCATGTGCTTCCTCCATGATTGCAATGTGTTCATACTCTAAAACGCATCGGGGCAAAACCTCATCTCCGCCTAGATTGTATAATTCTCCACTAATCAACATGTAGGTTGTGGTGCATATGGATAATTGCTTCCTTTCCAAAGTCTTCATTCCCTCCATTGCCACACCTGTCTTGAGAAACACAATAATATCTTCCAATTCAGATTGTGTGTGCCGAAATCTAAATAGTTACACATTTGGCATTGTATCTTCAATTCTCTATGCATCCTCCCCTGGTTCAATCCTTGATAAATGGTTAGGTCCCAAATTACTCTTACCTAGTTTCACAACCGTAAACTCAAACTCTTGAAACAACATGACCCTCCTACATATGTGCCCTTGTAAAACTAGCTTGTTTAACAAGTATTTAAATGTCATGTGATCTGTGTAGAATATAAAGGTTTTTACCAATAGATACTACCTGAATTTGTGTAGCACGTAGATCATTGACAATATTTTACACTCACTAGTAGTATAGTTATGTTTTGTTGGGGTTATATTTCTTCTAGTAAAGCACAAGGGGTGGTCAATAATTCCCTTTCCAGGTTATGCTAAGATTTCCCCAATTTCCACTCCTGAAGCATCAACATGTACATGGAATGGCTTATCCCAAGAAGGAAAGATTAATATTGTCACAGTGATATGCTTCATTTTCAATGTATCAAATGCCATCAATTGTGCCTCTCCCTAGTGAAATATACTTTTGTGTTTTAGCAACTTTTCCAATGGCACAAAAATCTTGGCATACCCCCTAATAAATTTCCAGTAATACTTCATATGCCCATGGAATCTGTGCACTACACTCTACCTGGTGGGTTCCCCCAATCCTACAATAATGAAAACTTTGGTAGGATCCACCAACAATCCATCCTTACATATGATATGCCCCAAAAGGGTTCCAAATGAAGTAGGGAAAACACATTTCTTAATGTTGAGGGATATCCACACCTACCAACAACTTTCAAACATCAGCCTTAGGTTGTCACAATGGTCCCTCACTAATCTATATATCTTCCAATCATTAAGGTAGACTTCAAGAAACTTATGAATGAAGTCTTGAAAAGCTTGCACCACAATGCGTGAAAACATAGCAGGCACTTTCTTCAGTCCAAAAGGCATGACTATGTAGGTAAAGCTTCCCTATTAAGTGGTGAATTTTTTCTTTTCTTGTTCTTCCTTTAAAATTCTAACCTGATGATATCCTAAGAATCCATCTATGAAAGAATAGATTTCACGCTCAGCTACTCCTTCCAGGATTTCCTTAGTAAAGGGGGTTAGAAAAGGGTCAATAACACATACCACATTCAAATCCCTATAATCAACATAAATCCTTATCCTCCCATCCTTCTTAATGTTGATGACCATTAGACTTATCCATTTTGATTCCTTAACAACCTCAATGATGCCTGATACAACCATCTTGTCAATATCCTCCTTGACTTTGACATGTAGATTGAGATTCATTCGATAATGCCTCTTTCAAATTAGGTGTGCACCTTCCTTTAACTTGATCTTTATTTCTCCCAAGGAGTGTTGAACTCCTTTAATTTTGTGGCACCCGTACAAAAACAAATCCTTAAATTCATGCAATAGATCAATTAACTTTGAAACCTCCTTTTATGTCCATTAATCTCCAATAGTAGCCTCCTCAGGTTTTTCCTCTGAACCAATGTTAACCTTCTTGGTTTTTAGGGGTTCATGGTATGTGAATGGTTTCTCATCAGCACTATCCATAACCTCACGTGTACCCATAGTATGGCTAATATCCAAGATTTCCATGTCTTTTCCATCAATCACATAGACCAATTTTCCTTTCTCTTTTTCCACGCATGCGTGCTCAAGTTATATCTCCTCTGATTCTTCCTTATCAAAGTGCACTTATAATCCAGGTTCACCTAATAATTCCAATATTCTATCCTCTACCATAGCACTATCTCCCATAGTTAGGTGCTTAACAACCTACAACACCTCATCCATTGATGGCTTAGTACTCCATTATTCAAAATATTGAAGGAGGTTAGCCGCCAACTCTTGTTAGTTTCTTGTCTGATGGCACATCTCGAACCGAATGTACCATGTGCGCACATAATATTATAGGGTGGAGTATATCTTATGTACCCGTAAAGAAGGTGAAAAGGATTCTATGCCTTCCATCTAGGCCTTCTCACATACTTGGAAGTGATATGAGGTGGGTTCCTTCCCATGATAATCTTGTATGATAGTAGGTGCATTTCTCTAGAAAAATATAACATAGACAGTGATTCTTAATTTGCATCACTCTAGAAGGTTATCAAAATGGGTCATCAACCAATGTGTTCTACTCATGAACAAGGTATATCTAAGCACCCTTCACCTTTCGATCTCACATCTCCACTGGGTCTTCATTTCTCATAGGAAAACATCAAGTTTAGCTTCCCTAGAATAACTTGGTAACTTATTTTCTCCTAGGTGCTTGATTGATTGCACCTTTGTTGCTCTTGCCATAGAGCCTCTTAACTGCCTTCTAAATAACTCATATGTCTTGTGTGTCCAATTTTCATATGCCACACTAGTAGTATCACTTATAGATTGAGTGTATTCCTACTGAATAATGCTCTCTTTTGTTGCTTGTAAAACTTTAGGGTCCAGATAATGTGCCTGTAAATTCTGGCTACGTCTTCTTCTCCTAAAGGCTCAATATAGGGTGTTGACTTCTAATCTATCAAAGGAATGATAATATGTTCATTTTTGTTCTCAAAACTTATATTCCCATTATTGAAATGTAAGTGATCATTGTTCTTATAGCACTAGGGGCACCCAAGTAATTTTGGAAAGTTTTCTGCCTTAGCAAGCGCTATGACTTTGAAGTCCTCAGTGAATTTCACCCGTTGGATAGTGATGGCAGAATATTTTAAAATATCAATGGGCATTGCCTTTGTCTTATTAGACATATACATCACATTTGACAATGGTTGTAATGGAGGCCTTCCCATTTTATTCTAGGTGTTCAGGGTGGGAACATTGACTTCCACACCCATGTCAATCATAATATTGATTAAGATCCATCCATCAAAAACTATATTTAAGGTAATCTATTTATCATAGTCGAGAATGTGGGGAGGAATGTTAGCATGCAAAACTTTCCTCTCACGCTCTGCTCCAACACTTGGTATCTTATCCCTCAACCATTCTCCTAATAGAGGAATGATATTCTCTTTGCGTACCATCTTACACACCTCTCCGACATCATCTATATCTGACTGAGGGACCTCAACACTTTTTGTTCTACTCCAACTTTCTGAATTTCTCCTTTAGACATTAAATTTCCCCTTTAAGACTCCTGATTACGTCCATGATCTCTTAATAGACTTCCTTCTTATGGGTAGGGTTCAGATACTTCCCATATACCACCTCTTCTCTTGTAATCAGTGGTATCTTCTTTGGTATTTCATTGGTACATGTAGCCTCAAATCACATTATCACTAGTAAGGATTCTAATTTTGACTCACACATAACCCTTGGTATCCACTCTGATTCTGCTTTCTTAATGCTTACCATCCTAGTGCCCTTGTCTTTTCATTATTTTTGGCTCATGTGTTCAAATAGCTCTAGGAGCTCCTCATACTTGTGCTTCTTCCCACACCATGAGCACTGTAATAGGTCATGACATTCATGCTTGTAATGCTCTGTGAACCCATAATTATAACAAGTTCTGTAATGTAATTCACCTCTTCCACCTCTGTGATTTTCATGGCCTCTAAATCCTTCATGAAAGCATCTTCCATGAGCTCCTCCATCTTTGCATCCTTCATAGTGATGACCATCATCCTTAAAATTGTTTGCAATGTTTGTCTAGCACACACCAATATCAATGGCATCATTTATATGGTCAATTAATCTACAATCCTTGGTGTCATTAGTAGTAGAGGTACAAATCTTGCAATTGTAAGACATATTCCTACAGATCATGTGCTGCAATAGAGGACACCTATTTGCATCATGATCTCCATGGAAAATTTTAGTCTACCATCATGGTGCATACCAATCTTCGAGGAAAAATATCCTTTGTATGCCCCTTGACCTCATAACCCATGCACCATAGGCCACTACAAGTCTCATGGGTCAAGTTCACAGATAGCTTTTGTATTTTCTTTTCCATTGTATAAATATGAGCTTCAAGAAAAGGACTAAAACTAGTATCCATGCTTCCCATAGCCTCAGCGCATAGGGTAGCCTCCAAGGCCTCACGTATGTCTGTGAAAGTCTTATGCAAAATCACTCTGTTGAAGGGCATTATTATTCCTCAAAAAAACTATTGAACATGATGAGAAGGATAAATATCAGAAGATAGTTTTTAAAAGAGAGTTTTAAAACACGCATCATAATCCCACACATTCTCTTTCATACCTTGTTAAATCTCCTATGGCGCGCTAATTTTCTTCTGTTCAAAATCAATAATATATCATTCAACTAAAAAGGAATTACGTAACACAGTATAATATACTAATATCTAGTAGTGGACATACTTTTGGTACCAACTATGTGTGTTCCCTTGTAACGTTGTTGCAAACTAACATGCCTTCTATTCTGGGGTAGTGACCCCCTTCGTACACCATAGCATATGACATTTGTATACATGCTCTAAAGCATCCTCAACACCTTTTTAATCTAGTAGATAAAAAGACATTTCAAACAATACTTGCTGAGGTGGTTGAGGCCCTTATCCACCTAATCCAAAAATTGGATTCCCTCCACTGTTGCCTCCACCACTAGATCCACCAACGCATCTCCCTACAAATCTGCTAGGTCCACCAGGTCTGCTAGTTCGTATTCCACCATACCCACTAGATCCTCCTCCTTTAGCTAACAAGGGTCCTGAAGTTGTCACACCTTATGTCCCCACTTTCATACTAAATTTCATGCCAATAGTCTATTATATTAGACCACTACTAGATATGTGTCCCGCGTCACTTCCATATATGATACCCAAACTTTTTGTACCTGTACTTTTCCCAAATGTCGTTCTAGAAAATATACCTCCAAACACAGGAAATGATTGTGTAACCATAGATGTGCCTAATGAAAATTTATACCTCTGAGGTGTTGATCAGTTACTTCCAGCAATACCAACTGGGTTAGTAATACTTATCTCTAGATTTGGAAAACTAAGTGCTAGGTGTTGGTCACTAGGGGGATTCAGATGCGTGCCAACGAATCTTCTCCTTTCTTCATATGAAGAGATCTCTCGAAAATATAAGGGTGTTTCTCTTCCACACTTGCCAAGATGAGGTAGCATAGACTGCTCAAGTGTCACATCTTTTACATGAACCTCATATCCTTCTTGCAATGTTTTCCTCCATAAATACATCACTCCCATAGCTTCGCATTATCTTGTCAGCTCCCTCTCCCGAGCCTCATTATACTTAAGTCATCTCTCTTCCCTTTCCTTTTCAGCCACAAGGTCCACCATCTTCCTCCACTCTAGCTTCCTCTCCCATTGTTAAGAAGAAGCTTAGTCGGCCATTAGAAATTATTCCAAACGCAATGTAGTGATTGGGATCTTTATAGCTAAAGGGATAGCATGTAAGAATGATCCTCTTGGATCCCTCAAGAACTCAAACTCAAAAATATCTGGATAGGAATACGTATAAATCACATACTCCAAGGTGTAACTCGTCAACACTCTAATCCCCCAGTGATCAACATCACACGTCCAAGTTAAATCAACATTATGCAGCCTATGATACTAATGTTGGGTTTATACACAAGGTCTATAGTACCAACCATGTCTAGATGCATACATCAAAATCCATTCATACGACTTCATTAGAAAACAAAAAAATAACGTCTCATATAGCTCATGATGCAGATGTTCTTCTACTCATTTACGTGCATCAAACTCAGGTCAAGTACTAAATCTCTGAGCAAACTCATCCTCTATGATTTTAAGCCATGGTTTGACATTGTCCAAGGTCAAGCACTCTGTCATTACACACCATTCTCACAAAAACTTTGAAAATATGTCCCGACAATGAAACCAAGATGTAGTCATTATTTTACCCTTAATACTTATTTCTAACCCCAAGTGTACTAGCCTATCATCTAGTATATCATGGGTGCTCACCTCATGTTCACATGGGCAACAAGCCCCTCCTTTATGTGAGATTTGCAAGATATTTCTACCATTAATGGAGGACTATTTGTAGAAATATAAGTACATTCACTTACTTTAAAAGGTAGAAGATGCAACTAACATATCTATGCATTAATACATCACAGAAGAAAAATGACATTGTAAGAAGTATAATAAACCAAATCTGAGCCATGACAAGTCATATAACATGAGGGTTTACACCCATCCACAAGATGTACATAATAGATCCATGTACATTGATTTAACATAATCCCAGGTAGTCATACTACATTTAAAAGGGTCATCTCAGACCATATATACTAAATGATAAAGACTTAACCTCTGTAAACCTCTATGATCTGAGATCCTAACTATATTTTTCCCCATTCTATCCCTTGTTATAGATCCTAGTACCCATACATATGCTTATGACATCCCTTACAACCCTCTAGAACTAAGTACTCTAAACCTTAGCATTATTGTAACACTTCATTACTCTCATTCTCTTTCACTACATTCTTTATGCATCCTCTCTACATTCCCTTCGTGTTGCCATGTATTTATGCTCATGTGTTCTATCTATCTTTGTCTATATATCCCTTCCTAACTCAAACACCTCTTTAAATAGGATCATCGACCACCACCATGACTTATCTTATTATCAGATCATGTTTCAAGTGTCAATGTGGTCCTCCATTGGTGAATTCTTATCCTCTTCACACACCTTCTACTAACTATAATGATGTCTCTAGGAATATTATCTTCAGGCAATATCATTTTCTTGACATCCAAGGTTCTAGGATGGCACCTTAGCCATTCATCACACCTAGTTGGGTCCTCACATTTTTCCTCAAGTGACCCCATGATGACATTTATGGTTAAGTCCTTTAAACCCTTATTCTGCCTCTCGTGTGTACCCTAGTTTTACTTAAACCCTTCTTAAACCCATTTTTTTCCTATGCATTTTTCCATAATATCCCTTCTATCTACTGATCCTACATGTGTGCACCTCTTGGTACTTAGCCAATATTTTAGGGTCTAGCAATTATTATCATTTATCTTATCACTATCAAATTACTTAATTGTTTCAAGCAAGTTGACACCCTTCAAGGAATTCCTTTGGGTTCCTAGGACTGAAATTTTTAGAGAAACTCATTATCATCTTTATCCAACATCCCTTTTTTCATATTCATTTTTGTACAGGTCTTCTCACTTAGCAGTTAGAGCATCCTCTTTCATTATCTATGTTTCATCATCCCAAAATTACAATTTTTGGTTCAGGTACCTTTAAACCCTGCCTTATTTGAGTTTTCAGTCCTTTCAAAATTATTAGCACTAACAAAAAAACAACATAAACATGTTGGCACGACTGGTGAGACCTTCTTAGTCCCTTTATGATTGAGATTTCATATCTTTCATTTCTTTTGTTGTTAATTTCATATAACTTTTCATCTGGGAGTGCATTGTTGTTACTATTGCTAAAAACATTAAAATAAAATTTTTAAAGGGAAAATCAATTACAGGTACACTCTTGTATTTCATCATTTTATTTTAGCATTACATTTTATGTGTCTTTTTATCATCAAATTAAATATTTCCTTTGGATATTAAAATAAACATTCATACTTGTTTACTCACATAGCTTAATTAGAAATTCAAGGAATCACATTCACGAAAATCCATTCACACACAACCAAACCACATCAAACTTAATTTTCATCCAGACACTCCTTCCCAGGTAGACCTCCTTCGATTTTTTCACCAAGAGGATAAGCTAACTCAATGATTTGGCTAAGTATAAACAATCTAGTGGGTAGTATATTAGCTAAGCACCTGACACCCTTATCATTGTAGCACCATGAAGTGAGGGGGTAGGCCCCATTACGATGCCTTATACTGACACTAATACAGATATGGCCCTTACGTACCTTTTGGTATATCAAGGACTCCATCCTTTAACTTATCTAAAACCAACCTTAGACAACCTTCTCTTAGTACCTATTTATCCATTTTTTACACTTCACATCTTTCTTAATTTAATTAAGCTAAGTGAAAATTTCTTGTGTGAATTGTTTGTAATTATTATAATTAACCACCTTTTTTATTTTTCTTCATTGATTGTTTCTTAGTACATGGTTCTAACTAGACAACATTCATGTCTACAAAACATTTATAATATGTCTAACCTTCTTCAACACGACTTGGACTCTATTACGACCGACATTCAAAACATTCCAAACATAATTAAACAATTTTGATCACCTTCAACATCTATTCAAGGACCCCCACATTCTACTATAATTAATTCATCCACATCAAAAATCCCAGATCCACCTAGCCCCCACTTCTTAAATAGTGTTGATCTAGGTTTTACAGAAATCCTAGATTCTAACCCGGTTGCCCTTAAATCCTACCTTGTTTCCCAAGGTGTTTTCCTCCAATAACTAATGCCCAAACAACAACCCCTCATAACTACCATCACCTTCAACACTTCCCGGCTCATCAACCCTAATCACAAGCCATTTATCCAATAAGTCTATCCTTACTCCATGGTTTACGGAACGGGAGCATCAGTCCCCGCTTCATCAATCCCAGTCATTAGTTTTGACCTTAAAATTATTTTGTCACAAAAAACATCCATCATGATCATCATATCCTTAATGAAACTTGTTATCTTCACAAAATAATCCTAACATGTCCCCTTCCACATCTTGTCCCATAAATCTAGTGCTTCTTCTCTACCTCCTGTAAAATCATTTGTTATTTCTAAAACCCCTTTTATCCCCTCACAACAACCCACATCCTCTATCCAAAATTTATTAATTTCCATCCCCACATCTATACCTCTTGTATTCACATGTAAGTTGGTATAGTTATGGAATAAAGCTTATAACACTCAAGAAATATTCAAAGCTTTCCAAACTTTCAATAATGAACCATCAGTTTAGAGCTAAATAAGAACTATCTCCTTATAAGAACATATAAACTTGAAATAAACATTCAAACCCTAGCATATCTAGATATTTCTCTACTCCATGAAAGATTTGAAAGATGAACCTATTAAAGCTCTTAGAAATCAGTTATGCTTGTTTAACAATCAAGGGTTTGAGAGTGAGATCTCACTGTTAATAACTTCAACGCAAATGGTTCATCCCATTTACTCAAGCTTGATGTTTATAACTGCAAATTTTTAAACAAAAGATAGCTCAAATGACAATGAAAACTAATAAATTTAAAGATGGCATAAGCTAGTCTAAAAATGGAGGAGTGTTCTTATCAAAAAGGGGGAGGGGTATGCTTTTAATTATAGATTTATAATCCTAGGAAGACGAAAGGGATATTTTGGAATCATGTGGGACTAAAGTCCAAAAAAGGTCAAACTTAAGTGAAACTTAAATTAGAAAGGTGAAATTGAAATTTGGAAAACTAAGTTTCCTTTCAGAAAGTCAACAAAGGTTTAATTATCCTCAAATAGGCTAAGTAATAGGATAATGACTTATAAAATACCTTTAGAAGGGTGTTATCATGATTTAGGGGTTTAGAAGAGGTTAGATAGGTCAATTCACTAGTGTAGTGTAGTCAATTAGTGGTTATTGGGATAGTTGGTGCAATTTTAATAATAAAGTTGTGTAGGAAAAATTATAGGTGTCTATATTTTCCCCTCTTTGAGGTGGCATAAGTAATGTCACTTCAAAGAAAGTAGATAAGAAAAAATTAATAAAATTTTGAAGGGGTGGAAGAAAAATTAGTAGGCTAGATGGATGTCCCCTTGAGTATCGATGGGGTGATTAAATAATTCAATGGACAATCGAAAAGACCATAGAAGAAAGAATAGTGTGAAGAGAAGAAAGGGGATGCAAAAGGGATTGGATAGAGGAGAAAAATGATTTTAAAAAATAAAGAAAGTACTGAGCTATCAATGAAGCATTACATATAGTAAACAAAATGATGTCATCATATTGCTAGTAATCTTCATCTTGGGCTCTTATTAAAAATGTAAGCATACAACAAGGGTGAAAAAGTACGAAAGTGCATTCTGTGACACAAAAATCCATAACATGAATGATGTCCAATGCTAAACTACCAACTCCATGAAACATAAAAAATGCAATGTAATGCGAGAAGAAAACAAGCTAACCTAATAGGGAAACAAGTACACACACATATTTACAACCAATAACATTTAAGAAAGTTACACAAATGTTTTGTTATTGACCTTTAGTTCCCAAATTTTTGTGACAAATGACAAGGGTAAAAGTGATTCCCCAAGAAATGATATATTGTGAGGTACTTTTATGAAGGACACAATGTCCAAATGTAATGTCCAATGATAAATCATTGTATCCAACAACATAGTACCAGATAATTTTATATGTGCCAAAATAGTACAAACAAAGAAAGAAAGCTAGCTTTGTTGATGGGAGGTAGATCCAAATGATCTACAAGTCTTTTAGATGCACACAAAGATGATCCAGTGATAGAAATAAGTGAAAAAATCAGCCAGATATGATAAGAATGCCATGGATGAGATACAAATTTCAGCTGTGTATTAGTGTGTTACCAATTTTTGTAATTTTTTTTTTTGACAAATTTTTTATGTGAAAATTTTATAATTTTTAGGGCAGATACAGAAGATTGTGATTTTTACAATTTATTAGATTTTTATTTTTTGAAATTTTTAGGATTTTTTATCGGTCAGAAGAATTTAGAAAATGGAAGAGTACCTAAAATCACACGAAAATGCCCCAAGTGATGAAAACTAGTGTTGGGTAGAAAAAAGAAAACAGGCAGAGGTAGAAAAAAGGATGCCCTGACGAGAAGAAAAGGGCTACTAGGTGGCAAATAATGCCCTAGCATAGAGAAAAATGAGTTAAAAATAAGTATTTAATAAAAATAATTATCACTGTCGGTAGAAGAAAAAATTAGAGTTTCAAGATCGTGGTAGTCAAAACATGCCATGGGGGCATCACAGCGGATTAAAACGGCTTAATATATCCATCCGGGGGGGGAAATCATCGCGACAAGTTAATTTACTACTGAAGCTCTTCTGATTTTTCAATGATGCCAAAGACAATTTACCACGAGTGATTTGAGAGCTACGAGAGAGATGGCATGAGTCCAGAGGTGCACCAAGTGAGATGACACCATTCAAGAAAACACACGTGAGAAGGACGACCGTCAATTTGTGAGTTCCTGAAGAAATCAATTTGTGAGTTCCTAAAACTAGCCACCTGTCTCCTTCTCCTTTCTTTTCTCTTCTTCCCCCTTCTTGTTAATTTTTACATTTAATAGCTCTTATTAGCATTTATTAGCATTTTTAGAGTTACATTAGGGTGGTGAAATCATGTACACATTCCCTAGGGGTGCATAGGTGTCCAAAGGGATGTGTACACATTATTCTGCTATCAAATTTATGTGTACACATCAAATTTATGTGTAAACACATGCGGATATATCAAAATATGCGTACACGTGTGCATAGGCAGAAACACTACCACATATATGCCCTAGGTCAAAAAATGGGTGCGGCGCGGTAGCAAGGGTAAAAGTGATTCACACACACAACATCATGTGTATTTGACATAAATGGCATGCATGTGTGAGTTTAGATAGGTTAGTAGAGGGTGTGTGTTCATACTTTTATGGGTGCGTAGGCATCTAAAGTGGTGGCTCGTATGTGTGTTGGGTGTGCACACACTAGGAAATGCGCACACATGCTCAAAAGGGTACACATGCGTTGAAGAGCATAAATTTTATACTTAGAATAATGTTAGTTAGATGAATAGGATAGTGTAAACACATGCAGATATATCAAAATGTAGATTAATTTTGCCTTAGTTTTTATAAGAGCAGAAGAATATAGAAGAAAAATTAGTTGTAACAAATGTGTTATTTTGCAGAGGCATTTACCATAACTGTGGGCGAGGGAGTGACATGGTCATTTAGTGACAATAGATGTGATATTCCATCGACATCATAGAAGGATGTGGATGTAGTGTTGGAGGTGACTGGGTTTTCCTATAATAGTCAGGATGCCACTGATTACCCTTGATCATGGGCTACTTATAGCCTTAGTAGAGAGATGGCATAATGAGAGCTAGTGCTTCCAACTCCCGACATGACAGATAAGTGTTACCCTTGAGGATGTTTGGCACATTTTGTATGAACCTATTAGAGGATAACTCATCGAGTATATTAGTGTTGAGGTCGAGATATTAGACTTCCTTATAAAGGTATTTTGATGTGTTGATATACCCTATCACGATATGACAGTATACTTACACTGATGCATTGCAAATCCTATCTTTCATCACATGTCACTATTTTTCATGGATCTTATGAATGGATTTTTGCTCATTGATAAGATAGGTTCCTCATTTCCTCTAAGCCTAATTAGTGTGATACGAGGTATATTCTGAGGTGAACGATACTACTCGGGCCAATGCATATTGGCACACCAATACTAGGACCTACATCTTAACATGTACCAAGGTTAGAAGATCACGGGTCCTACCAAATTACTACAAATATGGGCATGGAACCACATAGCCATTGGTCGCCCTATAGGTGTTCTTTGATTTCAGGATCTAAGAACCTTCAGTCATGGATGGGTCTCCATTGGAGACAATGTAGGAGGGCACATGTGTATACTTATCATTATCACATGTAGTTGGATGATATTTTGCATCATATGATAGTGTGGAGGGCCCTACCGACATTATCAATGGGCTAAGGATGGAGATGATTTAATCATAGCCATGGTGTAGCATTTTTTATTGGAATTTGAGGCTATATTATAGAGTTTTATAGGGTAGACTGATGCCAGATATAGTTTGGCATAGTACAGGATGTACCCCATACTGATATGTGGTATGCACATAGAGTTGTGGAGATAATTGACATGGGGCCACCTATTCAGCCAGATAGGGCTCTAGCTAGTTTAGATCGGATGGTGCCACAGGTATGGGTGCCTTTGAGATATATTAGAGACCTTGGGGTTACTACTAAGTACGGGACCCTAGTATTTTATAGTCTTACTATGATGACGAGGTTAATGAGGATGATAGTGATGATGGAAATAACCAAGATGGTAGTGGTGGATAGGGTCCTCCACCTTTACAATGGCAAGTGAAGGGTAAGGGACATAGACAGGTTCCTATTGTCCACTAGATACAGATACCTTGGGTGGGGCATAGAATTTTGTGTTCATTTTCCTATACAACATGTGTCAACATAGAGAGTAGTACCATAGGGTCCTCCAAGAGGAGTACTACAATAGAGTTCTCCATAAAGAGCATTAATGCATAATCCATTGAGAGGTGGAAGGGGGTAGAGATGATGGTGGCAATGGCGATGGGGGAGACAGAGTGCAGGTAGCTGCATTATAGTAGCAGTTACAACAGGTTATGGCCATGTAGCTCCAAGTGACTGCCAAGAGAGATCAGGCTTGGGCACAGTTATAGGTTGTCACCTCTAAGAGAGATCAAGCTAGAACACAGGCTAGTTAGGGAGGTGGTGATGTTTCCACTTGCTTTCATTAGATTCGGTAGATGGGTACCTATATGGAATAGATTATGAGCCTATGGCAATAGTCACATGCCTAGGATCAGACAATTACTGGAAAGAGGGACTGATTTGCGGCCAAGAGGATAGTAGGTCAGGCTGATCTAGTGAGATTACAGGTAGAGGTGGCTTCATTCCAGTGGACTAATGCAGCCACCATTGACACTAAGGATATATATGCACGTTTATTATGATGTTGTTCGAGATGGTAAGAGAGTACCCAATGTTAGTGAGCATTCGATGGGAAGATCACAGAGGTCCCAAAGACTAGAGACATGAGCGATATCTTTGGATTAGCCATGATATCCCCAGATAGGATATCAGAGTACAAGGGTGATGTGCCCTATTTCATATCGTAGGCCTTTGATTCCCCATGAGGGATCAATTTAGACATTACTTAGTTTTAATTATATACATATGTATGCATTTCTAATGTATTCCTATTATGAATGGTCAGCTTTGATTGATGATGTATTATGTATCATTTTGGATTATGCCTCTTGATGAAGGTTTATTTTAATTCATGCCCTTGATGGCAGATTTTGTATCGATGATGTATATATTTTTCAGACATACATTGTGTGTGTGTGCATCTGCGTGTGCGTTGTGCGTGTGCGTGTGTGCGTGTGCGTGTGGTGTGCGTGTGCGTGTGTGTGCGTGTGTGTGTGTGCGTGTGCGTGTGCGTGTGCGTGTGCGTGTGTGTGTGTGTGTGTGCGTGTGTGTGTGTGTGTGTGTGTGTGTGTGTGTGTGTGTGTGTGTGTGTGTGTGTGTGTGTGTGTGTGTGTGTGTGATGGACATTCGATGTTACACTTTCTATGTATTTATATGACTTATGATGATGATTATGGTTATGGATGATGATTATATAATGATGTTGTTTGATTTACTTTTTATGTATGTATCATGATGGATTTTGATGGTGTATCACATCATATGTTTTGATAAGATGTTTTACTGCTTTACTTGATCATATTATCATGTATGAGTTAGCAGTAGATGATAGCTCTTCTGTGGATGAGATACAATATGATTTAAACCATGTGTTTTATTATGGATATTGGTTTGGAAGTGATATATTTGTGATCATGTACAACCCCCTCTTGCCCCATTGATGATACAGTACATGATGATTAGTTTTATCATACTTGCTTGATGTAAAAATTTAGCATTTTATTTTCTATGTATGATGTTGTTAGATGTATTGATAGATGATAGATGTTTATGATGATGATGATAATGAACAATGTGCATAAAACAAACAAACACAAGCAAAATTTAGAAAAACTAAACAAATATACCCATACAAAACAACACAACTACATGCAAATAAGAATGAACTTGAGCATGCTTAACAACAGAATTAAATTGATACTCAATCAAAGCAAGTGAATGAATCCTAATAAATGCATATATTGATAATGAAAACACACCAATTTTTACAAGTAAGAAATTTTAAAATGAACTCAATGCAACATACAATAGATCAAATAATATTTAATCTAAGTTAAGAAAATGAATCCATTTTAAATCATACAACGTAAAAAGATAGCGCAATAAAAACTCTACCAAACCAACAACTAAAAATAATCAAACAACTACCTTATTTTTATGGGACAGTTTTGATTCATTTTCTAATTTTTTTGGCATCATTCTAGAGACAACAATTTTTAAGGCTACTTGTTCAAAAAAAAATTATTTTATCCCTAAAATGGTTTTTTAAATGTTTAGGTTTTTCTAACATTTGTGAGTGTTTTGTGTTTTTACAAAGTGATTTTCCAAAGCAAGGTAAAGAAGCGTGTATGTCCCCAGTGTGATATGGGAATATACAAAGACAAAATGTCATGTGTTATGTCTAGGAAAGAATGTGTGAATATATCCCCAACGTTATATGGGAATGTACAAAGGAAAATCTTCACAATGATAGACAGGAGTAGAACAAACCAAATCAAGGCCGCAATAGATGAGCCTGAGAGGATTCCTAGACCTAAACAACCTAGCCCTAAGAACAACAAGTATTATTACGTCTAGATATGAGAGTTCTTATAAACAATGAACTCTCGTGAGGTACCAAAAAACTAATTTTCACCCAAGTACTTTCCCAGTGCACCACAATTGTGTGGTTTTCACACTTGGATGCCCTGTTTTATTTTTACTAATTTTTTGATTTTTTGATTTGTTGGCTTGTGTTTTATTTATTTTCTAAGGAACCTCTTATTTAATCATATAAGCACTTAAGATGCATTGATTTCATTGGTTCCTTTAATTCCTCACCATCTGAGTGAGATATTTTGTAAGCTCTTGATCCATATTTTTGTGGTGACCACATAAGGTCCTAACAAGTTAGCCTCAAATTTTCCCTTCTTTTATCTGTCTTTAATAGTGTTTTTCTTGTTTCCTTTCAAAATGATATCACCCACCTGAAATTGATAGGGTGTGATCCATTTTTTGTACCCTCATGAAACTCAATTTGGATAAAATTTTAAGTGATTGAGGGCCCTCATGATTTTCTCGTCTAGTAGCTCTAATTATACCAGGCAAGCAAATTTGTAGTCTTCATCCTTATCTAGATAATCACAGAGAGATATTCTCATGAAGGGTGTAACATTCCCATTTTAAGATTTTAGAAAACAGAAAAAAAATTACATAATGTTATCTATTATAGATTACATAATTTAGAACACACATTCCACTACCAAAATATCTCATAACAGAAAAGCATATGCAGCCGTAATGACTCGGTGAAACATCGATCTCTCATTTCATGACTCAGTATTAAACCAATCTCGTATGTTACTCCGTAATGTGTTATATAATGTATACTTGGTTCCTTTACCTTTTTAGTGGTACCAAAGTGTTCTGCTTAAGAGGCCTATCTAAATATCTGTTATTGATAGTCATCCAAAATCTTGCTTCTTAAACTAGGTGACATATGACAACGTAACCAATATCTTGTGATACTTTGGCCAAATATTCTAAATATTTTTATCATGTTTACATTCATATACGACATACTCACCAAATGGAATAATTCCTTCACCACACTTGATTTTTTATCTAAAGGGGTCTTCACTAACTTATGTTAGTCCAACTAGATTCAAAGTTTAACCCTAGACAAGGTTAGCAACATGCCCTAGTGTGGAGTATTGCTTGTGGTGACTAAGGGTACATAGACATACTCAAGTGACTTTCATTTATTAGGTGGGTCTAGTTATCCTAAGCCAATGTGAGTTAACCCTAACACTAGATCATGTCCCTATCTCCACATAGGGTAGAATTGTGATCCAGTCGTGCACTTATGTTAGTCAATTTGAACAAACTATGCAGGGTGTTGAGACATATCAACTGCACCATAGAATACTCGTAATGAATCATGTCATTAAAAAGGTACTGTGCTACAGTTGGTGTGTGTCAACATCTAAATGAGTTACCTCATTTGGATGAACATGCCTTATTTTGAAAGTTTGATATATCATTAATCACTTCATTACAGATTAATTATAGCTACACCATACTGATTTGATTAGGTATTTTAACCTATAATGGTACAAATTGAACTACAAGTGAGGTAGGTATGCAGATAAAATCTACTTCCTAACCAATTAATTACATATTTATGTTTATTATACAAGGAACAACTTGATTCATGTTTTTACATAATAGATATTGCATTTATGAAAGTGTTAATTAATTTCTTACTTATGTCATCCCTAGCTTAAATAAGTTCCATGTAAACCTTTTATTTTAGAATTCATGGGAATGGAGTCTAAATTCCCATTTTATTCCCCTTCCAAGCATTCCTAACTTTTATTAAGGAATTATGCTTAAGGAAGAACACTTTCAATTATTTAATTACAATAATCAATATACTTTTAACAAGATCTTTTAGTTATGTCTATGATTCATTTTATGGAAATTATCTTTCTCCCCCATATTATGGGCTAATGTCCATTTATAAACAAATTGTACATTATTAATTATTATCAAGGTTTAATACACATACATCCATATAATTCAAATAAAATCCTTTTTGTAATGGTTGAGTATTTTCTTAAGAATGTCAACTTTATAAGTTGCATCTCTACTTGATAAAAGAGTACAACTTACAACTCAAATTCCTACCACAACCATTCCATATCATTTAATTATATTAACTACCCTCCTTCATTAGGATGATACATAGCAATTCAACCCAATTCATGTCAAGAAATTATTACAAATAACTATTATTTAGAAATCATCACATCTTTTATTCATCAAGGAGTGATACATTTACTGAATCTAGAAGTGTTTCTGAGATTACAAAGTATTACTACATAAATACATAACTAAATCTTATCACAACTTTCTTTTCCATCATGTACATCTCAACTAATGAAACCACATATCATCAAAATAAAGAAGCAATTTCTTTAGTAAAATAGATGTAACTTCCTATATGTCTTTCTCCTTTCATATTTTGAGAAACCCATCTGCAAAATTGTTAGCATGGGTTAGTTAATTGAACTGAGCATGATAATCACTATATCATTAAAACGATGTGATTTTAACTAAATGCTTCATAAAAATAACTCTTCCTTTTATGAAAGAGTCTAGAAAACACAACTGAAACTAAAAGAAAGACTTAACCAAAAATAATACAATCTAAGAAGAAGAGAGAGAGAGAAATATTGTAAAGTTTCTAATCAAAAGTAAGGTTTGGTCAGTCAACCTATCAACCCTAACTTTCCATCATAAAAATCATTTCAACATGCTAGAAATAAAAAAGTAAAGTTAAATAAGGATAACATTTCATCTTAAATTTACCTTCACTTCCATGTGACCATTTTAAGTTTCTTCAATCAACTAAGTCTAGTTATCAAGAACAAATATAATATACACAAAATTATCTTTAAAATTAATCCTATTGTTTGAAAAATAATGAATATTTCCTTATAGCTAACTATCCCACTGTCCTTAGACTCATCATAAATCCTAAGATTACATTAATCATTAATAATATCATGTGGACAAGTAATGGTAACTAAATCATCATAAACAATTAAAGTAACCCTGATTGAAGCATCCTAAAAGTCCCAGGCTAAAATTAGTATTCAATTCAAGTTAAAATTCAAATATAACATCATTCAGACCTTATCAGAAGTATAAGGTTACTTTTATCAAGAAAACAAACTAACATTCAGACCTCATACAAGATACATAATCATTAATATTCTAGAAATGAGCATATTGGTTTTAGTTCATAACTTATATAAGGCTCAATACTCCTTCTAAACATAACATAAGCTTCTTTTTTGTTTCCTGAAGCGCATCGATACACTAAGTCCTATCACATGGTCAAAAAGTGATGTAAATTAAAATAGACTAGAGAAGAAACAATAATGATACCTCAATGAAAAATATCCCCATCATAATATTTAAGAGGGTATGAGTGAGATTGTAGTCTCCTTATCTATCCAAACTCTTATGAAGAAGAGTTAACATTTCAGATGCAAGAATAACGAAAGACACAAAATAGATTTCTGTAAGAACTTCACACGTCAGGTGCTGAAATAGTGAAGAATAGTTCACATGTGACCAAATCAATATATAAACAGAGATTTACCCAAGTCCTAAATCTGGTGAGTACAAAAGAATAAGAAAAAGGAAAACATAAATCAAGCATCCAACCTTTACCTTTCATCTTTTTCAGAAAGACTATTTCAAACATGATTCCTTAAAAAGGATTAAGAATCAATTCATTTCCTAAAATCAAGAGAAGGGAGGAAATTAAACAATATAATGATAGGTCTAAACCAAAATAGACCTCCAATGAATTCAACCATTTACAAATAAGGTAGATAAGCATTCATGCATACCTCAATAAGTGTTACATTCAACACTAATCAAAACATTAACTCACACCCAATAAGATATGTTACCCATCTCAAAATCCCAAGTGGTTTAAGAGAACATGGGAAGTATGCAACAAGGTAAATCAGCCTTAACAAAAATTAAATCATGTACACTTTCAACGTATGAGCTATTACCACAATTAACACCCAAAATGAGATCTCATACAAAAACACGAAGTGGGTTTTCCTCTAATAACTTACAGTTTCAGGGTAAGTTTAAAACCAAATAATGTTTCCACTGGCATTATCAACAATCAAACACATTCATGAAACATGTTATACTTCCAATACAATGGTTTATTGTCTATATAAGGTTCCTTAAAAATTTCATTTAACGGCATCTGAAAGAAGACATGCAAGTCGAAATCTGAGAATTTCTACATAGCTAAACCAATGTTCAAAACATATAACTCTTAGCTTAAGTTTTTCCCCAGTTGAGAAAAAATGGTGGTCTTCAAAGTCTACAATAGAAAGGAGATCAAGTTCAAACTACATAATAGCAAGATCTCATGAAACAATCAAGATATCCAAAAAAATTCCTATCTCTAGTCTACCAACAGAGATTATAAATTAACATTTGGAGCAAGATTCTCTGAATCAAAAAAACCAAGATACATACATTGCAAGAGTAACCTTTGCCTAAAATATCACCTAACATATCTCGGATCTATTTTAAGCCTCTATTAAAAGGATTAAAGAAAAATCTAGTTTACTTAGAAGTATGGAAACTATACTCCCCAAAATGTACTTTCCACTATCAAACCAAAATCGATAATGCATCCAGGAAAACAACAAAATACCATTGAAGAAAAAGAAATTTGACAACAGAAAAAAAAAAAAAAACCAGAATATTACCTCAAGATCAGATTTTTTTTTATGAAACATTTAAATAAAATCATAAGACTTAATGGAGAGGGCCTATCATGCCTAATAGATCTCTAGTCTTCTCTTTTTTACAGAAAAATCTCCAAGAAAAGATTCAATTCTTTCCCCCGAAACACCAACAACCCTCAAACCCTTCTTCCTCTCTTTCTTATAGTTTTCAAAGTGCTAACTTCTTCATTCAAACGCCATGCAAGGCAAGGGTATTCATGCAATAATTCAAACTGAAGCACAAAAACCACATGCAAAGCTCAAGCTCAAAAAACTAAATGACCAAAACAAAAACCAAAATTCCTCTTTCTTCTTCCTAGGTGGTTTTTGCCATTTTCAAAATATTAAATGAAAAATAGGAATTTCAGTCCTTCCACTTCTCTTGCCACTACCACCTCTATGTTTTCCAATGACTAAGTTCAAATTTTCATACAACTACAACTCGGTGGAGATTCCAACTCATTCCCCCAACTTTCCTCATGCCTTCACCAAATTTGGCAGTTAAAAGAGATAAGACCATATTAGGTTAGGTTCAACATTAGTTTAGGAACTAACATATGTCCCTAGGTCTAAGTCTTTAGTCTTAGGACCCCTTTTTAACATCCCTTATTAACAAAAGAACTTAGTAACTTATGTTAGGTTATACTTTAGGATAAAGTTCCCTAATTTAAGGAACATATTTTAATTAGGTTCCATGTTCGTAAAAATGCATCCTACTTTAACAAAAAAAGAACCAAAGTAATACCCAAATTCAAATATGAAGCAGAGAGCATTAGAGATCCAACCACTCATTACCTTAGTACAATCAAAATCTAAGAACCCTCCCAAAATTTCCTGGCTTGGTCATTATGACCACAAGGTTTATAATTTAGAAGCATACCTTAGATCAATGAAATTGATATGAGGTAATATTGTTCTGCATCCCAAAGAATTTTTTGAAAACTGAAACTCAATTTCTCATTCCCAAGTAGTGAATTATTCTACATAAAAAGAGATGAATTTCTTCATTCTATATTCAGCATAAACATGGCAGAATTGTACCTATTTCAGCATATAACATATTACCTACTAAAAAAATGATTTCATATATCATAAGAGTACACCGTCTTAAGACAAGAAACACATGTCAATGTTTGCACCTTCCAAACAGAATTCATCATAGATATCGTCCATAGTGGTAATGATGTGGGTGTGGCCATCTGAGGAAGTTGGAGTGAGGTTCTGTATGAGATCAAGTCCCCATTTGAAAAATGGCTAAGGTGTTGTGATGAGCTGCAAGGTTTTTGCTAGTACATGTATCAATTTTCCATATTTTTTTACAAAGTTCACGTTTCTTAACATGATTGCAATTATCTATTTTCATGGTGGGACAATAATAACCCACTCTTAATAGCTTCTTTGCAAGGGCCATTCCACTGGTGTGTGATCCACACATGCCTTTGTGTACTTCCTTAAGCACTTGGATTGACTCGTTTGAATCTAGGAAATGAAGTAGATTTCCATCGTAGCCACAATGATAAAGGGTGCCTCCGAGGAGGCTATATTGGGCTATACGAAGAATAAGGGTATGTTTCTCAGTTTGGGTGATTCCAGGGGGAAAGTAGCCAACCTATAAATAGTTATAAGTGGGATCATACCAAGGGAAAAAGGACCAAAAACTTCACATGCCAAGCACAATTATGGCATGTCATAAATAGGAATTTATATATGTTCGAAAAATAATGGCATCTTGTTTCCTGTGGTGGAATGTGCAATAGAGATCAGATCGTAGCCATCACATATGCTGATTTATTATGAGATCTTGGTCTTTGTTCAAAAGTGATTTGGAAAACATAGTTTTCATAGTTTCAACTAACTTCTTATAGGGGATGAGCTTCTCATCTTTGACCTTGTTTTTGTGATTTACTTATTTGATAATCAATTTTGAGTCACCAATGACTAGTAACTATCTCATAATCCATCAGATTACCAGCTTCAACCCAGCGATGAGCACCTCATATTCTAGAATGTTATTTTTGCATGGGAATCATAAACAGAAGGCCTATGGGGTTATCTCTTAAGTGGGGGTGATGAGTATCACCCGCACTCCTGAACCATTATAGGTGAATGATTCATCAATGTAGATTTTCCATGCAATAGATTATTCTATGTACATCATGGATGTGTCTGGGAGATCTAGACGTAGTGGTTTCATTCTTGGTAAGGGAGTTTGATCTAGTTGATCTGCAATAACCTATCCTTTAAGGGATTTCTAATGTACAAACTAAATATCAAACTCACTAATGAGGATGATGTAATTAGCCATATATCCTGTCAGGACAGGTTTAGATAAGAGGTATTTTAAAAGATCAACCTTGGATATTAGCTTGGTTTTATTGTTTAGGAGATAATGGTGTGATTTCTAAAAGGTGAACACTACAACTTGGAAAGCTTTCTCAATATGAGGGTAATTTAACTCATAGGAAATGAGGGTATGAATTAAGTAATAAACAACTCATTAGTTATGGATTAGGTCATATTGGGAAAGTACTGCACCAATAGAAAATTGAGTAGATGAAATATAGAGCAGAAAGGGTTTGCCTAGGGTAGGCAACATCAGAATACATGGACTTGCTAGGTATTACTTCAGTAGTGCAATGGATTTTTTGCATTCTGTTCCCAATGTAAAGGTAACGTCTTTCTTCAATAGATGCATAAAAGGATGGCACTTATCCACAAGTTGTGATATGAATCAGTGGATTTCCTTAATTTTCCCTTTATACTCCTTAGTTGTTTAAGATTTGTGGGTGGAGGCATCTCTATTATAGCTACCACTTTAGCGGGATCTACCTCTATTACTCTTTTTGAGATAAATTAAACCCAGCAATTTTCCTGATCATACACCAAAAAAGCACTTCTCAGGATTCAACTGACCTTCTAATCTTAGACTCATTGAAAAATATGCCTAAGTACTTCAGGATGCTCTTCTCTAGTTTTTTATTTTTCTAATATATCATCCATGTAGTCTTCAATGATGCCATTCATCATATCATGGAAAATAACATTCATGGATCATTGATATGTTACCCTAGAATTATTGAGACCAAAAGGCATGACCTAATAGAAAAATGTCCCTCAAGGAGTAATGAAATCAGTCTTGTGCTGATCTTCCTCTATGATCTTGATTTGGTTATAACCTGAGCAGCCATCCATTAAAGATAGCATTGCATAACCAGTAGTCAAATTGACAATCATGTCGATCTTAGGCAAGGGTAAGTCATCCTTAGGACATGATTAGTTGATTCTCAGAGGAAGTATTGTTTATTTTTGTAAGCAGAGCTCTATGAGGCTAAATTCCAAGGCCATTCTTATTATAATTACGTGGGGAAATTGGAATAGGTTCTAATCTACCTTGTGCATCTGGGATGCATCCAGCTCCTGGATATCCCATGAATTACATCATGTAGTGTGCTTTGATAAAATGTGGATCTTGGTGACATGAAGCCATGGTTCTTTTGAGTACCCAACTGGTAACCGTATCTAGCATCTTCTCATCCAACAAGAGATAACTAGTTTAAGGGGCTCATGAAAACAAGCCTGAGTGATTTTGGATTGGAAATATGGTCTACCACAAGTCTTAGGTGAAACTAAAAGATCAAATATCAATATGGTTTTTTCAAGATTGAATTGATATGTTGGACCATATTTCCCAAATGTTGCTTCTTATGTAGAAAATTAATCAACCAACGTAGGAAAATTTTGATTGCATGGTCTCAACATATCTGGATCTACATGATCTTTCATAGCCTCCATTTGTAATGGAACAACAATATCTACATAAGGAAACTCATACATTTCTCATGAGAAACTATACATATATCTACAATGTTTAAATGGTTCAATGTCACCCATAATGGTGATTGTTTATCCTTCATGAGGAAACTTAATACACTGATGATAATTCAAAGGAATGGCCTTCATGGCATTAATGCATAGGCATCCTAAGAGCAAGGAGGTCCAAATCTAGAACCGGGAACTTTGTATCATGATAAGAAGGCCTTATCTCTATGGGTATCATTATGATACCAGTTGTCTCACGTTCCTCATAGTCATATGTCGTGATGGTGATGGTATTAGGATCCAAGTCTCCTTTTGTGTAGCCCAGTTATCTGACAAGATTCAAAGTGCATATATTCAAACTAGATCCATTGTCTTCAAGTACTCTTTTGACTTTGCTATGAGTAATAAATACTTCTATATATAAATGCATATTATGACTAGGCTTGTTATGCGATATCTCATTATGGTCAAATGAAATAGACTCGCTATAAGCAAGGTTTGTGATCATGTCTTATAGATTTGTAGGATCTACATCTATGGATTCTCCAGACCCCTGAATAGGTTTATACAATATGTCTTTATGACTATTTGAGATTTTTAGAAGATCTAAGATTGAAATCTTAGTAGTGGTTTTCTCTAATTGGTCCTAACAAGTCATATTGAGTTTCTTTAGGGAAATATTGAGTAGGATTTGAAATTACTAAGCACGGACATTATGTTCCTATGGCACAACTATTACTTGTAATTCTAATGGTGTTTACTTGTTCATCTGATGATTTGTTATAGCCTATAAGGGAATCGGAAGGATTATCTGTAGAGGCATATACATAATTGTCAGCCCTATAGTTATTGAATGACTCCCCTTGATTTGGTTTCATGTTCTCCTATTTCTTATGGTTAGGGAAGGGTTTTTTAAATATCCCAATTTTGGTGTTAGGACATTGACTAGATTCAGGTGAATCCACCCCAATATTTTCTTCTTCAATAAGGTCTTGTACATATAGTGTTGTAACCTCATACATCTATCAATATTTTCTCCTTTGAAAAAATGTAAGTCACAGTAATCATGCTCTTTATACCATCCTAGTTTAAGCGCATCTTCAGGGAAGGGTACTCTAGCTGGAGGATAGGTGACCATGCTCATGGTATCTAACTGTTTTATAATATCATACAATGGTTCAGTTAGAGGTGTCAACGTCCATTTTAGGGTCATGTCTTTGTCTTGATGATGTCCTTATGAGCGTTTCATAAGAGGATCACTTTGGATAGCCTAGACTCTTTTAGAATCATTGATGTCATCTCCTACGAAATTATTTTTTTGTTTAAATAATTTAGGATTCTTTGTAGGTTTTGATTTAGCATGTTTATCGTTGGAGAAAGGTTTAATAGTCCCTTTCATGATTAGATCCTTTTCAATGTTACTGACCTTCTCTATAACTTCTCCAAAGTTAAAGACATAGTGTATTTGTAAATGAAATACTATGATTGTATTTAGGTTAGGTATAAATATGCTAACCATCTATTTTTCAGGGATAGTGCAAGGAAAACGACTAGCCAAACCATGCCACTATTTTAAGAAACCGGTGAAGGATTCACTAGGTCTTTGTTTTACATCACACAATTCTAGCACGGTTATATCACTCTTTATGTTGAAGGAGAAGTATCGCACAAAATTTTCACCTAATACGGGCCATGTAACAATCCTTCCCTTAGGTATGTGTAGGAACTACTCCATTGCTTCTTTATACAAACTACAAGGAAATAAATGAATAAGGTAGTTGTCGCTATATGCAAATTCCTAGAAAGCCATGTAGAAGTACTTTTTATGATCACAAGGATCACACTTACCTTTATACTTATCAAACTTAGGTGTATCAAAGTTATTTTGGAATGGCATTTGTAACATGTCTCTATCGAAAGGGTAGGTACATAGCTCCTCATATTGATATTTCTGGTTATGGCCCCATGTTACTTTCCCGTAGCATTGTGAGCATGTTTATCATTTATTGTAGCTCTTATATAATGAGCTAGTATTTTGTTGAAGATTGCGGCATATTCATACTAACCTTTGATGCTTCATCATTGTGAGTGTTAATGTGTTGTTCACTAGACTTAGATTTATGTTTCTCCTTTTGTGAATATTTTTTTGCATCTTTAGATGCTTGCAAGCTTACCAACCTTTGGCTGAGTTTAAGTATTTATCTTTGGATGACCTATTATTTGGTTTGGTGGTCATCTTCTGTGTCATATTGAGGAGGTATCTCCTTGTTTTCATGTTTGATTTTGACCCTACATGAGGCTTTGAAAGGTACTCTTTGAGCTCCATCATTTTTTTTAGTGTTTCATTCTTAAAGGTCATATTTTCACAACCGGAAGTGGAAGCATGTCCCATATCAAATGGATTAGTGTGACTCGTACCATGCATGTCGATAAGATGAGGTCATTGTGACTCTTCCTCATTTGTGTTAACCATTTTAACAGACATGTCATGGTCTTTAAATAACCTGGCTCCTAATTCTAGGACACACGTAAGTATTTCATATTTATTTAGGTATAAGAGATCATCAAATCATATGATATCAAGGTTATTCTCACCTTGAGATGAATCAGTGTCATTTCTACTTGGATCAACCTATATTTTAGTATTTTTTAAATCATAAAAACAAGTGTTTAGGTTAGTACCAGTCAAGGGATTATTCAATAAATCATTGTCAACACTGAAAGGGTTAATCTTCGCTTCACGTTCCATTCTTCTAGCCACCATCCCTAGTATATGTGGCATGGGTACTCTTGTTTCATTAGGTTTATATAGATTTGATTAAATTTATAATCAATCCTAAGTGTTATCTCACCTAGAAGTCTCAAGGTGGTTTAGCCTTTGCCTCTAAATAATGATATGTCAAAATAATCAAGGATCAAATGACCTATCTTAGGTTAAAGTATATGCAGTTTCAATCATACAATGAACAAATCATGCAAGCATATCTAACCAATACATCGATCAAAGTGTTTACACCTTTTGTTTCTAATGATATTTTTTGATGTTAGATAGCCAAATCTATGTTAATTCTTAGGTCAAGTTAAAAAATGAACAAGGCATAAGTATTAACAAAGTGTAAGTGTGATCCCCAATCAAAGGATACCATGATGAATTTAGGAACCAAAAAGGCCTAAATGTTAAAGGGTGATAATTACAAACAAAATTCACGTAGCTACACCAATTGGACCCATTGATCAAGCTTCATAGATAAGTGAGATATTAGTGCCAAAGTGGTATTGAAATGACACAAACAAAGTAAGTGACACCTTTCAATATTTCAGACAATGTCTAAAGTCAAAATAAATCAAATTATACTAAGGAAGTGTTAAAATTTGGGTAGTGTATTGCCATAATATGGGCACTTAGATCACATTTACGAGAAATGTGACGTAGGTATCTAAATTATGTTAAGACAATGTGAACAAGGTAACACGTTATAAAGGGATCAAATGATCAACCATTCCTAACTATGATGATGATCTTGAAATTATGACTAAGTGTTCATCAAGATCTAAATACGTACCGACACACTTTATACATTTAAAAACTCAACCGCAAACATGGATGAGCATAAACGGACAAAAAAGTGGTGAACACTATCTATTGATAACACTCACGAAACATGCCTTCTCTTATCCCAAATGGGAAACAAGAATGTAAAGGAATAGACCAAGTGATGGTGAAACCAGCTAGTATAACTTTAGCATAGTTTCACCTTACCTTAGGGCAAGTGAATAACTAAGAAAAAGTGATACGTTGCGAGCTTCGTGATGAATATCACTAGACCCTAACTTCAAGATACTCTGCCCTTGTCTGTCAAACAAGGTTTTGACTCCAAAGAAGTTAGTGTTTTATGATGGCTCTTTGACTCGATAACTTGGACTAGCATACGTTGACCTCTTAAATAAATGGCTCCTTAGGTAGTTCACTCAACTAGGTACCACAAACACCCTCTGCGAGCTTTATTTACCAAGAAAGTCACAAAAACTAATCTTGGAGTATCTCAGCTTTACTTTACCCCCTTCAAATACAGTGAGAAATGAATCCGTTCACTTGTATCTTTCACTGGCGTCACAATGGAGAATGTTTTGGTGTTAACTCACAAATATAATACTAGTCAAGTGGGTAAAGAGAGGCGTTTTCCATTTCATTCATGATGTTACTCAACGGTGGACTACTTTAGGGTTCTTAGAACCAACCCCATTATTATAGCTTAAGGCATTATGCCAAAGGGGTTATGTTCTAGTTGAGTGGATAAGGGTGTACCCTTTTCCAAACCTACATATATAATGTATTGAATGTGGTGTGTTTTTTATCTTTTTAGACTTAATTTGGTTTTTTTCGTACATCATTTGGAAATCTGCATCAAACACATTAGTATTGTTTTGATCTTGATTATTGCACAAGCATGCCTTATGTATTCACGTGTAATTTGGTATAGATATGGAATGAAGCTTAGAGCACTTAATAAAGCTTCAAATCTTGCCAAAATTTCAACAATGAACCATCAATTTAGAGCTAAAAAAGAACTATCTCTTTGCATCATATATAAACTTGAAATTTACATCCAAACCCTATCATAGCTAGATATTTCTCTACTCCATGAAAGCTATCAAAGATGAACCTATTAAATATCCTAGAAATTAGTTATGTTTGTTTGAAAATCAAGGGTTTGAGAGTGAGATCTCACCATTAATGGCTTTAAGGTCAATGGTTCATCCCATTTACTCAAGCTTGATGTTTAGAAATGTAAATGTTTAAATCAAAGATAGCTCAAATGACAATGAAAACTACTAAATCTAAAGATGGCATAAGCTAGTATAAAAATGTAGAAGTATTCTTAGCAAAAAGGGGGAGGGTATGCTTTATTTATAGGTTTTTGATCCTAGGAAGAGGAAAGGGATGTTTTGGACTCATGTGGGACTAAAGTACAAAAAGGCTAAACTTAAGTGAAACTCAAATTGGAAAGGTGAAATCGACATTTGGAAATCTAAGTCTCCTTTCAGAAAGTCAAAAAATCTTTAATTATCCTCAAATAGGATAATTAATAGGATAATGACTTATAGAAGCCCTTTAGAAGGGTGTTAGCATGATTTAGGGGTTTAGAAGAGGCTAGATAGGTTGATTCACTAATGTAGTGTAGTCAATTAGTGGGTATTGGGATAGTAAGTGAAATTTTAATAATAAACTTCTGTAGACCAAATTATAGGTGTCTACACCTCTTGTTAAAACTAGTTCCATTGTTAGTACTCACCCCAATTCACAACAGGCATCGACTGCCCCTATCTCATAAATCCATACTCACTATATATCATAGCCATCCCAACCACTTATCAACAGTTTAATTCCATCTCAATATATACCACAATCACCTCAGTCATTGATCAACATCTCCATTCCTATCCCCTATCAGTATATCCAACCATCACAACCTTTGCTTTTGCAGCATTCCTACAACATTCCCATGAGTGTTCCTCTTCAGTACATTGTCTCATTACCATATCATCTATACCAACAATAAAATCCACATGTCCATAATCAACCTAGCTCATCATCATTCAATCCCCAACAATATTCACAAAAAATCCTTTATAAGCATTAATGAATAGGATTTAAAGTCTAGAACCCACCACCATGGGTCCTAAAATCATCCTATCATGCAAAAAAAATTGTAATGAACCTATTCATCCATTAGTACCTTTCAAATCTTATACCCCACACTGGGAATCGCTGAATTTTATTAAATTCTATAGTAAGGAGGACCCTCAACATCACATCTGATATTTTCACCACACATGATCAAGACCTTACATTGAAAACATTTCCTATGTCCTTAAGAGGGCACACACTTGACTGGTACAATAGTATCCCACAGTATTCCCTTTTTTCCTTTACACAACTTGTATAATTGTTCTTATAAAACTTTTCAATAAATATTTCTATTAAAGATCTCTATGCTATCAAACAATTTGAAGATGAATCTGTCACAAATTATGTCACTCATTGGCATGGTCTCCTTAATCAATTATATTTTTCACTCCTATAAATTGAATTGATTGAGTTATTTGATTGTTTGTGCACTAAACATATATCATTAACACTTCATATACAATAGTTCCAAACATTTGACGAATCCTTTACCATGGCCCAAAAATTAGAACTCCATGACCTTGAAGATGGTAAATTCAAAATACGATAAAAAAACCAAAAGCCTGAGTCTCCATTCAAACTCTCTTCCATTAAAGATAAATACAAATGCTCAACAAACACAATCATTATAAAATCTACGCCTAAATGTCATTTAGATTTCAAACGTACCCAACCTAAATGTAACCATACACCCATCGAAGAATCCTCTAGTGTTTTCTTCAACAAGCTCCTATCCGAGTGTATGATCATGCTCCCACCTATTCACCCTATCAACACATCCATTTAAAAACCCTCATGGTATCGAGAAAATGACTATTGTAAATACCATTAATTCTGGGGCCATGACATTGATAATTTTTTATTCATTTAGAAATGTCCTCTAGGATATTATCAAATGAGGTGACCAACAACTTGACAATCTGAATGCACCTCTAAATCAGAAATTGGACATATTTAAATATCCCTTTCCAAATTATGCCCCATCCACTAGTCAACCCCAATCCAATTTTCTCAACTCTCCTCATACCATCAACATTGTTAAATATCTCCCACGTACATCTCCAACACCTATTGTTTACGCTATGGAAACATAGACAGAATCACACAACTCCTCTAGTCTCACCACCGATAAGACTACAAACCTTTCCACATCTACTACAAATCCACATGTGGCCTCTTTAAAATCCTCATAAAAGAAACCCATCATAGACTTCACAAAAAAAAATTGATGATCACGTCACACTATATCAATAAAGACTCTTGATAAATTTAATATGCAACCCAAAAACCACTTATCCAAAACAATAGATATTATCTCATAAAGTTGTCAAACAACCTCATCTCAAAAAAAAACCGTTTTCCTTCCCTCTTAGGGATTCACCCTACATATAAACTCATAGTCATTGTTACTGAAACTAAGGTCATTCCTCAATTGGCATCTAAACATATCTCACAAAAAATGACTTAATCATCCCCAACTTCCAGGTCATCAAAAAAAAACACAAATCCCATCAATCTCAGCTTCAACAAGATACTAGACAAGAACCCTCAAAAATATCATCCAACTATGCATCATAACATTGTGTCCTCTCATGTCATTTATATCCTGTTGGGTTTCAGAATTGCACTTGGAATGAAACCATAGTTAGGGGACAAACAAGTTCCTCCTCTTTAATGGGAGAGGTTCCCTTGTTGAAAACAAGGGCAAAACCTATGTATAAATGCACAGTCTTTCATTCAATAGTGGTTTCTCGATATCCTGAAATGTGTCTTAAGTCTGGAAATTTATCAATACATGAGGATAGAAGACTTTGAAGAGAGGAGGGAGGTAGAAGAAGACAATACTTTTAGGGAAAAGAGATGGGAGAGAAAAACCCTTATATGTATTGTGAAAATGAGGTACAGAGTAGAACCATCCATGTTTATAACAGACACAATTTGCAGACTCAAAGTTTTGGAGATTATATACACTAGAAAAAAAAAATTCCAATCCTGGAAGGATTAGATGATTCAAAGATCAGAACCAAAGGGAAAGATAAAGCAAAAGAAAAAAGGGGAAAAACCTTTGTATTGATTTCTTTCAATTCAAAATTATAGTTCTAGAATAAACAAAAATCCAACCCAGACAATGGCTTTGAAAGCTCATGATATAGCTCACAATAAATGGTTACAACTTCCTCGAGAAAGTAAGAAATAGTTACAACTTATTCCAATCATCCACGCCTTTTTCAAATTTTTGAAAACATAAAGAAATGTTAATGGCAGAAAAACCATTTTTTTAAATATCCGGCCGTTACATTATTTTACCAATTAAAACATGGGCCATTTGATTCACTTTTACAAATTCAAATTTGGGCCACCCATGTGGGAGAAATTGATTGGAGCGGGCCTACAAATGCCTCTTGCATTCTTTTCCTTTAAATCACCACTAGGCTGACATGTAGAGAGCTCCGACGGTTCCTTTATACTTAACCAATTTGGGCCAATTTTCTACTTGACTTATGTTGACCCCTAGACACGTGGATGGTTAGCGCTCATTTGAGTTTCCACTTTGGAAACACCCCCTGAAGTTGCATCGAACTGACGTGTGTCTCCTATCGCCAGTCTTCGACTTTTCAACAACCAAATTCATCTTCATATTGAATTTAACCACGTGGCGAGTTGACACTACTTGGAGACTGACCCTTTGATTTCACTTCTAAAATGGTGTCATTAAGGCACGTGGTGGCTTCCGCCAACCCACCCATACTCGGTCAATTTTAACTATCAGCTCTATCCCTTTTTGGACCTAAGACACATGGAGAACTGGTGCAAGTTTAAGAACTGCCCCCGACTTTGATTCTTGAAGTTGCACCGATGAGGCACGTGTCACCGTCCGCAGAACCTTCCATACTTAACCAATTTTAGCTTATTTTGTATTCATTTTACACCTAGGACACGTGGAAATCCTGCACTTATTTGAGGATTGTCCCTTAGACCCTACCCCTGAAGTTGTTTCATTTGGACATGTGGAGGCTTCCATTGAACCTTGAAATATGGCCAAACCGCATCCAATCAAAGATATTCACGTATTACCTGTGGACTCTATGGCAAAAATTAATGGGAAAAATATGCCTGTCATTCCTGACTGGGGGAAGAAAATAAAAAAGAAGGAAAGGAACTTCACCATATGCCTGACTTTCAAATTATTCTCCATGAATAGGAAAACTAAAAACAATGCCAGGCTTGATGTGATTCAATACTCACAGATACAGTCTCAAAAAAAATTTAAACTTAACTTCAAAAGAGGAGAATTTTGGGGCCAACAACATTTGGCTCTTTCTAGGGATGACTTGGCTTGGTACAAAGAAACAAGCCAAGATCAAGAACTACAGATAACTCTAGGGAAAATAGGACAAGTGCCTTATCTATTGGGCAAAAGAGTTGAAATAAAAACCAATACAAGGCAACACACACAAGATGGGAAAAGAAACAAAAATAAATAAAAGGGAAGAATAGAAACGAAACACAAAGGAACGACCCAAAACCAAAACATTGTACATAATATACAAAAGGACCACCTACTCACCTAGGACTTTAACAAATTCAGATACTACCCACTATAAGGAAGTGGGAGAGGAGAACTATCCATGTAATCTAGATAAAAAGAGTTCTCTCCAGCAAAATTTCTAATTCTAAAATGACCAAGCCAAAGAGAATCAAACTTATCATGACTTCCTCATGGCTCATGTCTTTTGTCCCAAAGTAGTACAATTTCTCCCACTTGTAAAACTCTAGGTTTGGTTTTCTTGTCAAAAAAATCCTTCACTTTCAACTGATGAGCTGTTATCATGTCCACCACATGCAATTTGTTTTCATCGACCTTCCGAAGGTACAAAATTCTCTTATCCAAATAGTTGTTGAAACTTGAATCTTCAATGGTTTTCATCAGATGAAAGGCTGGAAATTCCACCATGACTAGTAGTTGAGCTTGTACACCATACACCACTTAGAAAGGGGACATTCCAATTGCTCTCTTGGGTGTAATTCTATCAGCCCAAAGTGCATCATATAGCTTCTTATGCTAATTCCTCTGAGAATCATTTACAAGCTTTCTAATTATGTTTACCAAGTTCCTTTTTGTTGATTCTACCCGTCCATTACCTTGGGGTAGTAGTTAGAAGAATGAATAAGGGAGATCTCGTACCCATAGAAAAATTCCATCATCTCAGCAGAAGAGAATTTGGAAGCATTATCAGTCACAATTTTGTTTTGGATCCCAAACTTGATCAATATGTTTTCTTTAATGAAGTTGCAAACTATCTCGAAGGTAGTTCTCTTGACTGGGATGGATTCCACCCACTTGGTGAAGTAATCTATGGTAGTCAACACATGAGTATGTCTAGAACTAAAATATGGATTGAGTGCTCCATTGAATTCTAAACCCCATTGTTAAAATGGCTCTTTAATCACTACATGCTTGAGAGGCAAAGCAGCCAACTTAGGTCTTCCAATAAACATTTGGCATACTTCACATTTACCAACCCATTTTGATGCACCTCTGAACAGAGTGGGCTGATAATAACTAGCACGAAGTATTTTATGATATGTTACAATAGAGGAGAAATTACCTCCACAAGCCTAGTCATGAAAATAAGAGAACAACTTCTTTTGTTGTTCCTTGTCTACACACTTCAAAAACCTTCCATCTATACCTCATTTCAACAAAGCATATTCCCATAGCACATATTATGCAGACCTTGGTTTGATGGCTCTCTTCTCTTTGGCACTCAAGTGAGATGGACTCTCTCCATAGGTCAGAAAGTGAGCAATTCCAGCATATCATACATCTGTCGAGTTGAGGAACAAAACAACAGGGACATCAACTTCATCTTTGGACAACTCCTTTGCAGCTCCCTCAGTAATGAGTTCACACATGCCCTTACCCTGAACTAGCTTTTTTTCCTGATATCAAGATCATACTCTTGCACCTTTTCTACCCAATTACCTCTCTTGGTTCCAAATTCTTACTAAGTAAGAATGGACTTAATTGTTGTATCAGGCACCAGCACCACAGAATGAGAATTAAGAATGTAAAACCTAAACTACTTGACAACTTTGACAACTGCAAAATGATGCTTCTCCATCATGGTTTACTTCAGCTCATGATTTTTCAAGACATAACTCATGAATGCAATTGGGATCTCGTGATCTTTAGCATTCTTCTGGGCTAACACAGTAGCTAGGGTATTTTTCAGTAGCATAGCAATAGATAATGAAATATTTGCTAAAGTCAGAGCACGGCAAGATTGCATTCTTTGCAATAGCCTATTTAATGTCCTCAAATGATTTCTTCCCTTCAGAGGACAAACTAAATTTTTTATTCCCTTGTATCATGTGAGCAATGCTCATAGTAATTTCTATAAAATCGGGGATGAATCTCCTTAGGAAATTGATCTTACCAAAGAAAGGATGGACACCCATCATTAGTTATTTACTCAATGGCCTAAACTCTCTTTGCATCAATCTTGATCCCTTCCTTCGAAACAATATGTCCCAACAGCTTTCCTTCTGTGACATAAAAACATAGACTTCTTAGGGTTTAAATAAATCACATGCTCTCTACACTTCTATAATATTGTTTCAAGGTGTTGGAAGTGATCTTTTCTTGCTTTATAAAACACTGTCAAGTAATCTAAATACACAACAATTCATTTCCCTTTCAAACTGCCAAAATAAAAGTCCATTGGCCTCTGGAAAGTAGCATCAGCATTAATGAGACCAAATGGCATTCTCTTGTATGCAAAGGTACCCCAAGGGATTTTTAAAGGCATTCTTATGTTGATCAACAGTATTCACCTCTACTTGATTGTACCCCAAGAATCCATCTAACATAGATAGCATCTCTGAGCCTATGAAAACTTGCAATACTTGGTCCATCATGGGGAGAGGGTAGTTTTCAGAGAACCCTAATTTAGATTTCTGAAGTCCACACAGATACGGATCTCACCATTCTTCTTCCAGGAAAGCACTATATTAGCAATCCATGTTGAATGGTGGATGGGGAAGATGATCCTAGCCTTCAAAAGCTTTTGTATTTTCTTGGAAAATTGTATCATCTATCTTTGGATTATATTGCCTTTGCTTTTGTTTGAAGGGTTTGATCCCAAACTTAAGAGGAATGAAATGTTGCATTTCTTTAGGCTGAAAATCCTTAAGATCATCATAAGAATAAGCTAAAACATTAACATACCTCTTACAACAAATTCACCACCTTATTTTTCTCTTCTTGAGTGCATCATTTTCCAATGTTGACCATTTTAGGATCATCAAGACTCCCAATATTCACTTTCTTAGTCTCAACAGATTGTCGGTCTCCTTGGGAAACTTTAGACTTCATATATCTATCATGTTTATCAAAAATATCCTCCAAATTCACAAGCCCTTTAGGAATTTTGTTTCTTTTCAATTTGATTCATCCATCTTGATCCATCTCTTCTTTGACACCCTCTTCATTTGATAACATGCACTCTCTAGGAAGATTTTCACTTCCTTCAAAATACAACTAATCAAAGTTGTCTCTGAGCTCCAAAAAACAAATCATATGTTGGTCATCATTAAAAACTTAACAATTATTTGCATTATCAGGCACACATGGTCTATAGATCAGTTCAATGGTGAATTTCTCCTGAGGGTAAATCAAGGCGAGGAATCAACAAAGACCCAGAAATAGCTAGAGAGTTATCCATAGTGTTCCTCTCCCTTGGCACAACTTCAATGGAAAAAGCATCAAGGAATTCAATGGAATCCCATACCAGATTCCTATAGTGCTTCAACTTTTTGTTCTTTACCTGATAAATGTCTCTAACTTGTTTTACAATTAACTTTGCATCTCCACAAGAAAGAAGGTTCTTCACTCCCATATCCTTTTCCATGCTCAACCCAAGAATGAAGGCCTCATACTTTGTAGTATTGTTAGTATTTTCAAACTAAAATTTTAAGGAGAAAGAATGAACATTACCTCCAGGAGAAATGAGCACTACACCAACTCCAAAAATAGCTCAAGAATAGCTCTCATCAAACTCCAAAGTCCACACACCATTAGGATCAAGCAACACTCCCTTTAGCAGACTTGTCTCCTCTTGTGTCATGATCATGTATTTCCCATGCCCTATATCTGCATACATTATTTGTGCTTTAGGATCATCTATCTTTTACACTATATACACTGCTTGTTTCTTAGGTAGTAGCTTCTTTATCTTCCCATTGATAGGGATCAAGGCATGTGACCAATCCATTTTAATTTCCCCTACTACCTCCTTGCAGAAATTTCTACTCAGCAACATCCCATATGAATGAGGAATATCAGCTACCAAAATGGTGGCTAGGATTCTTTTCTCTGGAAAAGTAGAAAAAGCTACTTTTACATCTTTAATTCTGCCCACCAAAGGTACTTTCTTACTCTCCATGGAATAACAGGAACCAAAGGCACATGTTAGGGTCAAACCCCAAAGCATGGGCTACCTTTGCAGGCATTACATTATTTGATTATCCTAAATCTATGACACAATTATTGAGTTTGTGGCCAGCTATGAGAAGGGTCACATAAAATGGTTCAATTTTCTCATTAGGGGAAGTGACTGCAGCGACAAGGCTTGATTGAGGTGAGTTAAAGGGATTGGGAAAGAGGCCTTTAGAAGAATGGGCTGGGGGTTTTAGATTTAGAATTTATAAAGTTAACCATTTTGGAAAAGGCTTTAAGATGGGTTTGATAGAACTCTACTTCGGAAATCTGAATCTTGGTCTTTTTAAGATGTTCTATAATGTCAAAAGATACAAAATGTGGATAAGGAATCACTAATAGGAGTAAGAGGAGCTTTTGATCTATTAGCTTTATCATTTGTTGGGTGAGAATTCCCAGAAGTAGAAGTAGAGGGAGAAGGACTGGTAGAGCTTACCTTTTGAGTGGAAGTAGTAGGAATAGGAGCTCCTCTTCTTGCAATCACCGGGATGGTGATGGGGGTAATCCTTGGATATTTTGTAGGTAGCACCACTTTTTCCTTTTTTTGGTCTTCTCTTGTGTCATAACAGCATATGATTCAGTGTTCATCTCAGCCACTACATCATCATAATCATCCACATCTTCCATACCCTTAGTAGTGAGGAAATGAACTCGAGAACAACCAGGATACTCTATTTCTTCATCATCTTCCTCTTCTTATTCATCATAGAGATCATTTTTTTCCTCATCATCAGGCTCAAGAACTTCACAAGTAGCATTAACAAGCACCTTTAGGGGTGGAGCTTCAATGGCCAACCTAGTTTGAGAATAGGGCAAGCGGTTCCTAGGATGAAAGTTCTTCCTTGGAACATCTTAATATGGAGCATGCTGAGCCAATTGTTTCTTAATGGCAATGAGGTCATTAGCCATATTTTGCACCAACTAATCTACATTACCTCCAGGAGAAGGAGAAGAAGAAGATTCTTTTGATTTGAAAGACTCCCTTTTTCAGCTTACCAAACATGATCAAGTCATCTTTCACACTGATAGCCAATCTCTGATCAGCATCCAAATTTACAAGATTTTCTCTCTTCATAGCATAGCTTACTTCTAGAAATTGAGAATTCAAGAAGAAACACTTCTAAATCTGATCAACAGGTCTAGTATCTAGTGGAATCTTGTTAACCAACTTGTTGAACTTGGCCAAAAATTCTCTCAAAGGCTCATCTGGCTCCTTGATTTGAGAAATCTGAGCTAGCAAAGCATGCACATCCTCAGTAGGTTTGGAATACTGCTCAAACTGAGTTCTCATAGTAGTCCAATCGATGATGGTCCTAGCAAGAAGATGATAAAACCAATCTACTGCATTGTCTTGCAAGGTTTCCATGAACATCCTCACAAAGACATCCTCATGTTCAAATCCAAGGAACCCACATGCAACAATGAAGGCTGCAATGTGTTCATCAAGGTGAACTTTGTCATCACGTCTAAATTTGGGGAAAAATCTTCCTGCTACCCCTAGGTAACTCATGCAATGGTTGAGGAAGATCCAGAGGCCCAACTCTTTGTCCCCAAGGCTGAGGTGTTGCCATCCTTGGAAAGATTTATTGAAGTGGAACTCAAACACTAGCAAGAATTAGAGCGCGAAGATTAGGGATAAGTTGTGCTTGAGGAATGCTATTACCAGAAGCTCTATCTTCAACAAGAAGTGTGCTTGTGGAATGATCTCTTATATTTCTTCTTGTTGGAGGGAAGTTGAAAACCTTGTTGATCTAAGAGTTGAAATTGGTGATCTTCAATTCCAAGAGCCCTTCTACCATGAGTATGTATTAGAGTCACCAGATCAAAGAAATGATCAAATTAGTTGTTCTTTTACAAAGGAAATTATTGAAAAAATTCCCCAGCAGAGTCACCAAAAACTGTTGGGTTTTTATATTTTCACTTGGAATGAAACCACAGTCAGGGGGACAAACAAGTCCCTCCTCTTTAATGGGAGAGGTTCCCTTATTGAAAGCAGAGGAAAAACCTATGTACAAATGCACAGTATTTCATTCAATGGTGGTTTCCCGATATCTTGAAATGTGTCTTAAGCCTGGAAATTTATCAATACATGAGGATGGAAAACTTTGAAGAGAGGAGGGAGGCAGAAGAAGACAATACTTTCAACAAAAAGAGATGGCAGATAAAACCCTTATATGTACTGTGCAAATGAGATACATAGTAGAACCATCCATGTTTATAACAGACACAATTTTTACACTCAAAGTTCTAGAGATTGTATAAACTAGAACACAAAGTTTCCAAGCATGCAAGGATTAGATGATTCTCAAAACCAGAAAGAAAGAGAAAGTAGAAGAAAAAAAGGGAAAAACCTTTGTATTGATTTCTTCAAATTTGAAATTACAGTTCTAGAAGAATCAAAATTCCAACCCATGCAATGGATTTGAAAGCTCATGATATAGCTTGCAAGAAATGGTTACAACTTCCTCAAGCAAGTAAGAAACAATTACAACTTATTCCAATCATCCACGCCTTTTCAAGTTCTTAAAAACGTAAAATAGCGTTAATAGCAGAAAAACCAGTTTTTTAAATATACAACTGTTACATTATTTTACTAGTTTAAAACATGGGCCATTTGATTCTCTTTTACAACTTCAAATTTGGGCCACCCACATGGAAGAAATTGATTAGAGTGGGCCTATGAACACCTCTTGAATTCTTTTCCTTTGAAACACCACTAGGCTGACATGCAGAGAGCTCCATCGGTTCCTTATACTTTACCGATTCGGGCCAATATTATGTTTGACTTATGTTGAGCCCTAGACACGTGGAGGGCTAGTGCTCATTTAAGTTTCTACTTTGGAAACACCCCCTGAATCTACACCGAGATGACACGTGTCTCCTTCCACCGATCTTGGACTTTTCAACAGCCAACTCCGTCTTCATATTGACTTTAACCATTGTGGCAAGTTGGCACTACTAGGAGACTGACCCTTTGATTTCACTTCCAAAATGGCATCATCAAGGCACGTGGCAGCTTCCACCAACCCACCCATACTCAGTCAATTTTAACTATCAGCTATGTCCCTTTTTGGACCTAGGACACATGGAGGACTAGTGCAAGTTTGAAAACTACCCCTAGCTTTGAATATTGAAGTTACACCGATGAGGTATGTGTAGCCATCTACTAAACCTTCCATACCTAGCCAATTTTATCTTGTTCTGTCTTCATTTTACACATGAGACACGTGGAAATCCTGTGCTTATTTGAGGACTATCCCTTGGACCCTGCCCCTGAATTTACATTGTTTGGATACGTGAAGGCTTCCGTTGAACCTTGAAATATGGCCAAACTGCATCCAATCAAAGATATTCACGTATTACCCGTGGACTCTGGGGAAAAAATTAACAAGGAAAATACGCATGTCATTCCCAACTATGGGAAGAAAATAAAAAGAAGGAAAGGAACTTCACCATATGCCTGACTTTTAAATTATTCTCCACGAATAGGAAAACTGTAGATAATTCTAGGCTCGATGTGATTCAATACTCTAAGGTACAGACTCAAAAAAAATTGAAAGTTAACTTCAAAAGAGGGGAATTTTGGGGCCGAAAACATATCCAAATGGTGGAAACCCTCTAAGTAAACCTTTGAATCATTATTTTCATATCATCACTCTTTAGTATATTCCACAAAGGATTAAAAATCCCTCGATGCTACTATTCATAATCTTACTAGCAAAGGGCTTCTCCCCGTAGATCTAGAAAATCTAAATCAAGTAAAAGAAAATAATCTAGCCCCTAAGCCTACAATGTCCAAACCATCATCTAATACCACATCCACATCTAATAATGGTGAGGCCTCTTTAAGTACAACCGCACTCCATCAAATCAATGTTTTTTTATTAACTACCAAATCCCGTGCATAAGACCCTAAGGCTTCAGATCAAAACAAGTCCAAGGACTCTATTTCACATTCTGTTGAATCACCTAATCCTCTGTCCTCTAAGAATAAGGTATCTATCCTTGCCACTCCACATACCCAATCCACCACATTTTTACAAAATACCATCATCAAGTAACTCCATCAAATTCCCATAAATATGTTCCTTTATGAACTTATCCAAACCTCACCCCAATATTGAAAATCAATGATTGAGGCCCTTCAATCTATATCAGTACCATCAGATGATCCTCATCCATTCGTGAATCTGTATGATACCCTAAAAATGTATGTTGTTATTGGTTTTCATGATTTTGAGATCCCATCCTTACAACCCGAAGATCCTAATCTCCCATTCTTTGTCACCACCCACATCGATAATACTTTTTTCAAGAGATTTATGATTAAAAATTGTGCTAGCATTAATATCATATTGTATCATGCCTTTAAGTAGCTCCATTTACCTAATACCATCGTCATGTAGTCACCTACAGTATTACGTGCCTTTAATGACACCATTTCCCCTATTTTAGGCACGATTATTCTAATTATAAAAGTCATAATTAAGATCCTTTGTGAAATCTTCTATATTGTATAAGGAGAGTTTCAGTACAATATGTTGTTAGGATGTCCCTAGATACACACTATGCATTTTATCCCATCTCCCTTACATTGTTGTTTAATATAAGAACATGAAGGTAAAACCTTTACTATTTTGCCTAACCTAAAACCTTTTAAAGCATGCCACATGACATATCAACCTAATGACATGCTCATCCCTAAGACAAACTTTGGATACTCTGATGAACCTTCTATCAATTCTTCCATTTCCTCATTTGAATTACTAGATGATAGATCTTTCAAAGATGTCATACAACCTATTTCGCTAGGGGAGTATCAAACTTTATCCATCCACTCACTTCCTACATGTATGGGAAACTTGACAAGTAGCCCATGTACGAATCCATCATTGTAGATATCTCCTTTATTCCTCCCCATCTTAAAAATAATCTCATTTATGAAGGGATTGATCTTCCTTCCCCACATCCTGACAATCAACATCACACTAAACCATCTATATCAAGTTTCTCATTCATATACAACCAATCCTTCACACAAATTTATCTTCATCATTGTGCCTAGAAAGGTTTTGGTTTCAGATGCTATGAAAAAGGAATACCTAACTTGGTATTTGACTAGTTCGGAAAACTTCATGAGAAATACGGACTAGGTTTCAACAAAACTTCCTCAGACACCTCTGCAATCACCGCATCTAGACCCATAGCAAAACCAGATTCATCCTCTTCATCTGACCACTCTATCGACATGGATGATTTCATTTCCATCTCCTCTGAATTTTTTAATTAATATGATTACCTTAAAACCACTCACTTATCAAACTAATGACAACACTAAGACTATACTACTAGTATTACCTGAAATGGTAGTGGAAGACTCTTGTACCATCAATATTCTTCAATGTCACGACAACTGATCCATTTTTTCCTAAATGGGGGCAGAGGACCATTACCTTCAAAAGACTCTACCACTGGACACATCTAAACGTATTAATGAATCCACTATCAATGTTAATATAGGGACTGTAGAAGACCCTCGCATAGTTAAATTTATCCAGTCTTTAAGTTCAAAATAATTAAAGTACTTTATTGTTTTCCTTTCAAAAATAGTTAGTCCTTTATAGGGTCATATAGTGGCATGGTAGGTATTGACCCTAACATTTTCATTCACAACAACGTAAAGGTATCTAACACTAAGCTCATAAAAAAACTATGTAGGATGCACCCTTCTGTATCCCTTCTCATAAAAGAAGAATTACAATGTATTATTTCTACTAACTTCATATTACCCATTGACTATCCACAATGGGTTTATAATATTGTACTAGTAACCAAAGCCTCTAGATAGTTACGCATCTGCACAAACTTCTGAGATCTTAATCTTGATTATCCTAAAAATCACTTCCCCCTTCCTAACATTGAGTACCTTGTCGGGCCATGAGATGTTATCTCTTATGGATGGCTTCTCTGACTAAAATAAAATCCTTATCGTGACTAACAACCAAAATAAAACCTCCTTCATTACTCCTTGGGGGACCTTTTTCTTCAACGTCATGCCTTTTAGAATTAAAAATGTAGGGGCCACCTATCAGCACACCATGACATATATCTTTCATGATCTCATTCATAATACTATGGAAGGACACTTTGACGACCTCTTAGGTAAGTCTCAACAATGCAGATACCATCTCGTCATCCTTGACATCATTTTTTCCCATCTTATTTAATAATTCTTAAACCTTAACCTCGTCAAATATGGATTTTACATCCTCACCAGTAATCTCCTAGGGTTCATCATTTCTATCATGCCACATGCCATATCAACCTAATGACATGCTCATCCTTAAGACAATCTTAGGATACTTTTATGAACCTTCTACTATTTCTTCCATTTCCTCATTTGAATTACCAGATGAGACATCCTTTGAAGATGTCATATAACCTATTTTGCTTGGGGAGTATCACCTTTTAGCCCTCCACTCATTTCCTACACCAAAAATGTATGGGAAACTTTACAAGCACCCCATGTACAAACCCATCATTGTATATATCTCCTTTATTCCTCCCCATCTTAAAAATAAACTCATCTACGAAGGGGTTGATCATTCTTCCCCACATCCTGATAATCAACATCATACTAAACTATTTATATCTAACTTCTCATTCATATACAACCAATCCTTCACAAAATGTATCTTCATCACTGTGCCTAGAAAGGTTTTGGTTTAGGATGCTATGAAAAATGAATACATGACTTAGTATTTGAACAGTCCTACAAACCTCATGAGAAATATGTACTAGGTTTTGAAAAACCTTCCTCAGACACCTCCGCAATCACAGTATTTGGTCCCATAGTAGAACCAAATTCATCCTCTTCATCTAACCTCTTTATCGACATGGATGATTTTTTTTCCATCTCCTCTAAATTTTTTAACCAATATGATTACCTTAGGACCACTCACTTATCAAAATAATGACAACACTAATACTCTACCGCTAGTATTACCTAAAATGATAGTGGAAGACTCCCATACCATTAAGATTCTTCAATGTCATGAAAACCTATCCATTTTATCCTATATGGGGATAGAGGACCATTACCTTCAAAATACTCTACCACTAGACACATCTACACTTATTAATGAATCCACTATCAATTTTAATATAGGGACTCCACAAGACCCTCACATAGTTAAAGCTAGCCAATCTTTAAATTCGAAATAATTAAAGTACTATACTATTTTCCTTTCAAAAATAGTTAGGCCTTTACATGGTCATATAGTGACAAGGTAGGTATTGACCCTAACATCTTCATTCACAACAACATAATGGTCCCTAACGCTAAGCTAGTAAAAAAATTACGTAGGATGCACCCTCCTGTAGCCCTTCTCATAAAAATAATTACAATGTATTATTTCCGCTAACTTCATATTACCCATTGACTATTCACAATGGCTTTATAATATTATACTGGTAACCAAAACCTCTAGATAGTTACACATGTGCACAAACTTTTGAGATCTTAATCTTGACTATATTAAAAATGACTTCCCCTTCCTAACATTGTCTAGCTTGTCGACCTCAACACAAGCCATGAGATTTTATCTCATATGGATGGCTTCTCTGACTACAATAAAATCCTTATCATGACTAACAACCAATATAAAACCTCCTTTGTTACTTCTTGGGGGAACTTTTTCTACAACGTCATGCCTTTTAGAATTAAAAATGTAGGGGCCACCTATCAATTCCCCATGACATATATCTTCCATGATCTCATTCATAAGACTATGGAACAATACTTTGATGAACTCTTAGTTAACTCTAAACAATGCAGATACCATCTCTCCATTCTTGACGTCATTTTTCCCATATTATTCAATAATTTTTATACCTTAACCCCACTAAATATGGATTTTGTTTCCTCACTAGTACGCTCATCAGGTTCATACTTTCTATCATGGGTATTAAAGTAAACCCTACCAAAATCAAATCCATCATTGAGATGTCACCTCCTTCTAACATCAAACAGATCTGTTGTCTCCAAGGTAGACCTAAATCTATTTTTCACTTCATCTTTCAACTTTCATATTGATGTCATCCTTTTCACCATCTCCTTTGAAAAGAGATCCATTTTAAATGGGATCACAAATGTCAAAAAACCTTATAAGACCTCAAACAATATCTTCTATCACCACCCATGCTTATAACTCCATGTCAAAGGGAGATATTTTATCTAAACATATCCACTACTAACCATGCCCTATGTTCTATACTAGCACATCGAGATGAGTAAGGTAGAGAACAGGCTATCTACTACATTAGTTACACACTTCATGACTACAAAACATATTACACCAAAGAAGAAAAGTTATGTCGTGATTTTTACTTCACAAATTTTATACTTCGCCATTCTCTCCTCAATCATAAAACTAATGCTGTCACCAATTTCAATCCTCCCAAAGCTATGTATTCTAAATCATACCACATTTATTGTATCACTTACTGGCTTATGCTTGTGACTAAGTTTGATCTAGAATTCATGTCAGTGAAATATATTAATGGGTATTCCATCATTGATCAACTTGTAGAAGCTCCCCTTCCTCATAATCAACAACCCCATGAACAATTTCTTGATAAATCCATCAACATTATTGATCAAGAATACACTCCTCTCACAATGACACATTTCTACGATGGTTCTAAGTGTCTACAGGGGAAGGTTCCATTATCATCATCATACCTCCCTGGGGGACTCCTATCCCTCTATCTTCTAAATTAAATTTTGAATGTACTAATAACATGTCTGAATACGAAGCCCTTATCATAGGTATCCAAACAACATTCATGCTTAGTTTTAAAATCCTAAACATCTACAGAGACTCTCAACTTGTCATAAATCAAATCAAATGAATTTTTTAATTTAAGAATGAAGTTTTACAAAAATATAAAAGTGTTGTTGAATTCCTCTTAGAATCCTTTGATTAGTACATGATATAAACAATTCTTCATTCATTGAATAATTTCATGGACACCATGTATTTTCTCAGATCACTCATTCTTCTATCAACTAATGATTCCAACTTTTTTTTGTTATGCATGGACTTGATCAACCATATCACACCAAAAAAATTCCTTCTATCAATATTATCGAAGACAATTAAATATTTCTTTGGTACACTCAAACCTATTACTATGATTCTCAATCAGAAATACCATCTGACATATCTAAAAATGCTAAAATGTCTTTTCTTCAATGTATTACACGATACATCATCATAGGTGGTGTTCTCTACATATGTAGATTTTATGGCCTCCTACTTCAATGCCTCAAATCTCATGAATCCATTAAAGCTATCCAGGAAGTCCACGATGGTATATGTGGTGGAAAATCTTATAGTATTGTTGTTCATAAGAGTGTCCTACAGATGGGCTATTACTGGCCTACCCTTAATAAATATTGTTGCACATATGTCAATAAATTCATTAAATTTCAACAACATTCTAACCTCATTCATATTCCAAGTCAGGCCCTACAGCCCACTCAAGATTTGTGGCCTTTTTCATAATGAGGATTGGACCTCATTGGCCTCATCAACCCTTGATCATCAGAACAACATCAATCTATCATCACCGCTACTTAATAATTCACAAAGTGGGTGGAATCCATTCCCCTTGTCTCTACTAAAGTAAATAAAATCATAGATTTCATCTATCAACATATTGTATGTCACTTTGACATCCCCCACAAGATTATCACAAATGAAGTGAAGAAATTTGGTGACACTTTTAGACACCTATAATTTAGCTCGAGCAATTTAAATACTTAAATTGCATTAATAATACCCTTTCCTGCAAATTGACGACATATCGTCAATATCGCACATTTTCTCTACTATCGTCGTTAATTAATTACATTACATTAGTTAATTAACTCTTATATCCAACAACGATGCCAATTAACGACCTTCCATTAATCAACTCCCCTTTCTATCTAGATTAATTAATTATTTATAATTAATTAAACTCCCCTTTCTATCTAGATAATTAATTATTTCTAATTAATTAAGCTCCCCTTTCTATCTAGATTAATTAATTATTTCTAATTAATTAAGCTCCCCTTTCTATCTAGATTAATTAATTATTTATAATTAATTAATACCCCTTTCTATCTAGATTAATTAATTAATTCTTTCTTCTATTTAATCAATAAATCGTCATTTATTTGATTAAAATTCTCTCATAACATAAATCATACTAATTATTCATCTAAAAAGCTTTTATAAGCTTGCACACTTATTAATTAATCACTTTGGTTAATTAATAAAGCCCCTCAATCCCCATGAGTCACTAGAGGACAAACTAAAATCTCCTAAAGTAAACTCAACCACTTCTAAACCATGTTTATCAATAACTAACCTAGCTTTGTTATTATCCCACATACAATAGGATGCAAAGCTTCTTCAAACCATTGGGTTATAAAAGGAACCCTCCTCTAACCTTTATACTTATGCCTAAATGAGCATATAGCCTATACTATAGCCATTTTATCATCTTAGATAATTCTTCCATTAGAGGAGCTAGCTATCTTTATTTCTTGCATTCATCTATCCAAGTTTTGAAGTCATATAGGGATATGTCAAATGGTCTCATAGTCATGGATTAACAAGACTCCATTCTTGAAAACCTTAGGATTCAAGCATATAATAAACCCTTTTGATTTATAAGGATCTAAATAAGTTCATTTCATTAGCATTCAATTAGAGATAGAGGTTAATTTATTTAGCATGTTAGTTTGAATCTTCATTTCATGTTCTAATGTAAATATGTTAATAGATTAGTTTTGTTTAATCTCTAAGAACGATGGTATATTGATCTAGTTAGCATTGTATTGAATATATCAGGTGTTACCTTTGATTTCCTTTTCATTGGTAACTAATTCATATACACATTTGGCATGCCCAGTGGGACTTACTTCATTGTCCTTTTCACGTAATTTCATGTTTTTGTAGTTATGTTTCAATTTTGGTTACTAACCCTCTTTTGTACATGTTGATCTTACTTGTTTTATTGAGTTTGCATGTGTTGAGTCTTCCTCAGAGGTATAAAGGAGGTTAAGTGTTGTCAAAATTAGATCTTGATGGAAAAATTTCAAGATTTCTCCTTGTTTTCATGTTTAGAGCTTCATTTTTCAACAGTCTACATGTTAGTTTTGTCAATTTCTTGAAAATCTTAAATTCTTGAGCATGTAGGTTAGTGTTTGATAGTGTTAAGTCTTATATTTACATATTAATGTGATGGGTTTTTTTCAAAATTGAATCTTGGTTGGAAAAAATTGACATTTTTACAGATTAAGGGACGTTTTTTTCCACATTTTTTGAGTACATGTTATGTGCATACCTATGAGCGTAAGAGCATATGTGTAACCCATCTTCCGAAGGCCATAACTTTTTCTCCTGAACTCGAAATGACTCTCTTTTTTTTGCATTGGAAAGGTATTGAAGTGAAATATGCAATGAAAACATAAATACAGGATTTATACTTACAGAAATTGCAAGTTTTTTCTGTATTGTAAAATTGGTCATTTTCTAACATGTCTAATGTTTTGATGAATGTTGTATTTCCATGCTTTTCTCTATTAATACCAAAGCTTGTGTATGCTCTTCTCTTGCACTTTTTGGTGATCTTGACGATAAAAAAAACTTTGATCTCTAATTTTTTAACATTTGGATTAGCTTGGAAATTTGATTATTCATTTTGCTTAAGGGATTAAACCTTTTACAAAGCATTTTTTATGGTCCTTTGATTTGAAGTTTTCCATTTCTATCTAGTTGGAATAAAGTTTTTGTGTTTTCTTATCTTTCATCTTAGGGATATATTGAGATAAAAAGAAACTTTAGTCTTCATTTTCTAACATTTGGTTAATTGGAAACTTCATCTTTCATTTTTCACTTAAGGGAATGAACATTTATCAAGATTTTTGTATGGTTCATTAATTGCAAAGATTTACTTTACTTTTAGTTGGATTATTTTTTTTGTATGCTCTTTTCTTACATCCTTGGATGATCTTGATAATAAAAAGAAACTCTTAATCCTCTTTTAAATAATGTGATTTTCTTAGAGAACTACTAACACTTGAGTGTGGGACCTAAAAACACTTGTCAAAGAAAGGAGTTTGAAACAAAATTTTCTAACTACACGTGTGTTGCAGGTTGCCAAATGGTGAATGACTAAACCACATTAAGTCTAAAAGATTAAAAAACACACCACATTCAAAACACTTGATTTGTAGGTTTGGATAAGGGTACGCCTTATCTAATTAAAACTAGGACATAACCCCTTTGGCATAATCCTTAAGCTACAACAATCGGGGTGGTCCTAGGAACCCCAAAGTAGTCCATGCAAGAGGGAACCTTATGGATGAAACAGGAAGTTCTCCGCACACCTACTTGACTAGTATACACATGATATTTAGCATCAAATTTATCCATAGCCTGACCCTAGTGAGAGTACATGATGGATGTATTTATTACCCACTGTGTTTGAACAAGGTAAAGTAAAGTCGGGATAATTCTTAGAAAACCTTAGCAAGCCAAGATTGCTATTATATAACTTTTGACACCTAATTGATTGAACCACCTAGGAAGTTATCTTTGACCAAGATCCAACTTTGACCATTTCAAAACTAATTTGAGTTGAGGTTCATTACTGATCACAAAACATGTGAAGTGTTACTTTTGCTTCGTTTTTCATTCACCCTAAGGTGAGGTGAAACTCTGTCAAAGTGAGGCCAACATTTTTCACCCCCAATTAATCTACTTCCTTCACTTTCTTTTAACACTTTGTTTATTATAAGAATATTGACTACCCTTTTGTTGCTAATTGATTGTATTCACCACTTTTGTGTCTGTTTACACTCATCCATGTTTACGACTGAGTTATTAAACATCTAAAGTGTGTGCAGAAATTTTTATATCATTGGTATTATTTTTTATATTGATACCCAATTCAATATCGTCAGCATAGTTAGGCTTGATTCATCACCTTGATTCTTCTTTGAACTGATATTTTGTTTATATCGTTTCGCTACAATTTCAATTTTTACGCATTGTTTCTCGTAAACTTGGCCTAAATATATATATTGTGATGTTACGTTATACACACTCTAAACAAATCCTGTATATACTCTAGCCCTATTTTCATTTCAATTACTACCTCAATTTTGAAAATTGGTTAGTATTACCATTTGTACTCGTTATATCAATATCATCTTGATATTAATACCTTACTTTTTCACAAAATTTTGTTAACATATCTTGGTGGTATTGTTGTGTCGTTCACAATCATAATTGCCTACTTTTTGGGATATATTTCTTGATTGAATTCAAGCTCACTTTTAATATACTTTTTTTGGGGATTGCATCAAATTATTATTATTACTTACACCTTGTTCATTTATTTGAACTTGACATAAGTAGTGACATTTTTTTAATCATCTTGAAATGCCAACTACAAAATTGGAAACAGACTTAGGAAGTACACCATTTGATTGATTGGTCTTGGAACTAAACATTATGTGATTATATCATATTTGTCACATATTGACTTATTCATTTAGAATAATCACTTTGTCACAATTGATCCTTTGACATTTAGTATAACTCTTGAGACTATTGTCATTATTTGACATTTATAGACTCTCACTTAGGCTTAATCAGTACCTTTTGAAAAAATTCAAAACACCTTAGTGAAACTCTCATACATCATGGCCCCTAAAACAAGATTGGGAGCCAAAAAGAAAGCATTTGAAATAAAACAAGCATAAACATTGGAAAACTTCAAACAAACAAGGGTCAAATACTCTTTATTGGCCATGATCTAGGGCCTTTATTCTCCATAGAGAAAGAAGTAGAGGAGATGGTAGATCATGGTGGTGTTCAGTTAGGGGTCACCACACACAAAATTTTATTTTGAACCCTGCCTTATTAGATGAGTTCCTTTTTAGAAACAAACATCAGGTGCTAGCACAGAGTGGTGGAATTAGGAGCTAGAATGCATATAGAACATGAGACAATTCCACCCACGAATGAGGCTAATGAGGAAGAACAACCTCTCATTAACATGGAATATATACTTAACAAATGGGCACGCTTCCACATACAATGTAGGAAATGATAATATGGTGGGTTATAATACTGCCCTTTGTTCAAGATGCCACATAGATTTGGATTAGAACAATGAAAATTTGGATACAACCTCCACATAATAAAATAAGAAGAAGAACCTATTAAGGAATAAGTGACTATTCAACAAGAAATCCAAACCCTTAGTCGACATTTAGCTTTAATAACATCTCATGTATAGAAAGAAACAAAAAAAAATGTACATAAGGAGAAGCATAAGGTCAAAACTAGTGAACTTCACTTAGAAAACCAAGAAGGAGAAAATAAGGAATACAATCGCATATATATTCCCTCTTATCCTACTAAGGAGCAATTACTTACACAAGAAATCACAATCCCTGAAAGAAACACTTTCAAACCTTCAAGAAATTAATGTTGGGAATAACAAAAGGTACAAATATGAAGAGCTATACCCCCATCCATATCGATAAATCTAAGATGCTTCAACCCTTTCATAAGAAGTTTGAAATTCCAAATTTTGACAAGTATAGAGGGAAAGGAAAACCTACATGAGATCATGTGAAATATTTTTACATGACATGCTAAGAAGTGACATATAGTGACACTTACCTCATACGACTCTTTCCAAAAAGTCTAGGGGGACAATTCTTGGAATGGTTCACTTGCTTAGATCACGGGTCTATCTTCACATGTCTTGAACTAGCAGAAATGGTTTGTTCGACATTTCTCATATGACATAGAAATTGACATAACTATGGTAGACTTGTGTAGTACTAAACAACATCCTAAAGAGAAATTCACAAGATTCTATATACAATATGGCAAGGGATTTCCAACCACTTCCCTTGTGTGTTTCCCAAAAAATAAACTTGTGAGCATCTCTTCATGCCTAATCTAAACCCAAACATCACTTTTGATTTACAAATGCATTGTGTTCGTACCTTTGAATAGTTCATTGAAAAGGGCATACAAATAAAAAAATACCTTATTGCAAAAGGAACAATAAAATCACCTTATAAAGATAATCAAAATGCCAGACCAATGGAAAATCCAAATATCTTTAACAAAAACAAGAACGTGTTCGGAGACGGAATCATGGATTCTAAACGAGTACAAATGGTTCAAGTTGGTCAACCTTTTAAACTGACCAAAGGACCTAGTCAACCACTACCTAAGCATCGAGCGTTCACTCCTCTTAGTGAGTATTTTTCTACAATATTGAAACAATTGGATGTAGTCCATATTGTGACTTATCCTACAATGTAACATTTTGATGAAAATGCTCCTTAACCATCATGGTATAAAGAGCATGGATATTGTGATTTTCATCGTGTGAAGGGACACATGATAGACAAGTGCCTAAGAATTTGTTCACTAAATCCAAGATCTTATCGATAATGGAGAGATAGAAGTTGATGCACCCCAGAGAGAAATTAAAAAACCAAATGTAAAGATGGGGATATTCAAAGAACCATTCCCTAAAACATAGTAGATCCTAATGAGAAGAAGGTCGGATCAAGGATTTTCATCCCAAAGCTCACAAATACTACAAAATATCTATATACCAAAAGTGACAACAATCATTATGACTCACTTATTAGATGTGTCTCTCTCTTTTAATGAGCATGTGAATACCATTAGGATCAAGGGAAAATATTTTTCTACGGTAATAAGGTCTGCCCATCTCATAATCACATAGCCCTCTTCGTCAAACCCTCAGGATGGTCAGTAAAACATCTTAGAGACAACTTGAGAAGATGTATACTAAGATTTAAATCTTAGATCTTTTCTAAGATATCAAATGTACACAAAGAACATACTTATACAAAACTCTCGAGGGGTCAAGAGTGCCAATGGAAGTAGACCCTTCATATTTACAAGCTACTATGGTTGCAAATATTGCACCAAACTTAACACATCTCGTTTAACTACAAGGACATCCCTAATGAAATATCATGCACATAATCTTCCCCAATATAGAGAGGTATTTTTTACCCACTAGAAGATAAAACGGGTGTTTGTGGACAATGGGTCAGGATTGAATATATGCACATTGAAACTAATTAAACAGCTAGGACACAGAAAAGAAGATCTAGAGTCCCATATTATTACCATAACCACTTACGAAAAAAACAGAGCGGGAGTCAGATGGAACAATCACATTGTCGATGGAAGTAGGAACAACTTGTCACAATACCAAGTTTCACATCTTATACTTGTACCTTCCATATAATATACTTCTTGGCCACCCATGGATTCATGCCATGCAGGCCATACCATCAACATTCCATCAGTGTATCAAGTTAAAACACAAGGGACACACTGTTACAATATAATGAGATCTAGAACCTTTCATTCACTACAGAGCTCTCAATGGCTTTACTCATAAGCCTACATATGCATGTCCTTCTGCTGATATAGTTATTCCCCTTCAATCACAAGCTATTGAATCACGAGTTGATTTAGACTCCCTCAACACTTGTGCTCGAGAAGCTTCTACATCTACTTCTCCTTTTGATTCATAGGAGAAGAAAGTTCTAGAGTATGGTTGTGGAGAATACAATGTGTAACAAGCTCTCTTAGTTTTAAACCTATCTTTATCACCTAAAATAAGAGGTTGACCCAACTATAATTTCAAACAGCCTAGAGATGAGTGAACTATTGGGACATTCTTACCTAGGGGATTACTTGGAGAAGAGAAATTACTAGACCCACCTATAACTTGGGTCTCGGAGGGCACTCAAATGACCTGCTACCAAATCCCTGAGTATGAGAAGTCTAGCCGAATGATGTATTCTATGGGCTACAAGGGCTTAGGATGTGGAAAGAATGAGAAAGGACCAAGAGAACATGTTCCACTTCCACATTTCAAAATGGAAACATATGGTATCAGCATTTGACCCTACGGATCACACCCCAATGATCAAGGTGCTACATGTTCAAAGAGAAAGGATAGCTCTGATTATTTAGATAGTGACACAAATTCCTACTGTACCCAATATGAGGATATTAACTTTACAAACTTTTTAATGGATATTGGTGTCCTTACCTTAACCCCCACTGAGTCTAAAATTTACCTTTTCTACCCTTTGCTTGTCAATTGGGACCAACAACATCATGTGCCATTGGACCTTTTTCAGAATGATGATGTCATTACAGAGTTTATGGGCATACGAGATACAATTATAATTGGGGACCATAAGAAATGTTTCTACATTGACTTAGATACATGTGCCTATTTTGGAAAGGAATTTGAGCTTCGTGGTCAGCAAAACTTAAGAAAAAGTGAGGGGTAAATTTCCAAAGAGAAGCCTCGGCAAAAAAAAATTCCAAATCACACAGTGAAAACCTCTTTGAGGCGCTAGTTGACCAACAAGTAAAAAACTAAATGGAAAAAATAAGTGACCACACTCAGGGTGAAAATATTATAGAGATGCCCTTGGAAGAAGATCTCAACCTTATTCCCAATCCTACGCGTATGTAGTATATGTCAAAAAATTTGGTAGAAGAAACCATTGACATAAATATTGGAATAGAAGAAGACCCAAAGATAGTCAAGCTGGGAGTTTTTCTTTCATCACAAGAATAGAAGACATTCACGTTACTTCTTAGAGAATTTATGGATATATTCACATGGTCTTATAAATATATGTTGGGCTTAGATAAGACTTTGGTGGTGCACAACTTAGTAGTGCATCTAGACGCAAAACCTATTAAACAGAAGCTAAGGAAAATGCATCCATGAGTGGCCCTCCTGGTTAAAGAGGAGTGAGAGAGACTATTAACAGTAGGGTTCATAAGACCCATTGACTACTCTAAGAGGATATCAAACATAGTTCTAGTACAAAATAAATTGGTTGGCATCGGAATTCACATAGACTTTCAGGACATTAACAAGGCATGTCTAAAAGATCATTTTAATTTTTCCAATATCGACATGATTGTCGATTCAACTACATGTTATGAAATGATATCTCTTATGGATGTCTTTTCAAGATACAACCAAATCAAGATATAAGAAGAAGATCATTATAAGACAACCTTTAAAACCCCTTAAGGAACATTTTATTATCAAATAATGCCCTTCGGCCTCAAAAATGTTGGTGCAACCTATCAATAGGCCTTGACAGTAATATTCCATCATATGTTGCATGACATCATTGAGGACTATGTAGATGATATCCTCATAAATTCCAAGACTAGATAAGATCACCCTAAATTTTTGTAATGTATCTTTGAAAGTTTGTGAGAATATAAGGTTAGGTTGAATCCAAAGAAATGTGTGTTTGGAGTATTATCAGCGAAACTTCTATGCTTCATTATATCAAGGAGAGTGATTTAGGTGGACCCAACCAAAGTCACACTCATTACTGAAATGCCTCCTCCCAAGAATATCAAACAGTTGTGGAACCTACAAGGAAAAATACAAGTCATTCACAGCTTAATTTTTTAGCTTGTTGATAAATTTCATTACTTTACTCATGTGCTTAAAAAGGATGTTTATTTTGTTTGAGGACCAAAGCAACAACAGGACTTTTCTTTTCTTAAACAATACCTAGACAACCCACGTATCCTCATGCCTCCAACCCTAGGTGATCCACTTTTTCTATACATATCTGCTACACAATTTACTATTGGTTCTTTTTTGCACAATATGACCTAAGCCAAAAATAAAAATTTATATACTACCTTGGTCGTGCCCTAATTTCTTATGAGCTCAACTATCCCCAAATTGAAAAATCTTGTTCGGTTATTTTTTTACCTTTCAAAAACTCTAACATTACATATAAAACAATAAAACCAAGCTTATATCTAAAGTTGACCCACTTAAATACCTATTGTCAAAACCCAGCCTTACAGATAGAATGTATTATTGGATCATTTTGCTTAGTGAATTTCACATTGAATACATGCACCAGAAATTAGTTAAAGGACAAGTACTTGCCAACCAATTATCAGAAGCACCTTTACCTAGAACAGATCTTGTAAGTCTGGAGCTCTCAGATGCATCACTAATGTATATTGAAGAATCTATCATGTGGCAGGTACACTTTGACAGATCATTCACTTTCTATGGTTCAGGGGCAGGAGTAGTACTAATAACTCCATCTGGAGATCATATCCCACAAAATTTCCATCTTGGATTTCCTTGCACAAAAAACATAGTAGAATATGAGGCGTTCATCGTTGGGATGAAGCTAGCGATCAATTGGAATATCCACCATGTCAAGGTCATTGGTGACTCACAATTGATTATCAAAAAATTCAACGATCAGTACAATGTCAAAGATGACAAGCTCATCCCATATAAGAAATTGGTGGAAACACTGAAGGAATAATTTGTGCACATCACCTTTGAGAAAATTCCAAGGGCATAAAATTGATCTACAGATGCAATGGTGACAGTGGGTTCTATGCTACGAATTCCACCAGATCACAATAATATGCCATTTTTTGTTGAAAATCTACATCAACCTACATATGATATACTAGAATCATATATGGCATGTGAATTTATTGGTCCCTAATCCCCATGGTATGCACCTATCTATGACTATCTTAAAAGTGGTACCATCCCTACTAACATTTCCCGACCTAAAAAACAAAGCCTTATCCTCCAAATAGCCCACTACACCCTCCTAAGAGGTACGCTCTATCTTCATGGTTATGATGGGAATTTTTTGCATTTTCTAGATGTAGTACAGTCAGTCTAAGTGATCAAGGAAGTACATTAATGGGTGTGTGGTTCCCATACGAATGGAATATTCCTAGCAAAGAATTTCTTGTGGGTGGGCTACTACTGGCCTACTATGGAGACAATTTGTTGCAACCATGTCAGGAAATGTGTTATATGTCAAAAGTAGGGAAATATCATCCATGCATCATCACAACCATTAACATACGTTACAGCCACTCAGATATCAAAGTTCATCATGAATCGCCTTATTTGTTGATATTGTATTCATGCGCCCATAGTTACCGACAATGGAAAATCATTCAAGAAAAAGACGGTGAAATATCTTTGTCACCGATTTCAAATAAGATTAAAGTTGTCCACACCATATTAGCCTCAAGGTAATGGGAAAGATTAATAAACTAACAAAACATTAGCTTGGATCATAGAAAAGATGGTCAGTAAGATAGGTCGCAATTGGCATTTACAAATCCACCCAGGCCTCTAGGATTATAGAATCTCCATTTGCACTCCTAGTGGTGTGACACCCTACTCCCTAGTGGTTTGGAACAGAAACTATCATCCCATTGGAAATAGAGCTTCCTTCACTAAGGATATCTCTTAGGGATTATCTGGACATAGATGAGGATTATAGAGCGGTCAGGCTGGCAGAGTTGGAAAGCCTAGATGAAAAGCACATCCATGCCCTTAACCATCTCAAGGTATATCAAAATAGGGTCTCCAAGCACTACAATAAAAGGATCATACCTCCTCAATTTGAGGTCAGAGATTTGGTCATGAAAGAGCATCAGTTCAACATAATGGCAAAAAGAGAGAAGGAAAGGAAGGTTTAAACCACACTGGTTAGGACCTTACATCATTATGGGAAAATTTGGAATAGGAGCATACAAACTTGCTCATCTTGATGGAGGATGAGATTTACAAGCCTATGAATTCCATGCACCTTAAGCGGTTATATGCTTTAAAATGACACAAAATTAAAAAAACAAACAAAAAAGTAAAAAAAGGATCAAAATTAAAAAAAAAGTTAAAAAAGGAGAAAAATAAAAAGAGAAAGTAGGTCATCCATATGTGAAAAACCACACAATTGTGGTCTTTGGATAGATCCCTTGGTGAAAACCTTGAGAGGACTCATTGTTCACAAGCATCTGGTTTCTAGGGGGGTACTTTTACTTAGCATAGGGCTAGTTCTGCTCTGGCATCCGAGATTCCCTGTGATCCTATCTTGTCAAGCCCTTGATCCAGTTGTTTCTCCCTCTTGTAAATCAGTGAAGGGATTTCCTTTTTTATATTCCCCATCCTAATGCGAATAAATTGTTACATGATGATAGATGATGTTAGATGTGATAATATTTTCCAATCTATATCATCACATCTAACATCATCTTATACATCATATATAAATAAAATGTTACGTGTACATCATACATGTATGCTAAGCTAATCATCACATATCGTATCATCAAATGGGGGCAAGAGGGATCAAAAATATAAAAATCCATCCCCCCCACACCCAATATCTTCATATCATCACGTCCACTAATCTACAACATCACATATACAATACAATTGATATCATCTGCAGATCTATTATAAAAGTAAAACACATGTGATACGTCATCAATATCCATCATCATATGCCAAATGGGGTTTGGGGTGGATCGGTTAAGATGGGCAGTTGTGTCCGGATCCACCCAGGTTCAAATCTCACCAGGCCAGCGATCCCCTTCGGGGTGGTTATCGGGTGGTGGCAGATGTTGCATCACCGGTGGTTACGACTGGCAGTTATTCTCAGCGGTGGCGGACTTTGCATCATCGACATTGGCATTCTAGGTAGCTTGTGGCTCTAAAATCTGCGGGTGGCGGAAATTGCATCGTCGGTGTGGGCTCACTGGTCACGGTCTAGGTTGGTCTAATTGTTAATATCTTGTTTCTAGGACATTGGTTGTAATGGGTGGGGTCCCAGGTAATCCTCTGGTTCATAACTCCGGTCAAAAGTGTTTAATCTATCAATATATATATATATATATATATCCATCATCATACCTACATAAGAAATAAAATCATACAATATCATTTATCCAATCCTCATCCATAACCATAGTAATCATCATGAATCATATAAATAGGTGGCATGTCTAAATGCTAATTAATGCCAGTAAATACAAAATTAAATGCATAAAAAGACCAAGAAGGGTTGTTGTACCTCATGAATGGTACATTCATCATTGTTCTGAGCGTACTCTCTAATGGTATCAACACATCTGTGGTGATTCTACACCCTAGCCATCTCACACGTCACTCGTAGTAACTCATTGTAAAAATTTGGTAGGGTTTAGTAGCAAATGTATTGATCACGATGATTTACCCCCCCTCAGGAGAGGGGTTTATTTGGCTATTTTAACCCATTGTGATGTCGTAGGGGCATGTTTTGACCATCGTGATCACTCTAACACTTCTTCTATCCATCGTAAAGATTGTTTTTATTAAATAATCATTATTAACTCCTTTTCGCCACGTCGGGGGTGTGTTTTTGCTACCTAGCACCCGTTTCTTCTCCCTAAGGAAATTTTCTTGCGTTTTAGGCGATCTCCTATTTTCTCATTTCTTATAAAAAAAATCAAAAATCCCTAAACATTATAAAAATCAATTTTTTTTCAAAAAACATAGAAAAATAAAAACACATAAAATTTCAAAATTTCTCGGAAAATCCTATAAAATTGTAAAATTTACAAAAATAGGTAAACAGCCCATAGCAGCTGAAACTCGTGTCTTGCACATGGTATTCATTCCATATTTGTAATTTTCACATGTTCACAAATCAAATGACTCACGGATCATCATATTTACATCCATTTACAAAGCTACCTCTACTTACTTCATCGGTACTTTGGGGCACATCCAGTTGCCTGATATTACTTTGTTGTGCACAACAATTTATCATTGGACCTGACATCCTTCATCATTTTCCCATGCATGTATCCTTGCTAGGGGCATCATTTTTCACCCTTGTAATACATCACAAACATTTGGGACCTTCATCTTGATAACAAAACATTTGTACAACTGTCTTGACCATTATTAGTTTGAGTATGTGTGTTTGTACTTTTGTCCCTGTTAAATGAGCTTGCTTCCGTTAATAAGATCTCCTTTCTCCTCTAGATTAATTAATTATTTATAATTATTTTTTTTTAGATAATATTAAAATTTAGGTTTTAAATGGGAACAAAAAAAAAAACATACAAAGAGGAGGAAGTTTTAGGAAACACAAACTATAAAAAGGCCATGAAGATAGATTCAAAAGAGCCTGACAACATGCCCCCACACAAACGGTCCAAACTAAAAGAGTTTGCAAATTTAACAGATTTTTTTTTACCTCAAAGTGCCAAGGGACAAAAAACCAAACCAAACAGAAAAGGGCAGCAAAAGGAACGCAATTAGTTCACCGTGGCCTTGCTACGGGATCTAGTATTCAAACCATCATTCCTCTTGTCGACCACCTAATAAGCTCCCCTTTCTATCTAGATTAATTAATTATTTCTAATTAATTAATACCCTTTTCTATCTAGATTAATTAATTATTCTTAAATTGATTAGTTATCTCTTCTATTTAATAAATAAATCGTCATTTATTTGAATAAATTCCTATCATAACATGAATCATACTAATTATTCCTCTAAAAATCTTATATAATATTTCACACCTATTAATTAATCACTTTGGTTAATTAATAAACCCCCTCAATCCCCATGAGTCACTAGAGTACAAACTAAACTCTCCTAAAGTAAACTTAACCACTTATAAAACCATGCTTAGCCATAACTAATGTAGCTTTTCTATATCCCACAGACAATAGGATGCAAAATATCCTTCAAACCATTTGGTTATAAAAGGAACCCTCCTTTAACCTTTCTACTTATAGCTAAATGAGCATAGAGCCTAATATTAATAGCCCATTTTTATCATCTTAGATCATGTCTTCCATTAGAGGAGCTAGTTGTCTTAATTTCTTGCACTCATCCATCCAAGTTTTGAATTCATATGGAGATATGTCAAATGGTATTGTAGCCATGGATTGAAAAGAATCCATTCTTGAAAAGCTTGAGATTCAAGAATACAATCAACCCTTTTGATTATTGAGGATCTAAATAGGTTCATTTCATTAGCATTAAATTAGATAGAGGCTAATTTGTTTAGCAATGTTAGTTTGAATATTCATTTCATGTTCTAATGTGAATATGTTTAATAGATTAGCTTTGCTTAAGCTCTAAGCATGATTGTATATTGATCTAGTTAGCATTGAATTGAAGCTCTTAGGTCTTACATTTGATTTTCTTTGCATTGTTAACTAATTCATATACACAACACTTTCAACATCAAACTAAGCTTATCAAATCCTTACTATCCAAAATTAAATGGTCAAGTAGAATATTCTAATAAAACAATCAATAAAATCATCATGAAAACATTTGATCAAGCCGGAAGGAATTGGTATCTTCAAATTTTGTATGCTCTCTAGGCCTATTGAACTAGCATTTGTATTGTTATGCCCTTCTCTTTATTTTATGGCTCCCAGGTGGTTCTAACCCCTTGAATTTTAAATTCCATCTCTCTGTGTTTCCCTCAAATATTTTATCTCTGATAAGGATTATCATCAAGACCTCCTAGCACAACTTGAGATTTTTAGATGAATGTCACCTAACATCCCTCAAACATCATTATGTCTATTAATAACATATCAAAAATATCAGAATCAGACAAAAAAACATGTCAAAGAACATGAATTCAACATTGGTGATCTTGTCCTTAAAGAGAATCAAAATGGCACTACTCTGGAAGGGAGTATGCATGGAAATTTTTCCCCTAACTCGATCGCTCCATATTTCATCACTCACAAATATAGGTCAGGAGCCTATCGCTTAGCCTCCCTCGATGGTAAACTTGAAAAGGAACTTCTAAATTCCTTGCACTTGCATCATTTCTATTGTTAACACATCTACTATTATGACATTAGTCACATAGAATATCTTTTTCCACCACCAACCTATCATTTACTACTATAATGATTTTTAATTATGTGATTTAACTGTCAATATCTCATAATCATGACCGTAAAGATGAAAACCATGGCTCTGTTTGTCGCATTATCCACATGGACAAGTTCCTCTTTAGTAGGAACCATGTAATCATTACTCCCATATTTCCCTTATCTACTAACTCAAAACATGATAAGGGGTCACATGTGTAGTTTTTACATACCTTTTTCCCCTCCTCAAATGGTCTAATAGGCCTACCCTCAACAAAATAAAGTCAAAAAATACATCTGGATGCATATTATCAAAAATATATACATTGCTCCCTCAAAGGATAGTTGTCAATAAAATATAGACCGGTCCCCGCAAAGGGCATCTATCTCTCAAAATCAAAATCAAAATCATAGACCACTCCCTCGAAGGATGGCTACCCATATCATTATAAAATGATTCTCACATTGATCAACCTTAATATCAAATTTAATTATCAAAATCCCCCTAGGAAATCTTCCCACATTGTTCAGCTTTCCCAATCAAAAGTAAACTTCTTACATTAATCAGTTTGTGTAAGAAAAATATAGTTGGGGCATAAGCCTAGATATCCATCAAAAGGATATCCAACTCCCGGGCATCCCAAGGTCAATGCCTAATGACCTTAAATCTATATGCTTTAGTTTGACCCCCAACATACAATCACTTTAGAGCCCCCCCTCCCCCTCCCCTCAACTACATTATCTATCTAGGCGGCCCCCCTCCCTCAACTTATATTATCTATCTAGGATCCATTTATGGGGTGCCCTATAGAGATATAAATGATAGAGAAGATATAGAGGAGGGGGGGGTCGGCCATATCTTCTCTATATATTAGGGGTAGTGTTGGGAATTTATGCTCTCTTCCATCTCCCCCACCCCTACCCTATAAATCTATCTAGGTTGGGGGCCCTAAATGAGACTATAATCCAATGCCTTATTGGGACCCCTATTTATATAGGCCCCCCAAAAGAGATAAGATCTCTAGGGGAAGTGGGGGGGTCACCCACCTACTATCTAATTAGGGGCTTGGGGGGCAGCTATGACTATATATAAAAAGAGATTGGACCCTTATCTAGAATTATCTCTATGGAGGGGGGGGACCTAATAGAGTATAGATGGCCCCCCGATATAGATATACAGGGCCTCACCCCTATATATCTATTCTCACTATATCTATTGCCCCTATATCTCTTCTCTAGTTAGAGGTCCTCCTAGATATGGGGTCGATAAGGACCACCCCTATATCTCTACTCTGGAGCCCCCCTTTGAACTCTCTTTTATCCATCTAGAGGAGGAGGTCAAATAGAAAAAGAGAGTTCAGGTGGGGGGGTCCGCCCCTATACTCTCATAGGAGATCCTTATACAAACTACATGTCGACCCTTCCCATGTTGTAAGAAGGTACATAAGCTCATTTCCATCTATATCCAAGATCCTATATGTGACTAATCATTGTTTGTTATATGTTAACATCTATTGCAATCCCTAAAGTTCATTAACATAATGTTTTTTACCATCGGATCACATATGCATCAAATCTAGTTTAACAAGTAGAACATTCTACATTTATTCTCAACCATGATTAAAGTACATTTAAAAACTTATACCAAAATCAGTATAGTTTAGAGTCACAGCATATCAACATTAAACATCACATCAAATATCAACATCAAAAATCACATCTAAACATTGTATAAACATCACATCTAAATATAATTTCATCTAAAATATTCAATATATCATCAATAATGTTGATAAAAAAAATGCCTCATAAAGGCTCATATAAAAAATCCTCTACATCTGATTCATATAAATAACCCACATACTATGTGGTGAAATTAAAATTTGACACTCACTCACCATCTTGGCCTCTTGTAGCTTCTCCATCAAGCCTCAAATCTCTCTGGCATTGCACGACACTCCCAATGCTTGTTGAGGTGGCCTAAACATCTAATCTACGCTTGCTCACTTTAAAATATGCATAGCATGGTACACCAGGTAGGAACTCTTTCACTAAGTGCTTATTATACCTCATCTCCTCACCCATCACCCGATACTTCTCAACATTTATAAAACTAGGAGGCCCCATCTACCCTTTTTGTTGGTTCTCCACCTACAAGTACCACTACCTTCCTTCCACTCATCTTTTCTCCCTAGGTGACACTCTCGTCACCCTCTAAAGTTTTCCACACCTCCCCATTCTTTGATCGTGCCTCCCACTACCAACGATATCTATCCCACTGCCAATGATAGGTGCCACACATTAAGTGTTGCTTGTCCCTCTCCTACTATAGTGTCTCTTGCTCCTAATGAGTGGCATCCTACTCTACTAGCAGCCTATCTCTATCCAATCGTAAGGCATCAAAATTATGATTGCTACTAGGCCAACTCCTCCCCACCATCACCCTCATCATGCACCTCTCCACCCCTCTACCCTCCTCTCCAATTTATCTCCATGAGCAGCCCACTGCTATTTCCACCACTCACAAAAATCCCTCCACCACCCCAGCATCATCTACATCCACCACCCTCTGGATCTCCTACCCTCTTTTTCCTACCCCACCTCATTTGTTACATGCATAGGCAGGTCCCTCTCTAAATCATCATGCCAACAAATAATCAACTCATTGGTATTTGTTGTAGAAACGTGATTTGCCTCTGCACATAAGAAAATTGTGGTTACCTCTATCATCTCTTCCCTCTTCCCCCAAATACAATGCACCCTCCTCAGCCCCACCAACTATGCATCCATCCCAGGCCATGTAGGGAATCTCATGTATGGTCTCCAAACTACATCATCTACAAAAAAAAATTATTAGTCGATGAGGCATAGTAGTTCTGGTATCTCTCCACTCTATTGTCTCTCATCCAATCAAATATCCATCTCACGAATCCCACTACATACTCCATTAGGTCTTCCACCCTCCAAGGTAGACCTGGTGGCCTCAAAATAGTTATTTACCTCGTACGCCAAAAAATGCAATAAGAACCCCACATTCAACCCATACTTAGGAACTGTAACAAACACCCATAGTTCATGATAAACCCTAAGACAATAGTGCACAGCCCCATTTATATACTTTCTAGTGCCCCATAATCTTGGCCACGACACCTGCAAGTTTCCAAGGAAATATGTCACTCCCTAAATCTAGAAGTACATAGCATGAGATAACCAATATCACCACTAACATCATTTAGTTACCCGACACCTATACATCATAGTAAGTCTCAATATGAAATCCCCTATTGTGTATTTGATATATCGAGCATCATATCTATATGATTGTCTCATCATCTCAAGATGGGCCTTTTGAGTGATAGCTACTATCTACTCACCTTGTATTGGAAATCTCAGGATCCTATGCATATCCTCTAATGTAGTAGTCATCTCACCGGTATGAAACCATAATTTCCATGTACTCAGATCACATCCATCAATCAAATCCACCATCAAATCCTCATCTCAAGGAATCCACTGGAGTGGAGAAATCCTCCTAAGAAACCGAATTTCAAATGGTCCCACTCTACATCTTTCACATATGCTCTAATCCTGTCCAGCATCTCTAGGACTCTATCATAGAGATAAATGGTATCCCTCACTTTAAAAACACACAAAAAACACATATCAGTTAGCAACTTTAGCATAAATCAAACCAATCTCCGTCAATTTTTAATTAGTGATGGTTCCACTAAATGGATTGACAACGATCCAGCAGATCTTCTTCATTCATATGATATGTGTCAATCAGGCATTTCCACCCCAAATTTCAAAAAGGCACATAAAAATAAAATTAAATTAAAAAATTAAAAAAAAACAACAAAATTTAACCTAGTTACTCCTCTCCTAGTCAACTGCCTCTCTTGGCCACTGTCACTTGCCTCCATCTCTCAAAAACACTCAAAACAGACTACTTATATCTCTCGAATTGCATAAATACATGTTGCAAATGAGCCATTTGTGTGCCCCTCTTGGATTATATATTTATAATTTTCAGAATTACTGATGACCCAAAATCATCATCGATCTTTGTGCCCAAATGTCTATTATCCATAATCACCGCCAATTATCACCCTTTTTTTTACACACCTTACCTACTGTGATCACCTAGACCTCTTTCATCTCACTGAAACTTCATAGAAAGCTTCATGTATTTTATTTGATGCTCGTAACCTTGTTGAAACTCTATTTTTGATCATACATCAAGTTTTGAACACCTTCCAGATGTTGCCTTTGAACCTTTGGTCCCACGGTTTCACACATCCTCACGAGAGCATTCCCATTGGATCCTTTTCATGTAGAAATCTTCCCAAAGCACACATTTGTAGGTGTTCTACATCAGCATCGCCCTCCAGAGACCATATAATGTCCCTGACCTGGTGTTTCCAAGATTACTATTATCTCTACAAAATCCTTTCGCATGGTCATTTCATACTATAATCAAATCCGATAGCATGTTAAAGAAAACCTATCCAAAAAATCCAACTCTCTTCAATCTAATGACCAACACAGTCTTCCATTGGCTTGAGGTGGAACAATATCATTATCACAAAACTGGGGAATCCTCCCACTAGTTTTTGTCTCACAGTCTGTGCCTACAGACAGCTCAACAAAAAGGGGAAAATGTAGACACTACTTTTTCACCCCTAAGTGACCTAAAACACATCAATCACATTATCATGGTTATCATTATCATCTCTATCCTTATTACACTTTTAAATTACCATCATAAATCCTAATTACCCATGTAAATCTCATTTACCCTACCCTAACCACTAAAAAACAATCTAGCTTAATTTACCCTACCCATCCTAACCCCCTAACCTCTTCCTACTCAAATCCCTAACCTCCCATCATTTACCCAACAACCCAAGACTTCAAATGAAAAGTGGTTTCAACCATTTTTCATCTTTTCCTTTGATGGTTTGTAACCTCTACGAACAAATCAAATGTGATCCATGATCATCGGAAATCATTGTGGATGGATTCGATCCTATTCAACCAACCTCTTCCTCGATTTCCCAAATAGTCAGAATCTGAATTTGAGGACAAATTGTTGCACCAACATACGACATCATTATGCTCAAGATCACCAACACCTTGTTTCAAAAATCCTAAGGAAGTTCACAAAATCACCAGTCAACCTTTTTGGGATCTTTATCACCTTCAGAATATCTCTCAAGGTTAGTAAAAATAATTATCTTTATCAATATTATTTTTTCATCCATTACAATATCTTTTCAGTCATCTACATCATTTTGCATAGCCCTCTCAAGCTATTTCTCTCATTTAGTCATTTTTCTAACCTTTAAAATATCTCTAGTTTAAACAGTGATTATCGTCGATCCTCGATTGGCTTCAATCAATCCCTCGACCTCTGTTTCCTTCATTAGCCTCCTACACACCCATGAATATCTATTTTCTTAATTTCATAGGGTTCTAGAATACTTATAATCCATCTCAGTGTTGTCAATTATGTCTGGCATCAAACATTGCACGTTTTATCAGCCTTTTGTCAAAATTTAGTATTTTTTCCCCAATTGTTGTAAATCCATGTCTTTTTTAATCATTTCTAACAGTTATCAAATTTTTAGCTATTTGTTTTGATCTAATCAATTGTTTGTAAGATGTATCTTCTATAGATGAATGCTTCAGGTCCTTCACACCCAATCACTAGCATAGACGATCTCTCAATCATCTAACAACCATTCATGTGGGAAAAATTTGACATCATCCATGAACTCAGTTTGTGCACCATTTCACTCACACCAGAAATCAAAAATATTGAATACTAGTTAGAGATCATTCAAGATGAGTGAGAAACCACCAAAGAGTTCTTGTATGACTACTTCGAGGATTTTAAGCTTGCCACTTCCCTTACCTAGGCCACTTACAATGCGCAATATGATCTTTCCATCCCCTTGAGTTATAAAATCATTGTTATCATTATCAAATTATTTAATTATATCAAATGAGTTGACACCCTTCAAGGAAGTCCTTTGGGTTTCTAGGATCAACATTGGCCGAGCAACTCATTATCATCTTTATCTAACATTTATTTGTTCATATGTATTTTTATACATGTTTTCTCACTTGGAAATTAGAGGAGCCTCTTTCATTTTCCATTTTTGATCATCTTGACATTGCGATTGTCGGTGCAGGTATCGATAAACCCTACCATATTTGAGTTTTTGGTACTTTTAGTATTATTAGCATTAACTGAAAAACACCATACACACTTAGAGTTAGATAGAGACACCAATTTCACTAGTAATTTTCACTATACTTTTGGAATAAATCGGGTTCTTATAAACTAGATTTAATAGATCATAAAATCCACAAATGAATGGGAAAATGGAGGTTGTGAGTTATATCCTTGGTAGCTTGTTGAGATGTTTGGTTGGAGAAAAAAAAATTAGTGGATTTGATCTTATTTTAAGTTGAGTTTACATATAATAATTCTTTCAATAAGAGTACGTCAAAGTCCCCATTCAAAACAATGTATGATCGTAGCACAAGAAGTGTTTTAGAATTATAGGATATTAATTTATCAAGTAAGACAAGTGTTGTAGTGGAATATTTTGTTAAGTATATACATCAAGTGAATGGTGAATAGGATGAAATTACCATAGGGTATAAGAAACATGTTGATCCCAAGTGTATAAAAAATATTATCTTATTAAAGACTTATTTCTAGAATACGTGAGGAAGGAGAATTTCCCAAGGGGAACATAAAAAAATTTAAGTGGAAGAAGAATGGAATACTTAGCTTCTAAATTGATTTTTAGTCTATTCCTGCAAGGTAAAGTTAATAGATGAGGTTAATATATACCCGTATTCAATGAAAAATATTTTTATCCATTTTATGAAGAAAAAAAATTGATAATGCTGATGGATATTTGAGACATCATTTGTCTTGAGAGGGATAAATAAATAATATAGGTCATTATATAATCTAGGGTTATCAAAAAAAGTGGAGGTAAGAAGTATTTATAGTATTTATTCAAGTGGAAGGATAGATAAAGGAAATATTCATCTTGGGTAAATGAATAATATTTTCTAGTGTAATAGATAACTAGAAGAGATCACTCAATGTTCACTCAATATTCTAGGCTATCTAATCCAACAACATCTAAGTGAGTTGGAAACTTTGCATTAACCAAAATAATATAGTATCACGTTCACATCAATATTTTGGTTTGTTTTACTATTGCAATATGGGGAACAATCTAAAGTAATCCATGAAGCATCTCAAGACATCATTAAAATTGAAGAAATAGGAAGAAATTGGTTTCATTCAAATAATGGGGTAAAATGAAGTTGTTTCTATGCACCCAAAATTACACGTGCTACATTGTCAAAAAATGGTTACAAAAGGTCCCTAATGATGATTCATGTCTTTTCCAAAGGTGTTCGAGCTCCTAAACCTCCTTGCAATTTATATTTGTAGCCTAGTATGCCTTAGCCTTTGTATGCTTTTCCTTAGCCTCTTACATCATTTTTGCATTATTTTTCCCTTCAGTTATAAAACCGCTGCCCTACTTATGTGGCTGTTTTGTAACCACCGCCATGCATAGGGTGGTGGTCCTCTAACCGCCACCTTGTGTAGGGCAGTGGTCCTGTATGAAATTTCCAAAATGTTCCAACGTCAATTAGAACATGTTTTTCCCCACTTAAGTTCACTTTTAACGCACGTTTGTGAACCGTTTTAGTTGATTTCAAGCCCTATTGCCTTGTGGAATTATCTTCTTCACTTGTAATTTGTAATTTATCATGATTGATCGTTCAAAATGCCTCTTCTTTGTTGATGTGACACCTCATGGCTACCAAGTGTTATTGTGCACAGCCCAGCCAACATTCTATAAATTTATAGCTTGTTCTCAAGCAAATGGATGGAGATCATTTTTATGTATTCTTGCATTATTGAGATGCCAATTTTTTGCTAGAAATTACATAGCCAAGCTCTGTTCATTTGTGTTATATCTCTTCCACCTACATTTTTTCCACGTTGCCATCAAGCTACCAATACTCCATTACCTTCTCTCTACTACTTTTTTGCATTCCCAATCCCTTAGACTCAAGTGAACACAAGAGAAAGAAAAGAAAAGTTGAGGGGACGAAGAACAAAAAAACTAGATTTTCCATTACTCTATGCTTCTAAGTTGGATTTGATATTGGTTTTCTCGTCACATCAAATTGTTATTTCTGAATCATATGAATACTTTTTCATACAAATAGAGTACAAAAGAAGCATTTCCATTGTTTTAATCATTCAATAGCTTCAATAAATCAATTCAATAGGAAATCCTCAATATAATTCTTCTTTATTGTTGTCAGGGAATTTGTTTGGAAGTAAAGCTTCGTAGAAGCTTTGATTTCTTTCTTTGCTTCTGAGGAAAAGTGGAAGTTAGATTTGCATCCATAGTTTAAAGTAAATATTTCATTATTTAAAATAGAATAGATTTCTTTTGCACAAATAAACAACTCTTAGATTTATTAATTAGATTAGAATCTTACATTTCCTCGTTTCTTCTTAAAATCTAGAAAAGAAAAATATATATTTATTTCATTAGAGTAGCAAGATTTGTATTGATTTATTACACTTATATCTTGAAAAAGACCAAAAATGTAGAATAGTTTCAATTCATTCATATTAGTCATTATTTTCTTAATTAGATAAGATATTTTCAAATACATGACCATCAATGGTCCCGAACAAGAATGCACATACGAAAGTGATCCACAGGTACCACAACCGAATGGTCTTGAGTTACTCACATACATAGATACGGGGCTCCATCTTTTGTTCCTTAGAACATTGGCTCGATACGCTGAGAAGATTCAATAGCTAAACATCCTAAACATCATGGTCGATAAATCCTATGAATTTTGGACTGCCCCTAGCAACTGATTTTAAACATACACATGACCATACAGGGACCTCAATAGCCCAGAACATATGGTAGTGATCCTAGAGTATCTCAAACAAACGTGCCTGAGTTTCTCATAGATATCGACACAAGTCTGTGCACATTGGTTTTCCGCACATTACGGTTACCACCTAGCATCATATCACAATTAAACATTCTAAAAAAGTAAGCTCACTGAGCCATTGTATTTTGGAATGCTCCCACTAACCGGTTCTAGGTTTCATAAAAGCACGCCTCACTTCACTTGTTCCATGATCTTATCTGGACATATTTACGAGGCTCCCATGGGTTTTCCATGAATTTCATAACCAGTAGAGAGGATCCTCGTGGATCTTGATATTGATTGGAGCCTCTGTGTAGGTATTATTTCTAATCCATCTATCAAACCTGTCCAGGTTAGATAGGCTTTCCATGCCCTTGACGAGTAGATCCCATTATTGTGTGTCGAGAAAATTAGTTTTCCTTGATGAATTTTTCCACCTCATCTACATACACTTTTGTCCATATACCACATTCTGCTACCATTTAGCCACCCACATTTCGACATCAGCTACCTCAGCATGACCTCGGGGAGTTGAGTGTGATTGAAATTCACGTGTCGATTTTCATCTGTACAAATTGTTGAAACTAACATGAAGAGCTAGTCTAATTTCATTTCCATTTCTTTCATCCATCTTCTCCTTCTCCTATTATTTTTTTGGTATTCATATACCCCCTGAATATGTCGGGAAAATATGGTTACGACATGCCCATTTTGGGTCTTGAATCATATTACTACCAGATGGTCAAGCAACAACAGTCACCCCCACTATCATCATGGGATGACAACTACTCAACTCATCTCCATGTGTCTCAAACTCCTCCTCCTCAAGGGACCAACCATGGCTCCTCAGTAAGGATCAAGGAAATTGACCATCTTACACACACACACAATATCTTGAACCCTCAAGTTCTAATAATATGACATTTACTGGAGAGTCAAGCTCGTCTCCTCAGATTTTTTTTCAAATCACCAATTAGTATGCAATCTGATCAACTCACATTACTAAACAAGGATTATTTAGCACATTATGGCCAAAGCGATTAATTCTTCCAAAACATAGGTAGGATGAAAGGGCATAATGATGTATTACTTCATAATAACACTTCTACCCCTCTTACAAAAGAAAACATTCCTAATGAGGGGTGACAAAATAATGAACAATTTATAGCAGAATATCACACACCTTTACCACTGACCAACATTCAGTAGCACACACTTAAGAAAAACACCATACCATCATCAAGGAAGGTAATGTCAACATTGGTGGACAAAGTTAGAGAATTGGCAATTACCTAAGCTACTCATTTTTCATATTCTGTTGTGCAAGCAAATATTCTCCATCAACCATAGAACTCTGGCCAAGTACCTATTGCACCAAATCCTTTAGTTTACATGGGTGTTCCTAACCCCAGGGATCTCCTCACTAGGTCGGGCACTGTATAATAGAAAATAAACATGTGACCTTCTTCACACATGACTTCCTGAGGTCGTGCTAAGATAGCCGGTGTAGAATAGAAATGGATGTGTATGTGTGGTGATGGTGGATAAGCTAATGAGGTAACCTTATATCTTCGACGCACAATAATGTGATCTGTGAATCTAAGGAAAATAATTCTCTCCTTACTTGAAGTGGCGTGATTGATCTATCTGCTATGATAGTTTCTTGGAGACTCCAGTAAATATCAAGCTCTTTCAAGATTCTATTCACTAGTTGTTGAACACGCGGGAAGTGACCTACAGGTGCCTCGTATAGATTTCCAGACAAGTTCATGGAAGTAAAAATGAGAGGTGTAATGAAGCCACAGTGAGTATGGGTGATTTTCTAGTCTAGTCTAGAAAGTATTAGCCTGATCGGCTGTTATATTCAATAATGAAAGTCGTGCAATGATATTGGGTAGAAGTGGTGATGATCTAAATACTGATGCACAAAAACCTGTGTCAATATATAATTGGTTAGAAGGACCGTTGGGTTGTGGGACCTGAGGATCACAACCAAAAACTCATGGAGGTTGTGGCCCTATTATGGTCATGCACGTAATCAAACCCTATTGCCATGAGCAGTCCAATAATCATAGGCTTGATTAGCTTGGATTTTTAGTGTGTTTAGTTGTTCTATTTTCTCAAAGAATGTAGCAGGTGTGCGTAAGACTATCAAACGTAAACTTGTATCAATGTCTATTATCAACTCCAGTGCATTAGGTTGTGAGACCAAAGGATCACAACCATACATCATTTCTTGTTGTGGGTCATTCATAGTCATGCAGAATGTATTGAAATGATCTTGATAAAAACAAACTAACTATCAAAGGAAATCTAATCTATGTTTTTGACGTTTTCTCAATATATCATAGCAAAACAATGAAAGCAAACTAATCTAACAAAATTAAATGTTTTTTATCTTTTCTAGTTTTTAAGAAATGCGTTCTAATCTAATAAACAAGCTAAATACAAGCAATCAACCAGATGTAGTTGATTACATGTGCGAATATGTGAATATAAATCTAAAACAAATAACCTAATCTAACCAAAACCCTTCAAACCCTACCTCAGAGATGAGGGACAAATTATGACCCTAAAAAAGCTATTGTTCCCCACAACTTCCCTCGTAATGTCAAAGAGAAAACTTTCTAATGATTTGATCTACTTGTAAATGCCTAATCAATTGAAATGAGAGATTTTACTACTCTATTTGATATGCAATTGAAACTAATGATTCAAAATTGAAAATTTGGCAATTGAAGCAAACAAACAAGTAATTCCAACCTTGATAAGAAAGAGCTTTGGAAAATCTGGTTGTATCTGTGTCTATCCCCTCAGTTTGTTCCTTTATTTATTTGTGTGCTCATATGAGTCCAAGGAATTAGGAATGCAAGAACAATAGTAGAAGAAGATTCTCGAGCAATGGTAGCTTGAAGGTAGTCTAGTTGTAATGCAAGTAGAAGATAGATAGCACAAGAGATCTAAGCTTGGCTATGCAATTCCTAGCAAGATTATGGCAGCAATACTATGCAAGATACACAAAAATTCTTAGGCATTTTTCTTGAACACAAACATGGAATATATAGTATTTGGGGCTTGGATGTGCCTTTATGCATAAGGCAAGAAGAGGAAGTTCCAACTAACTAAAGTACATGAAAAAATAGAAGAGGGAAGGAGAACCAAGAAATCAAAACTATGTTTATACAAATCAGTTCACAAACACATCCTAGAAAAGAATTTAAGTGAATCGTCGCATGTTAAAAACATTCATGACAGAATCTGGAAAATGCAACATGACCACCGCCCTACCTGGGTGGCTGTTTAAAAATCGTCACCTAGGCAAGGCGGAGGTCCTGGCACTAAAGGCCAAAACATGCACAGAATGAAGTGGGAAGCTAGAAAAAACATGGAAAAGCTAAGTAAGGACATCTAGGCTATAAATATACACTGCATATGGGTTTTGGATCTCAAACATATTCTGAAAGGACGTGGTTTATCATTGGGAACCTTTGTAACCATTTTTCTGACAATGTAACACATGTAATTTTGGGTGCGTACATATTGCCCCCTCAAAGAAGTCTCTTACCCATGAAAAGGCATAAAATTTAGAGTTTGAGTATGGTATTCCTGAAATTGGGAGTTAGAAGTTATACCTGACATGCCCGTATGTCAAAACATCATCGTCCAAGCTACCAATACCTATAAGAGGGAAAGAAGACTCAAGTGCAGATAGATAAAATATCAAAAAAATAAACACTAAATCAAAACGACAAGAGAACTTACCATTTATGTGGGGATATAGAGATATACCTGTGCCAACACTCCATCCCTATGAACACACACTCAAAATGAGGTCAAAACAACATATATATCAAAACAACCCCATTTTCCAATTCATTTGCACTTATTCAATTTGTTGATTTTGGAGCTCTGGACCTACGGTGACCATTTTCGACGAGAGTACAGCCAAAACGACTGTTGCAAGACCGTGATCATGCCTCCATGAGCAGGAGATCGACTAGTGTGTTCTAAGGTTGGTTTTTTTCACTTTTACATTTTCAAACCTACAATGTTAAAATGTTAAAAAAATTACCTAGGGGGTTATTTTCAAAATTTATTGTCTTAAATGAGTCTCTAGGGGGGTGCCCATGGGGTAGTCTTTTATTTATTTCAAAATGGTCTTTTTTGTGTGTTTTTGAGCATTTTCTAGGGTTAAATACGTATTCAGAAAATTGTTCTAGGACTTCCTCCTTGCCAGGGCGGCGGTTCTAGACAGAATGACCCAAAATTCCTGTTAACCTATATTTTTTTGGATTTTTGATGTTTTGTCATGTTTTTGGTGAGCTTATATTTTGATATGTGTTACTAAATTTCTCTTCTTTTGTTTTAGTGAATGCAAAAGGAGGAGTATATCCATTGTATCCGTGAGCGGGAGTGTGATTGGATCCTAGGGATTTTGGATCAGTTGACTCAAACTGAGATGGACACTATCAAGAGGGCAGAGATATGGAGGATTGTGTGGGTGCCCCATGTCACTCCTGCTAGTCACATACTATGTGACTTATTTTCTTACTAGGACACAAATTGGAACACTTTCTGGTTACCAGGTGTCGAGGGTGATTGAACCATCACCCTGGCAAACATATACCACATTCTCGAGTTCTCAATACTTGGGAAGAGATTGACCCTGATGACAACAGGGTCCATATCTGAGATCACTCAGTGGGCCACATACATGGGGGATGCAGTGGTCTCTTATAGTTTGAAGAAGGGGATTATGGTCTGATATATTGCCACTTCTCTTATTCCTATCATTTGCAAAGCCATCATGGGAATCTTGTCCTCTCGATTGATCTAGGACAAGGGAGGTGACACAATTCTTTACTGTTGGGCTCCTATTATTACATAGATTGATGCACATGGACATATCTACATCTGGGGAGTAGGCATACTAGGGACTACTTATCATGACCTATACATTGTCTTCAATCTATTGGGCCAATCACTGAGCCACCCCACATTGGTTTTGAGTTGGTTCTATGAGCGCATCACCCCTTATAGAAGGGGAATATCAGTGCAGGATCTAAGAGCCGTTAGCGCTACCCAATGGATAGGGATGTCAACTCTGCAAATGCCACATCAGCTAGTGGCTTCTTTGACTATGGTAGACATGGTTTCCACACCCTACCAGGACATGGCAGGATTATGGGGATAGGAGGTGACTGTACGATGGAAAAGTGACAAGCGAGCATGGGAATCTACAAGTAACTCTTCCTCACACCCGACCTCCCAAGGTCGTGTCGAGACATCCGATGGGAATTGAATATGCGCGGGGTATAGACAAACTAGTTACGTAATCTTATGTCTTCGACACGCATTAATGGGATCTACGAGTTTAAGGTAAAGAAGGCCCTCCTAACCTGAATTGGTGTGATAAATCGGTCAGCGAGGATGACTACCCGAAGGTTCCAATCAATATCGAGCTCTAGCATAATCCGATCTATAGGTTGTGGGATACGTGGAAAATGACCTGGGCTAGTTTAGTGTATGTCTCTAGACAGGGTCATAAAATGGATGATGGATATATAGGGGATTCTATGGGCGATTCTCTGGCCTAGTCTAAAAATCCTTAGCTTGATTAGCTATTATGTCTAGTGAGGATAATTGTGTGATAATGGTTGGTGGAAGTGGAGAAGATCTAAATACTAATGTGTGTAAACTAGCATCTATGTCTGATTGACCTGTGGACTCGTTGGGTTGTGGGATCTGTGAATCACAGTCATAAGTTCATGGTCGTTGTGGACCTCCTATGGTCATGTGCGGAATTAATTCATAATCCCTAATATCTAGTAGTCGTATGCCTTTTCGGCCTTTATATTTAGAACTAAAAGTTGTGCAACCTTCTCAGAGTACATTACATGCGTTCTGGCAACTTGAATTCTTAAGCTAGTGTTTATGTTAATAAGGATATCTCCTGCACCTGGCTGTGGGACCAAAGGATCACAACTGATAGTTCACTCTCTTTCAAGCCTTTCTAAAGTCATGCAGATATCTATTTAGGGAAATCTATAGTTTGGCTGGTTTGTCCAAAACACATGTGCTTGGTCGTCTTCTACGTTTAATCCTCTTAATTGTGGGCTGATTTCTTGTAGGTCTATTGTTGTTCGGAAGAATTGGATTCTAAGATTCTGATCTATATCAGTTATTGTTGTAACAAGATTGGGTTGAGGCACGATTATCTTAAATACGTATTCTCTGGGCTCCCTAGGTCCCGCAATTCTCATACGAAAGAAAATATATAAATCTACCTAAGTTAAAGTAAACTAATTATATGAAGTATATCCACATCATGTAAATAAATTCCTCCTGTTTTTGTATTTTTGATAAACTATTGGAATGAAATTGAAAGAGCAATTATTTAAAATATCTAGAAATTGACAACTAAACTAATCACGAAATTAAAACAAACAAGGCGGCCGAGTATAGCTACTTGCCTGTGTAGTTGTAAATCTATTCTAAATAATGAAATAACTGATCTAATCTATTTGAAATACTCTCGATCCTACCTCAAAAGTGAGGAATGAATCATAGTTTCTCAGAAACTATCAATCCCCACAGCTTCCCCGGTAATATTGAAAGTGAGATTAACTGAAATGAAATGATTCACTATTCTATTTGGTATATTTTAACTAGAACTTTGAAATATTGAACCTGGATTTTATAGAACAGTGGTGAATCCAATTGTGTGTGGCTTTTTCCCCTCAGTGTGGTCTCCTCGTTCCTTCATGCTCATGTGAATCCAGAAAAGCGTGTAATGCTAGCATCAACAAAAGTAGGTATTTAGAACAATGGCAGTTTTGGGTATAGACTTGAATAAAATGTGAGTAGGAGAGGGATAACACAAGATAACAGAGCTTGGCTTATGCAATTCCTAGTGGGATTTATTGCGAGTCATACAACACAAAACATCTAGAACCTGAAACTATCCTTCTTAACAAACAAAACCTGCAACTCTAATGGCTTCAGACTGAAAATGAAACTATCCTATCTCAATTGATTATATGAAATAGTAATAACACTAGCACAAGAAGGTCATGTAGCTTCTAAACAGCAAAACAACACTAACTATGCATACAACAAATAAAACTAATACAATTCCTAAGCAAGAACTGAAAGACTAAAATTGAAATGAGAGAGATGAGAGGTGAATTTTGAGTTCCCATTTTCTTGAGAACTAACCAGCTATTTATAGAAATCTCATTTACCCAAAGGTGAAATCCAACTTGAAATATTTTACAATAAACAATGGAAAAACACTATTCCAGGGAACCAGAATCATAAATACGAGCAAAGGCGATGAAAAAATCTGGTAAACATTGAAATTTTATGTCAAGTCGCGATAAAAGGAACATTCTAGAAAAACACGTGAAGGACCGCCGCCCTGAGTAAGGTTGCAGTTACAGGACCGCTGCCCTACCTGGGCGGCAGTCACGAGACCCGCTGCTCAGGCAGGGTGGTGGTTTCATAACTGAAGACCAAAACGCAAAGGAAAAGAGGGGAAAAGAGTAAAACAAAGCACACAGGGGCTAAGTGAGGTATGTAGATTGTTAATAGTACACTTAGAGAGATTTTTCAAATCCCAGAACACATTGCGAGGAGACCTGTATAATCATTGGGGCATGTGTAACATTGTTCTGGCGGTGCATTACCCTACAATTTTGGGTACGTACATATTACCCCCCTTAGCTAGAAAGTGTTTTAGCCATGAAGAGGCATAAAACGGTGGGTCTGAGTATGGCAGTCCCGAAATGGGAAGTTTAGAAATTATACCTAATATGCCCATGTGTCGAAATGATGCCATCCAAAATTCCTGCTACTTGTAAAATGAAAAGAGGACTCAAGTGTAGATAGATGAAATAAATCAAAAAATAAATACTAAAAGAATATGAAATGAGGACTTACCATTCGCGCGGGGATAACAACTTACCTCTGTCGGTGCTCCAAACCTGTGAAAAGGATATTCAAAACGAGTCAAGATGTTATATATATAAAATAGGCCCATTTTCCTATTCATTTGCGTGTGTTGATTTGATTGATTTTGAACTCTAGGGCCCATGGTGATGGTTTTTTACGAGAGTATACTCAAAACGTCTATGATAATTCTCCACCGGGAACTCCTCGTGCTATGATTATTTACTAATGCACAGCCTTTAGTTTGGTGGATGTAATCTGGAAACACAACAACAAACATAACACAAGAATACCATAGACTATGATACGAAGGAATGATGACAAATCTGAAATATAAGTGTAAATTATAATATCAACATGAAATTGTTACAATCTCACCCATGAGGTACTTCAAGTGTTACTGACTTCACTTGCCTTCCAACAATAACTATGGGAGAAACTTCACAATGGATTCTTTAACACACCTTCTAAATGATGGCTTCCTTTACACACTTACTCATACAATATTTCTCACTACTTCTCTCTATGCTAAATGAGGGGGGTGGCCTCTTTATTTATAGGAATTCAGGCTTATCCACCCTATCTCTAAGATAGGATAGGAAATCTCTTCCGGCCAATCATATTCCATGCCTAAACTCTTGCCTTTACATGTAGGCTTATCTTCTAAGATAAGATAAACCTTATCATCTCACATGGGTTCCACCTTTTTAGACTTTTCCACAAATAAAATACACAAAATATTTATGACATCACTCTTTGTCCTTATTACAAATATAATATTTCTAATTCCTAATCATGTAGACCCTACTTCTCTACTTACCCCAACTTTGACATTTTAACATTACCGGACCACTTACGACAAATATTTACTTTTTACCACAACATTCCTATTGTACTTTGACTGTTACCGTACTCTACTTTATTGGCGGCACCGTACTGATGGCACCATTATCTTCTATCAGACGCCACTACTAATCATACTTAACAACATCCTATTCCTAATACATACATAATAAAATAGAAATTACGGAGGAAAATTTTAATGTCGACATTTTCCCCCTTCCTAGCTTCTACTCCGTCCTCGGAGTAGACTATTCTGGTGCTTGGAAAATATTTAACTTGTCGTGGTTGACCCATTTCGTAATGGGAGTGCCATCCAATTCCTCCAGTCGATATGTACCATTTTCATGCACAGCTGCTATTTTGTAGGGCCCCATCCATTTGGGAAGAAATTTTCTCTGCCTTCTTTTTTTGTATCTGGAATCATATACTAGAACCAAGTCATTCACATGAAATGGAGACCAACGGATCTTTTGATCAAAGTATTCCTTCTGCTTCATTTTCTTCTTATAGCTTGTATCCTTCACTATTTCCCTCATTTCCTCTAGCAAATGAAGATGCACCAACCTTTCTTTTACTGAATCACTTTCATCCATCCTTTCCTTTTTCATAACTCTCACAGTGGGAATATCAAACTCAATAGGAAGAACTGGATCAATGCCATAAGCCAACTGAAATGGGGAGTATCATGTTGCTGACTTTGATGTTGCCCTATATGCCCACAATGCTGCATGAATCCTTTTATCCCACTTATGTACCTGCAAGGCTGCATCTTTTGCTAGAATTTGACACAACACAAAATTTGTTCATTCCACCTGTCCATTTGTGCTTGGCTTGTATGTTGTTGCCTTCCTGTGCTTAATAGAAAACTTGTTGACTAGGGCTTCTACCACCTCATTAATGAAGTGGCTTCCTTGATCTGTTACAATTTCTAATGGGCAACCAAATCTGGTGACAATGCGTTCATATATGAACCTTGCCACTTCATCCATGGAAGTTGTTTTCAATGGCCTAGCTTCAACCCACTTGGTTAAATAATCTGTGGCAACTACAATATACTTATTTTGGCATGGGGTAGTTGGAAGTGGACCTACAATATCTATTCCCCACTTTTCAAAGGGACCAAGTGGAAGAATAGGGCATAATGGAGCTGATGAAGTCTTACGGTTACCATGTGTTTGACAAATATCACATGTCTTACAATAATTATAACAATCTCTAAAAAGAGTGGGCCAGTGATAACCTGCATCCAAGATCCTTCTTGTTGTAAGTTGTCCAGAGAAGTGTCCTCCACATGTACCATTGTGGAATTCTTCTATCAGCTCCTTCCCTTGATCACGTCCAACTGCCCTCTTGTACTATCCATCAGGTCCTATTCGAAAATAATACTCCATGCAGAATAGAATATGGACGACTGGCTTGAGTAATCTTCCTCTTAGTCTTTGCATTGGCACCATCAGGAAACTTGAATTCATTCAGATAATTCCAAATATCTATGTATTCACTAGGGATTGTGTCAAGGGATAACAATGTTGCATCTGGGAAATCATCATCATCACAAGATGATCCTAAACCATCATAGGCTCGAGAGAGTGCATCTGCATTGACATGCTTCTTTCCTGGCCTATCTATAATATCAAATTCAAATTCTTGTAGCAAAATTATCCATCTTGCTATCCTCCCTGATGGGTTAGGCTTATTTACAATATATTTTAGAGCCTGATGATCTGTTACAACTATAAATTTCTGCCCTAGCAAGTAATTTCTAAACTTCTTTACAACAAAAATGATAGCTAGAGCCTCTTTTTCAGTTACAGTATAATTTACCTCAGCACTGCTCATTTGTCTGCTCCCAAAGTAAACTGGATGATCATTCCCATTTTCATCCTTTTGGCTCAGAGTACTTCCTAGTGTTGCATCTGAGGCATCAGTATACACAATGAATGGCTTGCTCCAATCTGGATTCTTTAAAACAGGTGAAGACACCAAAGCTTCCTTCAGTTGTTCAAAAGCTTCATGCGCCTTATTTCCTGGTTCATAAGTAACATCCTTCTTCAAGAACTGGGTTAGTGGCTATGCAATCTTTGAGAAATTCTTGATGAACCTTCTATAGTAACCCACATGGCCTAAAAATGATCTCAACTTACTTCTATTCATAGGAAATGGTAACTCTTTGATTTTTGAAACTTTATCAGGATCAGTACCAATACCATCTCTGGATACAACATGCCCTAACAAAACACCTTTAGAACATCCAAAGACACACTTTGTAGGGTTTAGTGAGGCTTGTGCTTCATCTAACCTTTGAAATGTTGTCTCCATCTGGTGCAGGTGGTCCATCTTGCTCCCATAGATGCAAAAATCATCCAGAAATACTCTGATGAAGTTCCCAATGTAGGGTTCAAACACCCTATTCATCAAGCGCTGGAACGTTGCCAGAGCATTACACAACCCAAAAGGCATAACTCTATAAGAAAACGTTCCCCAAGGAGTGGTGAACGTGGTCTTCAGCTGATCTTTCTCTGCTATACGAACTTGGTTGTATCCGCTATATCCATCAGCAAAACTATAGCACTCCTGGCCAGCTACTTCGTCCAAGATCTGATCTGAGAATGGAAGAGGGTAATGATCCTTCTTTGTTGCCTTGTTGAGCTTCCTATAATCAACACAAATGCGTAGTTTCCCATTCTTTTTTATTGAGATCACAATGGGAGAAACCCATTCTGAATTCTCCACAGCAAATATGAATCCTGCATCAAGCAACTTATCTATTTCTTCTTTTACAGTCTTGGAAAAATTAGGATTCATTCTATATGGCATTTGCTTTATGGGCTTAGCACCATCTACCAGCTCAATAGAATGTTCTACCCAACTTACTTGACGGAGTTCCTTGTAATCAAAAGTGAATAGGTGTATGTACCTTCGAAAGAGCTGGAGGTAGGATTCCTTCTCACTCTCCATCACAGCATCACCAATCTTTATTTGTTGGAGACGATCAACAATTTCTTCTTCAGATAATCTTATGGGTTCATGAGTCGGTGTGACTGGAAGGATATCCATGACCAAAACATCAACCTCACTTTCTTCATCTTCTGTGTCCACTTCACTGGTACTAGAGTAATCAGAGGATGTCCAATCATCAGTTTCATCACTTGAATCCACAGGTTCTGCCTTATGATGCCGAGGGATCACGTTTATCTTCACCCTCTCTCTGCCACATCCAAGTGTCATGAAGCCTTCATTCCAGTAGTTTCTTGCATGAACTCTCCTTAGCCATGGCCTTCCCAACAACATTGGGTACGCAACAGTACCATTTTTCATCACCTGAAAGTCTACCACACATACAACACCCATAACAGATATTGCCACATTTGAAACAACACCTTCTGGTTTAGTTTTTCCCTTATTTAATGACCTTAACATAAGTGTTGAGGGGATCAATTTTTAAACCCAACATATTCATTACAGACTCGGTCATTACATTAACTGCAGCACCTCCATCAACTAAGACATCATGAATTGAAATACCATTACATAATACCTCAGCTTGTGGAGCATAGGGATCCGCCTCTGCCTCCAAAATAGGTACCTCAACCTCCTTACTTCGTCGAGCATTGAGTCCACTTCGCAGCTCCCGCCTCTTCTCAGAAGACATAGCCAGAAGTTGACCATATGTAATATTTGTAGGCCTTTTGGACAGATCTTCTAAGATGGAGTATGGTCCTTGTCCCTGTGAAATTAGAAAATCCTGCACACCCAACTTTCTTCTCCTATGTTTCTTACTAGTTTCTCCTTTCATCTTCTTAGGATCATTTCCATCTTGGTTATCTTTTTCTTTCTTTCTTTTTGTTACAAACACATCTGCTTCATTATTTATGCTCCTATCTATTACATCAAAAGAATTCACAGGTGCTTTTCCTTTATCATTATCTCTTGTACCAGATGTAGAAGCTCTATCTGGACAATTATACTTATAATGACCCTTTTTATGACAACCATAACATACAACTTCAGTTATATTTCTTTTTGGACCTCTATCTCCTCCCTGAGAACTAAATTCCTTTCCTTGAAGAAGATTAATAGTTAACTGACCCATCTTCTTGAGCAGATCTTCATACTCAGTAGATGTACTAGGGAAAATATTTGTGCTCACCGAGAGTGGTTGTGGATTCTGGACCAAAGGTGTTGGTGTAGGCTCTACCTTAGCAACAATTTCTTTGGGCTCCTCTTCCATGCTTTCTTCTTGCCTTCTTGCAATCTCCTTTGCTTGTTCAATGGTAGCTGGGCGGTCATACTTCACTCGTTGTCTGATCTCTGGCTTCATCCCAAGAATGAAGTGCTTACAGAGGAGATTATCCACGCCATTCATCAACCCATCCACTAATCCTTCCTTCCAGATCTGGGCATCGAGCTTCCTCCTTAGCTCTAGAACACGAGCATGATAATCCCTTATCTTCTCCTTCTCTCCTTGGGATAGCTTTGTGATATCGATCATGAGATCTGCATATTTCTGTTGTTCACCAAATTCTTCAAGAAAACTTTCAGTTAATAAATCCCATGAGTTTTTCACATTATCACCTAGTGTTTCAAACCACCTAAGGGTTGAACCATCCAAAAAGGTAGGAAAAAATTCAGTCCATTGTTCCCTTCTTATGAGGCCATTACAAATGCAAGATCGTTTAAACTCTTGAATGAAAGAGGAAGCATCTTCATTAGATTGGGCTGAAAAAATAGGAATCTTCCCCATTTTTAAAAGTAACCACAGTGAAATACCAACTCACAAGTACAATCAGTAAGACTTATGTGCACAAATAATTGGACTCACTACAATAGAAAGTGACTTTACACCTTTCTACAGTAAAATAGGAATGACCACGGTAAAACTTGACTTACTTACTGCAGTAAAAACTGACTTTACTGTGGTAAACACTATTCACGGTAAAAATGAAGTTACTGGGGTAAACACTATTCACAGTAAAAATGAAGTTACTGTGGTAAATACTATTCACGGTAAAAAGTAAAGTTACTGTGGTAAATACTATTCATGGTAAAAAGTGACTTTACCATGGTAACTACTAGGCACAATAAAAACAAGGTTACCCTCCAAATGATTTCTGACTAAGTGGGAATATCTCTCCAGAAAATCCACCAACGAGGAATGGTCCCGGCAACGGAACCAAAATGTCATCACCAATCTGGCACTATGATAATTCTCCACCGGGAACTCCTCATGCTATGATTATTTACTAATGCACAGCCTTTAGTTTGGTGGATGTAATCTGGAAACACAACAACAAACATAACACAAGAATACCATAGACTATGATACGAAGGAATGATGACAAATCTGAAATATAAGTGTAAATTATAATATCAACATGAAATTGTTACAATCTCACCCATGAGGTACTTCAAGTGTTACTGACTTCACTTGCCTTCCAACAATAACTATGGGAGAAACTTCACAATGGATTCTTTAACACACCTTCTAAATGATGGCTTCCTTTACACACTTACTCATACAATATTTCTCACTACTTCTCTCTATGCTAAATGAGGGGGGTGGCCTCTTTATTTATAGGAATTCAGGCTTATCCACCCTATCTCTAAGATAGGATAGGAAATCTCTTCCGGCCAATCATATTCCATGCCTAAACTCTTGCCTTTACATGTAGGCTTATCTTCTAAGATAAGATAAACCTTATCATCTCACATGGGTTCCACCTTTTTAGACTTTTCCACAAATAAAATACACAAAATATTTATGACATCACTCTTTGTCCTTATTACAAATATAATATTTCTAATTCCTAATCATGTAGACCCTACTTCTCTACTTACCCCAACTTTGACATTTTAACATTACCGGACCACTTACGACAAATATTTACTTTTTACCACAACATTCCTATTGTACTTTGACTGTTACCATACTCTACTTTATTGGTGGCACCGTACTGACGGCACATTATCTTCTATCAGACGCCACTACTAATCATACTTAACAACATCCTATTCCTAATACATACATAATAAAATAAGGATGTCTACTACATTTTGGGAGTCCTGATCATCGAGAGACAACTCACACTTGAGACAGCGGGGTCATGGGCTCTGATAGCTCAGTGGGCCACTTACATGGGAGATGTAGTTTCTCCACTAGTTCGAAGAAGGGGGTGAGGTACCATTCCATTCCTAGTTTTCCTATCCCCTTGATTCGTCGGGCTATTATGGGGATCCTTGCCTCGAGATTGATCAAGGACAAGGGAGGGGACACTTTACTCTACTGCTGGTCCCCTATTATTGTATAGATTGAGGCACATGGCTGGATTTATGCGTGGGGAGCCGACATTCTTGGGACCACCTATCATGATTTGTACCAGGTCGTTCGCTTATAGGGACAGTCTTTGAGTCATCTGACCCTAGTTATGAGCTAGGTCTACGAGCGTATCATCCCTTATGGGAGAGGTGTAGAGGTGGCGGATCCCGAAGCTGTGAGGGCAGCCAAATGGACAGAGATGTCGGTGCTTAGAGCACCTCACCAGCAAGTTTCCTCCCTGACGACTGATGACATGGAGGCCATAATTTATCAGGCCATGGCAGGGTTGTGGGGCGAGGAGACCCTCACTTTGATTTCCTACTCTACTACAGGGCAGCTTGTAGATAGGATGGGGAAGGTGGAGACACACCCTTTTGATCGAGTGCCTCAACATTTTGGCCTTCCTTACATCAGTATGCTCCCCCCAGTGGTGCCAATGTTCATATCAGTTTGGGAGGTATGGGAGGTCCTAGAGGCCGGGATCGGACCATTGTTACTCCTGGTGTCCCTATTGTAGCTAGGCGAGTAGTACACGCTTGAGGGAGAGTCGGTGCTCCTCAGGCACCCTTACTTCAGATTGCCGCCAGTCCTGCCCACAGCAGCAATTACCCCATTGATATAGACTCTGAGTCTGAGGAATTCATAGGGGGAGAGACAGAGGAGGAGACCGAGGATATGGAGGCCAATGATTTGGGTGGAGATGAGGATAGTGATTCCGAGTGGCATGACACTCAGGAGATCTTACAAGCCGAGAGGGCAGAGAAGAGTGTGGAGAGGGTGAATCTAGTCTTAGAGGAGCTGCCCTCTCAGGACATAGGTGGGGAGGATGAGTCCGTAGTAGGACATTATGTTGTCCCAGGCACCAGAGGAGGATATCAGTCAGCGATGGCCTTTGTGGTAGGTGCTGATCCTAGGGATCCCTTTTGGAGGCTCGGAGATCCGAGTGAGTTATCACCTTTCTCTTAATATTTGTTTTTAGTTAGGATTGTCTTAGTTGCTATCTCTCCTTTTTTTCATTCTTGGTTTTACCTTTTGATCATTTTCTAATTCACTTTTCTCCTTTACTTACAGAGACTGCTAATGAGTGGTGAGACCTGATTCGCCCGGTATGCACTAATACCCTAATGATCCCCATGGAGAAGACGCGTGTGGAGTTATCTTTGGATGCAGGGGAGCCTTTAGCAAATGGTAGGCATAGAGATGTCTTTTCCCCTATCTAGAATGTTTCCAAGATGGTGACTACCCTCCGTACTAAGTTAGCTAGGTATAGAACAGCAAAGCACCTGATGAGGAGTCACTCTCATAGTCAGGCCGAAGCTACTCCTCAGGACCGTGAGCCCTCAGTGCATTCAGAGCGTCGGTATAGCCAGAGTCCTAGATGTGGTTGTGCACCTTTAGAGGGTCTCATAGGGGTTGAGAGGCCACTTGGCTCTCTTAGATTGTTTATACGATTCATTTTGTATTTCCTGGGCTCATTGAGCATTTTGACCATGCCTAGTGCATGATGGCATTGTACATTAAACTTTATTATATATATATACACCAATTTTTGGATTAGACTCATGGTGTCTATGATTTTGTGATTCGTTTCCACATGTAAATTATAATGTTGGTCTTATATGCTTTTCAGAATGTATGTAATGGAGAACAAATGATACAAATGCTTTTCTTTCTTTTTGTATTTCATGATGCTGATATATGATAATGTAGACACAATGTGATCTTGAACTTTTAGCTTACATAAGCAATTTTTTCGGTACTTCATATATTTTTGATAGAATGTGATGATAAATCGGTATGATGAGCAGATGTACTTGCCCCATTCCTAACTCCATGCAACTAGTAAGATGCGAGGGCTCACCATCGTGAGCTAGAAAGGGCACAAGCTATGAAATTTTTTGAATGGTAGTGATGAGAGATAGACAAAGATTTGGTGGAACCAAATTAGGATGCTACAAACCTATTTTACTCAAGTGACTCCATTGTTTAGAATGCAACTTGGTTTGCGGTTTATCTAGACTTAGATCCGTAGATGGCCACATGGTTGATTTTCAGGGTTTTGAACTCTTTGGAATTTTGGACATCTAATTCATTTGTTTTTGACTCAAGATTTCAAAGGATTGTTCAAATTATTTGCTTTGTGACTTTTAACGTTTGTTGTCAAGAGAACCCCCTACACCTTGCCCCGTGTTACTAGTAAGAAGCATGGGCTTATCACCATGGACAAAGTATAGGTGAGTAAGGGAATTCCCATCCTTTCCCAACCCTACGTCACTAGTAAGAGATGCAAGCTCATCACCAAAGGTTGGTAGGGCAAGGAAATGTGTAAAAGTAAAATTTTTGTTTGATCTACATTTGACTTATTTATTTGAGCAAAATTTCAGTATGTTCTTATTTCCAAAGAGATATATATATATATATATAGGATAGATGTGACACTATGAAGCTTCTAAAACATACCATAGGCAAGACACCTATCCTAGGAAGAAACAAAAGTGAGAACAAGCATGGAGGCCTTGGTATGGGTACCATTAAGACTTTTTCATATCTAGCTTTTAATTGATAAAATGATTCTAAAATAGGTGATGATGTTATGAAATTGAAGAAGTATGATTTGAATGCTTCTGCCAATGCCAACAGAAGTTTGTAATGAATTACTTGCAAATAAGTTCCTTGATCACAAAACTTTACGAAACGAGTGGACAAAATGAACCTAACTACATGAACATGTAATGTAGATATAATTATACAAATAGTGTTGGTCGCTTATGCATAGAATCGTTTAAGATGCAAGGAATTGATTGTTTCATTGAATTCCTTACCTTCCAGTGTACATAATAAATATGCATCATTTCCATAGTCCTTTGTGACTCGGTATGGGCCCAACCATTTGGGTCGGAATTTCCTTCCTTCACCGGTCTTCTTATTGATCCAGCTATCTAGTCTTAGAACTAGATCTCCTTCATATATTTCTTGTTCATAGACTTTTTTGTTATACTGCCGGCACATCTAGTCAACATAAACTCTATGCCATTATTCAGTTTCCAATCTGGCCTCATCTAGGCTCTCTAGTTGGGAGAGATGTGCTTCTCTATAAGCTTCTTCATCCAGAATCCCTTGTAGTGAGATGCGGAGGCTGGGTATTTCAACCTCAAGTGGGAGAATTGCTTCTTCTTCAAATACCAATGAGAAAGGAGTTGCTCCTATTGGTGTTCTTATTGAGGTTTGGTGGGCCCACAAGGCTGGATATAACTTTAAATGCCAATCTCATTTGTTTTCTTTTATCGTTTTAAGGAGAATAGCTTTCAATGTTTTTTTGTTGCTTCAGCCTACCCATTAGCTTGAGGGTAATATAGGGAGGTTGTATGATGGTTTATTTTGAATTTACTGCATAGCTCACAGACCTCATCATTCTTAAAGGAAGTTCCATTATCTGAGATAATGATTTGTGGGACACCGTACCTACAAATGATCTGGTTCAAAATGAACTTGGTGATCACGGCACCTAGTACAATGGTAAGAGGCATAGCCTCTACCCATTTGGTAAAATACTCGGTGGCTATGATTATGAAGTTATGGCCATATGTTGACGAGGGAGAGAATTTCCCTATCAAATGTAGGCCCCACGTTGAAAAGGGCCATGGAGTCACAATTGGTTATAGAGCTTGTGTCAGCATGTGAATTTCGTGGGAAAAATTTTGGCATTTATGGCACCTACATACAAACTCTACTATGTCGTGTTCTAGAGTGGGCCAAAAATAGCCCATTCAATGTATTTTGTGAGTGGTGGTGTGACCACCAAAGTGGCCTCCACATATTCCACTATGGGATTCGTAGAGAATCTTCTTGGATTCTTTCGTGTCAACACACCTTAGAAGCATTCCATCGAAATCTTTGTGATAGAGCACTTGTTCTATAATAACGTATTTAGTTACGATAATGTGTAACTGCCTTCTTTGCTATAGTGTAGCACCTTTTGGATATGTATGGTCCATGATATAATTAATAATATCAGTATACCAAGGACATTCAGAGATAGGAGGTCTGGTTTCGATGTAATATATGCATTCATCGAGAAAATCTAGATCTACTAGATCACCTATGTCTAACGGGTTGTCGGCTAACCAATCTGTAATGATTTGTCCCTTAACGGACTTCTGGTTTACAAAATTTAATTCAAATTCACCCATTAAGGTTATAAAGCATCCAGCCTTTTTAGACAAGGACCCTTGCGTGAGGAAAGTTTGTAAATTGTCTGTTTTTACAATGACCCTTGTTTCTTGGTTTAGCATGTAATGTCTTAAGCATTTGGTTGCAAAGACTATGGCAAGGCATTCTCATTCTTCCTGCGTATAATGTGTTTCGTAAGTGAGCAACGTTTAGCTAATGAAATAGATCACACGTTCTCGTTTAGTGTCGTCTTCTTGAGCCAACATGTAGGTTAGCGAGACATCTGTAGCTCATGAATATAAGATCAAAGGATGATCTGGTCTAGGTGGCATTAACATGGGAGGAGATAGCAAGAAGCATTTAACTGCTTCGAAGGCCTCGTGGCATTCCTTTGTCCAAATAATATAGCAATCATTTTTCAACAAATTATTGATTGGATGAACAGAAAAACTCAAGTCTGGGATGAATCTTCAGATTGCATTGAGCTTTCCGAGAAACTATCTAATGCCAGAATCATTTGATGGTAGGATCATCTCAAGAATAGCCCATATTTTGGCTGGATCCACATCGATCCCTCGTGATGATATAATGTAACCTAGGAGTTTCCCTCATGTCACACCAAATATGCATTTTTCTGGATTTAGTGTGACTCCGTATTCGATCAAATGTGAAAGGATGATGTGGATCACTTTCAGGTGATCACAGCGCTTCCTGGCCTTGGCCAACAAGTCACTTACATAAGATTCCATGATTTTATGAATAAGGTCATAAAATATGTATGTCATTACCCGTTGGTATGTAGCACCAGTGTTCTTGAGACTGAATGGCATAACAGCATAGCAATAAGTTCCCCAATGAGTTATAAACATAGTTTTGGCTTGGTCTTGTTCATATATTCTAATTTGATTGTATCCTGAGAATCCATCCATGAGAGACAAAATCTCAAATCCAACTGTTGCATCTACGATGAAGTCAATGGATGGTAACGGGAAGTCATCCTCAGGGCACGCTTTGTTAATGTCTTGGAAGTCTATGCAGATGCATATCTTCCCATTCTTTTTTAGAATGGGGATGATATTAGATAACCACTAAGAGTAATCGACTAGTTTGATGAACCCTACTTGGAGAAATTTCATTACTTCTTCCTTCACCATGAGGGCTACCTTGAGTTTCATTGGTCTCAATTTTTTTTTAATTTGCTTTGCATCTGACTTGGTGACAAGGTTATGTACTGTGATGTGTGGTGCAATTCCCATCATTTCTTTATAAGTAAATGCAAAATCCTTTTGATGCTCTTTGAGGATTCGAGCGTGTATTTATATTTCTTCTGGAGTTAACGAAGATCCTAGTTTCAAGATATTTGGCTCTTCCTCCATTCCGATGTTAATATCAATTATTTCTTCGATTAAAGAAGCGTTACCTTCTTCAAACTCAGGTGGGGTTGGAGGTAGTTCTAGATCTTCTCCATTCTCTACCGTGTATATGTCGAGTTCCTTTTGTGGGGGAAGCTCTACCATGGGATTTCCAAAGTAAAAGGATGAATGTGGGATTAAGGACAAATATACCACGTGATGCACAAGATGTAACTCTGCATAGGTGTTTAGGTAATCAAGAGTAGCTCTATCACTTTCAACGTGATATAAGATAGTAGATGTATTCTCAGCTATGTTTTTTAAAAGAGGGTTTGACATTTTCTTTACTAATGGTTCAGTACGAAGGGATACCATGAAACTGGTGTCTTCCAACTCATTGTTTGGAGTGAAACATGAAGCTAAGGTTGCTATCGAATCTGCAAGAAGGTTTTTTTCTCACGGGATTGCTTCAATTGATATGAAGTTAAATCCTTTACTCAAATCTAATACTGTTGTTTTGTAGAGCTGTAAGTTTTCAGCTCTAGTCTCATATACCTCAGAGACTTGGTTTGCTACTAATTGTGAGTCCCCTAACACTCTAATGTTATTAACACTGATCCTTATAGCTATGATGAGACCAAGGAGGAGGGCTTCGTACTCAACGCCATTGTTTGTACATTCAAAATTTAATTTAAAGGTGAATGGTAGGATCTTTCCCTCGGGGGAAGTAAAGATCACACTTGCCCTAGCCCCATAACGACATCTAGCTCCATCGAAATGGAGAGTCCAATATTTACTTGGGAAGATGGATGTTGGAAAATTGCTACGTCTATTTCTTCTGCTTTGGTTACTTCTACCATACAAAGTTCCTCTACCTAAAGAGAACTAACTCCTTGGGTATATCCCATACCTACAGAATCAAATGGTAGGAAAATTGGTAGATCCTATTCTAGCAATTCGATAATTTTTGCAGTGGTTCCTAATGATATTGTTTCTACAACGTTAGCTTCCTCCTTGAGATCTAGGATGCTCTTCGTAATCTCTAGTTCTATTGTAGGTATTAATTTTTCTTCTGGTTTTGAATCGGTTGGCTTGTTAAGTTGGTTTGTTGGGAGTTCAAACTTAGAGTGAATGCCTGGCCTTTTCTTTAGGTCTGCTAGGTGTATATCGAATGATTTCGGATCACCTTTTGCTACGAATATCTTTCCTAAGTGCAAGAATATTACTTCTTGAAATAATGTAGAAGGGATTTCCTTCATACGGTGTATCCACGGTCGGCCAAGGATCATATTATAGTTGGTTTCCTGATCTATAATATAAAACTCAGTTAGGATTGTTTTGGGTCCTAATGTGACTGGTAGTATTATGGTTCCAATCGAAGTGGATTTAAGGCTATCATAGCCTCTTAGCGTATTCTGAGTCATGGAACAATTTGTTTCTCCATACCCTAGCTTTTGAAGGAAAGAGAAGGGGACTATGTTAGTTGTTGCACCATCATCAACCATTGCACATTTAACGTAGTTGTTATAAACCCATACTTGTAAATGTAAGGCTGGATCACCTCTACGTGCAATCTCAGCATCTTTTGGCATTTTGTTTATGTCGAATATAAACTCGGTATCCCTATCTGGCTGCCCTGGAGGCTGAATATCGAATTCTATATTGTTTACTTGTGTTTCGGGAGGTGGGGTGATGTTAATTAAATGACCTAAACCTAATGCTTCTAAAAGAGCACCCCTATGGGCAGGATAGTTCTTTAATAAATCCAAAAAGGAGATGTGAGAGAAGGTTTTTGTTAGGTCATTAATTAAATCATAGGCACCTACGGGTTTTACTAATGGTTGTTGAATGTTATTTGTCTCTAGCGGGTAACTTGGATTTGGCTAAGAGGAATACTCTTGTGTTCTTGATACGGCTTCCACATGTATCTCAGTGTCTAACTCCACTAAACTAACTATCTTGGGTCATAGCTGATTTCCTAATTGTGGTGCGACAAGTGGATTTAGTGAAGTCGAGGCTTCATGATCATTGTTTCCTGTCATCACACCCTTGTTCGTCCCATTTGGATTTATTTTTTTGTTATTGTGATTTGGGAGTAGATCATTGAAGATTTTGAGGGGTGCATTTTGAGGGGAGACTACTCCCGTGAAAGTATTTAGCGTAGGTGATGGAGGATTTGCTAAGAACATATCTATGAAAAGTTTTCTTTGTTCCTCTAGAAAATGTTACATGAATTTATTATAATCATGGCAAGTCCTAGTGTCATGACCTCAGACTTTATGGAAACCACAATACAAGTTAGCATTATAATTCCTAGGTTGTTGGTTTAGCACGTGTTGTGTTCCAAAACTCTGATTAAACCATTGACCATTAGGATTAAAGTTTTGCGTTTGTTGTCTTTGGTTTTAATATATAGTTGTGTTTTGTCTTGGACCCTATGTCTGGATCTTCCGTTGTTGTTATGGATGATTAAAATCCACTGTGTTGATTGTTGGGGTAATATTTTTGTTTCGTTGATTGTTAACTAATGGTGGAGCATTTACAACATTTTCCTTTTTTGCTTGGTCAGTTACCCCATCTGTTGTTACGCCGTGATTTTTGTTAAGGATTTTAGGTCCTTGATTCATGTTTGTGGTAGTAGGATAAGTCGTAGTATTTTGGTTGGGGATGATTAACCTCCCATTTGTTCCATACATCTTGTGACCACTATCTATCATAGCTTGATCTATTCGGAGGGCGCTCTCGAGCACCTCATCATAAGTCCTTAGTGGGAACTTCTGGACTTCTTCCTTTATCTCTCTACTGAGAGAATGAAGGAATAAATCACATAGTTCCATCTGATCCATGTTTGGAGCACTTGTCGAAGAATAAAGGACTATACGCCATCTTTGGATGAAATGAGCAACAGATTCATTGTGTTCCTACTTAATATGCAAGAATTCCCTGATTCCTGTTCTCAACAATTTGTTCATGTGTAACACTTTGATGAACTCTGAAACAAGTTGTTTAAACGAATGGATGGAAGCTTCAAGTATTCTGTAATACCAATTGAGGGCAATACACTCTAAGTTTTTGGGAAATATTTTAGCAACAACCCCATCCCAAGGGAGCAGTTCTCGAATAGCTATGGCGTAGGCCTTGATATGTGCATTCAGGTCTCCCTCCCCTTTGTATTTGGGAAAATCAGGAAGAGGTCTTGGAAGCATGATGCTTCATATAGTGAAGTCTAAGGGCTCTTTCAAATATTTTGAATAAGTTCCTATCACATAGGTTTCAATCATCGATAGCGCTTGCTGAGGGGGTGGAGGTGGAATGGGTTGTTGGTATGGCATAGCATATGCATTTGTAGGGACATAAGGAAATCCTTTTGGTTGAGAAAATATCCTGGGAGAAGAGAACATATCTCCTTGTGGTGATTTGGAATACATGTTTAAGTACGGAGGAGTATTGCCCAGGAACGGATTATTTTGTACTAGACTGAGGGGTATGATATTCTCTGCCAGAGTGACGTTAGAAAGCATAGTTCTAGTTGGCATTTGTTGTGAATACTGAGGAGGCATGCCCAATGTGCCTATTTCTGTGAGGAGGTCTACTTGGCTAGGATGATGTGGAGGGTTAGAAATTCCTACTTGCCCAAAATATGAATTTTGATTTGCTTGAGCAAGTTCCAGCCCTTTAACCTTTTCAGCCAAGGCTGAAATGACCTCTATTCATGAAGACATAGTATTTTTCCTTACGGGTGTTTGTTGTGTCACTTGAGGCTGTAAAGGGGTATGATACCCCACTATGAATTGGTCGTTATCTTGCCAAACTTCACCCAGGGCATTTCCCATTGGTGGAGGAATGGGGGTGTTTTTATGGAATAGGGTATCAGATTGTACTTGTAAGCTCCCTACTGGTGGATACATGTTTTGGAATCGTTGCTCACTTTTAGTAAAGCGTGCTAAGTATTCCTCATCCTAAAAAGGGAGTGGGTCTAACTGTCTATTGATCTATGGTCTGAATAAGACCCGAGGAGATGAAATAGATTCTCTAGTAAACGTCATATTATTAGAGCCTGAAGGCTCTAGTTGTTGTGTACGTCGATCGAACTCCTCAATCCGGAATGAAGAAATTGAGCTAGTTCTTTAAGGGGGAGTTTGAGACTATAAGTAATTATTTGAATAATTATCAGCCCATGTAGAAAGCAAGGGCGATGGCTGTCTATTTGTTTGACTATAGCTTGTTTCAAGACCTGAAAGAGGTCTGCCATATGCATAGTATCCCGACATATTCGGGGGGTATATGAATACCTATAGAATAATGAGAAAGAGTGAAGGTGGATGGAAGAAATGAAAACTAAGAGAGGAAGAACTGTTTGATTCACGTTGGGTTCACCAATTTTGTACGATGGAAAAGTGACAAGCGAGCATGGGAATCTATAAGTAACTCCTCCTCACACCTGACCTCCCGAGGTCATGCTGAGACAGCCAGTGGGAATGGAATATGCGTGGGGTATAGACAAACTAGTGAAGTAATCTTATGTCTTCGACATGCATTAATGGGATTTGCAAGTCTAAGGCAAAGAAGGCCCTCCTAACCTGAATTGGTGTGATAGATCGGTCAGCAAGGATGACTACCCGAAGGCTCCAATAAATATCGAGCTCCGACGTAATCCGATCTATAGGTTGTGGGACACGTGGAAAATGACCTGGGATAGTTTTGTGTATGTCTCTAGATAGGGTCATAACATGGATGATGGATATATAAAGGATTCTATGGGTGATTCTCTGGCCTAGTCCAAAAATACTTAGCTTGATTAGTTATTATGTCTAGTGAGGATAATTGTGTGATAATGGCTGGTGGAAGTGGAGAAGATCTAAATACTAATGTACGTAAACCAGCATCTATGTCTGATTGACCTGTGGACTCATTGGGTTGTGGGATCTGTGAATCATAGCCATAAGTTTGTTGTCGTTGTGGACCTCCTATGGTCATGTGCGGAATTAACTCATAATCCCTAATATCTAGTAGTCGTATGCCTTTTTGGCCTCTATATTTAGAACTAAAATCTGTGCAACCTTCTCATAGTACCTTACAAGCATTCTAGCAACTTGAATTCTTAAGCTAGTTTCTATGTCAATAAGGATATCTCCTGCGTCTAGCTATAGGACCAAAAAATCCCAACCGAATGTTTGCTCTCTTTCAAGCCTTTCTACAGTCATGCAGATATCTATTTAAGGCAATCTGTAGTTTGGCTGGTTTGTCCAAAACGCATGTGCTTGGTCTTCTTCTATGTTTAATCCTCTTAACTATGAACTGATTTCTTGTAGGTTTGTTGTTGTTTGGAAGACTTGGATTCTAAGATTCTGATCTATATCAGTTATTGCTGTAACAAAATTGGGTTGAGGCACGATTGGCTTGAATACGTATTCTCCAGGCTCCCTAGGTCCCGCGATTATCATACGAAAGAAACAATATAAATCTAACTAAGTTAAAGTAAACTAATTATATGAATTATATCCACAGCATATAAATAAATTCCTTGTTTTTGTATTTTCGATAAACTATTGGACAAAATTGAAAGAGCAATTATTTAAAATATCTAGAAATTGACAACTAAACTAATAATGAAATTAAAACAAACAAGGTGACAAAGTATTGCTACTTGCTTGTGTAGTTGTAAATCTATTCTAAATAACGAAATAACTGATCTAATCTATTTGAAAGACTCTCGATCCTACCTCAAAAGTGAGGAATGAATCATAGTTTCTCAGAAACTATTAATCCCCACAGTTTCCCTGGCAATATCAAAAGTGAGATTAACTGAAATGAAACGATTCACTATTCTATTTGGTATATTTTAACTAGAACTTTGAAAGCTTGAACCTGGATTTTGCAGAACAGTGGCAAAACTTATTGTGTGTGGCTTTTTCCCCTCAGTGTGGTCTCCTCGTTCCTTCATGCTCATGTGAATCCAGAAAAGCGTGTAATGCTAGCATCAACAAAAGTAGGTATTTAGAACAATGACATTTTTGGGTATAGACTGAATAAAATGCGAGTAGGAGAGGGATAACACAAGAGAACAAAGCTTGGCTTATGCAATTCCTAGTGGGATTTATTGCGAGTCATACAACACAAAACATCCATAACCTGAAACTATCCTTCTTGAGAAACAAAACCTGCAACTCTAATGGCTTCAGACTGAAAATGAACCTATCCTATCTCAATTGATTGTATGAAATAGTAATAACACTAGCACAAGAAGGTCATGTAGCTTCTAAATAGCAAAACAACACTAACTATGCATACAACAAATAAAACTAATACAATTCCTAAGCAAGAACTGAAAGACTAAAATTGAAATGAGAGAATGAGAGGTGAATTTTGAGGGGCCATTTGCTTGAGAACTAACCAGCTATTTATAGAAATTTCATTTACCCAAAGGTGAAATCCAACTTGAACTCTTTTACAATAAACAATGGAAAAACACTATTCCAAGGAACAAAAATCATAAATACGAGCAAAGGCGGTGAAAAAATCTGGTAAACATTGAAATTTTACGCGAGCCGTGATAAAAGGAACATTATGGAAAAACGTGTGAAGGACCGCCACCCTGAGCAGGAAAACGGTTATAGGACCGCCGCCCAGGCAGCGCGGCAGTTTCATAACTGAAGACCAAAATGTAAAGGAAAATAGCGGAAAAGAGAAAAACAAAGCACGTAGGGACTAAGTGGGGTATGCATGATGTTAATGTACACTTGGAGAGCTTTTCCAGATCCCGAACAGCTTACGAGGAGACCTATATCATCATTGGGGCACGTGTAACATTATTCCGAAGGTGCAGTCCCCTACAATTTTGGGTACGTACAATGACCACAGTGGTAGATTTCTCTACCACCAGATAACTAGTTGACAGGGCAGGGAGATTTAAGATTCATCCATTCGATCAGGTTCCTTAGCAGTTTGGCCTCCCTTATGTTGACATGCTTCCTCTAGCAGTATCTGTATACAGGACTATCCAGGAGGCCCATAAGGGCCCTAAAGGGGACCCTAGTTAGACTTTGGTTACTCCAGGTGTGCCCATTATAGTTAGGAGTGTTGTCTACACCCAACAGGTAGCTAGTGCTCCTCAAACAGCTTTACCCTAGATAACGGCCACTCTCACTCACAGTGGAGAGGAGGATGAGCCTATAGATTTAGACTCTAGTTCTAAGGATTACACAAGAGATGAGACTGAGGAGGATTTGGATAGAGAGGAGATAAGGGATGAGAGGTCAGATAATGAGGTTGGTGGGGTAGCTCACATTGAAGTGATCTATAAATCAAATTTAACTAGCAATTGTGCACACATATTTTCTTGCTTTGTATTGATTTTCGATGTAAAATTTGAGCATTATATCCTTTTGTATTTTTAATAAAAGAATAAAAATTGCAAGTACTGTGCAAATATTGAAATAAATGAAGAGAATTCACCAGCAATTTGACACAAGAATTGATAACGGAGTTCAGCGCTTGAGGCCTACGTCTCCGGGTCCGGTTGAATGGGACCGATCTATTAAAATCTTGAAAATAATTCTTTACAAATAATTCTACAAAATTCTGACCTTCTCACAGGATTCCTCTATCAAAAATAACAAGGGTTGCTTTTTACATCTCCTCAAAATTCCACTCCTAGCTCAAGTTATGAGCATTACAATATCTTAGCACAGACCCGAATGCTATTCAAATAAAATAACTCTCCTTTTATAATGTTTCCAAACAGCTGGCGCAATGGTTAGGCGCCTAAAACTTTGTATGGGAGGTCAGTGGTTCCAATCCCCTACACTTCTCTCTCCTTCTCCTTAGGCAAGTTTGTAGGGGTTTATCCCACATTGTGGGTGTGTGCAAAGAGGTGGGCATTTAATAATGCCAAAGATGGTTGTTTGCATTGGCTTAAGAGCCACCATAGTTCCTAAGGAGTGGGCGCATTTCTTGGCTAGATAACCATGGCGCATGGATGTATAATTTTTAGGTGCCTAAAATGCCAAGGATAATGCGTGGGTCAGTTTATAAAAGATTTGAATGCAATGCGTGGCATTTGGAAATAAGGATTAATAGGTAATGTGTGGAATATGGAAATGAATAAAAATGTGTGGGAATGAAAATTGCATAGTTTAAAAAGGCATGTCTAATAGTCCCACATGCATATCACAAATGCAAATACAGGAGTATATATACACAAGTTGATTTAGTGATTAAATGAGAAGGAGGCCAAGACACCCCTCCATAATCGAGTATGTCAAACCTGGCTGAAGGCCCCCAGCTAGTAAATAGCGGGGTCCATTTGTCCAAAAATGAGTGTCCAAGACCGGTGTTCCCAAAACCATTTTTAGGACGTCACACAAATTGTCCATGTGTCGCAATATAATCGAAACACTTGGTGAGCATGCACACGTCCAACCTGCACAAAACTCCAAATTTTGCCAGTTGCCCAAAAATTTCAGCGGGCTATAACTTTTACAAATGAGCTCCATTTCCTACAAACAAGATATTGTCGGAATCGTATAATTTTTCTGCACACTTTAAAAATGACTGCAACTTATTTTGAGAAGATCTTAGATAGGTGTTTCTCTTTGAGGATCATCTGGATCATTCCTCCCCACTGAGAAACTTTTGGACCCCAAAAGTCAACTTAATTGGTGAATAGGTGAGGGTATTTCTCCCTCACCTTTCCGGTTTCCATCCATTTAGCCTTGTTCAGATGCATGCCTTTGAACCCAACACGAAGATACTCAATATCACCCCTTTGTGAAGTTCTTACTTTCCTGTCCAAAATGATGTCTTCCTGCAGCTCATCAAGATACTCAGGAGCAAAATCATCAATGGAAGGCATTATGTTAGAATCATCATGATCAACAATCATAGGCGGTTCATACAATCTTAAATTCTCAACATTTACAACTGAGTAGATTTGCATATATGGAGGTAAATCCAACCGGAAAGCGTTGTTACCAATTTTTTCCAATATTTGGAACGGACCATACCATATAGGTTTCAATTTTTTTACCTTCACCTGTTAGTCTTTCCTTGCTGATGTGAAGCCAAACTGAATCACCAACTTTGAACTTGTGATCAGTTCTATGTTTATCATGCCTAGCTTTGTACTTAGCCTGACTTTTCTCCAATTGTTCACAGACATATTGATGAACCTGTTGTATTCTCTGCACAAATATTTTAGCCTTGTCAGAATCACTTGCACCATTAACAACAGTTTCATGTCCATAATATATATCTAATGGAGAATTAGGAAGATATCCATAACAATTCTCAAATGGAGACTTCAAAGTAGAATGATGTAAGGCACGATTATAAGCATGTTGCACATAATAAAGATGTTCATCCCACAATTTAGGATGTTTGTTACTATAGCCCCTAAGTAATTGTACCATTGTGCGGTTTACAACCTCTGTTTGACCATCAGTCTGTGGATGAAAATCAGTGCTCTTTTTCAGTTTTGTGTCCATTAACCCCCACAATGTTGACCAAAATTCCCCAAGAAATCTAGAATCCCGATCAGATATAATTGAAGTAGGTAAACCAAAATGAACCCAAACAAACTGAAAAAACAAATGTGTAGTTCCCTCACCAGTTATATGTTTAGTACATGGAACCAACACACACATTTTGCTAAATCTGTCCACTACCATATATGAGTAATCATGTTTCTTCTGTGTCATGGGCAAGCCTCCTACAAAGTCCATGGAAACACTTTCCCAAGGCCTTGTTGGATCAGGAAGAGAAGTGTAAAGTCCTAATTTCTTGTTACTTGGCTTGCTTGTGGCACAAAGAACACATCTCTTAATATACTGGTTTTACATGTTCATGCATTCTAGGCCAATAACAATATTTTTGTAAATGTGCAACTGTCTTACTAACACCAAAATGCCCTGAAATAAGAGAAATATGTGCTTCCCTAATCATATGCACACACTCATTTTCTGGAATACAAAGTTTTTCAGAATGATATAAAAATCCTTCATGCAAATGATAATATTTTTCTCCTACTTGTTTCCCACTTACTAGATCCTCATACACTTCTCTAAAGTCAACATCATTTACATATTGTTCCTTGTAACTAACATGAGCCAAATAACTATGCTGCAAAAGAATAGATGCTACTACCACTGGTGGTCTGGATAACATGTCGGAAACCTTGTTTTGAATACCTTTTTTATACCTGATTACAAGATGAAATTGTTGCAAAAATCCCTTCCACCTGAAATGTCTAGACTGCTGCAATTTGGTTTGTGTTTGTAAGTATTGAAGCGGTTGATGGTCAATATGGATAATTTTTTCTTTTCCCATTAAATAATGCTTCCATTTTTTAACACTTTTAACCAAAGCATACAACTCTTTATCATAAGTTGGATAGTTTCTTACCGCACTTGTAAAGGTTTCTTAATGGTAACACACTGGTCATTTGTTCTGCATCAAAACTGCCCCCATTGCGTAGTCACTAGCATTTGTCTCAATCTCAAATGAATGTTGTAAATCCGGAAGTGCCAAGATCGGAGCGGTACTTATCTTCTCTTTCAGTGTATCAAAGGCTTTTTGTTGTTTTCCTCCCCACTGAAAGACCTGTTTAATACTTGTCAAAGCATGCAAAGGAGATGCAATAAATGAGAAGTTAGCAATAAATTTTCTCCAGCACTGAACTGCACCTAGAAAACTTCTAACTTCCGTCACATTAGTGGGTCTAGGCCATTTCACAATAACCTCTATTTTGCAGGATCAATTCTCAATTCTCTATTTCCCACAATATAACCCAAGTAAATTAAAGATGTTTTTACAAATTCACATTTTGACATCTTCAAATACAATTTCTCTTTCCTTGGTGCATCTAAGACTTTCTGGATGTGTTTAACATGTTCATCCCATGACTTACTGAATATAAGAATATCATCTAAGTAGACAATAATGAAATTATCAATGAATGGTCTAAAATTTTCATTTATAACTCTCATGAATGTTGCCGGTGCATTGCACAAACCAAAAGGCATCACTAACCATTCAAACAATCCCTATTTCATTTTAAAAGTAGTTTTCCAAACATCACCTTCTGCAATTCTTACTTGGTGATAACCACTTCTTAATTCTAACTTAGTGAAATAAATTGCATTCTTTAATTGATCCAGTAAATCATCTATTCTAGGAAGAGGGTAACGATTCTTTATAGTAATCTTGTTTAAAGCATGGAAATCAACACACATTCGCCAAGTGCCATCCTTCTTAGGAACCAATATAATTGGTGAACCACATGGGGATGTACTTGGACGAATTATACCTTGAGCCAAAAGTTCCATTACCTATCTCTTTATTTCCTCGTTCTCTACTACTGACAACCTGTACATTCCGATATTGGGAAGAGGTGCATCCTGAAGCAACTGTATCTCATGTTGAACCCCTCTTTTGGGAGGTAGACCCTATGGATCCTGAAAAACATCATCAAAATGAGAAAAAAAAATTACCAATTCATCCTTATGTTTCAGATCGCAAGTCTCAAAAGCCATCTCATTTTATTTTTCTTTGGCTTTGACCACCATGAGCACAAAACTTTTGCTTGAATTTACAAGCCTTTTCATTTGACCTACAGTTACCAAGGATAGATTATTCTTTTCACGGTGAGCTCTAATAATAAACTCAATTCCATCCTTTACAAGCAAATATTTATTTTCTTCCCTATAGAAGATTGTTTTACGATCATACAAATAAGGACTTCCCAAAACCACCCCACAAATATCCAAAGGAACTACATCTAATTCAACCTCATCAATAAACTTGTATGTAATGGCAAATCTGAAAGTACAAGTTTTAGTTACCTGCATTTTTGCATCATCACAAACCCAGCCCAAAGGATAAGGCTTAGGATGTGGTTTAGTTTTGAGTCCTAGTTTCTTAACAGCCTCCTCAGAAATTAGATTAGCTTTAGATCCACTATCAAAAAGAGTATCAATTTTCGTATGCTTTGAAATTACTCTAGTGTGGAAAAGTTGATTTCTTTTCTTATCGTCAAGTATAGTTTGTTTGCTAGAAGAAGATGCAACATCTGTAGTGCTATTGTTGGAAATTGAAAGAGTTGATTTACCTTGAAAACTCATAGCTGTGATTTTGGTTTCATCACCTAAATCAGAACCAAGATCATACACTACAGTGTTTGTTTTCTTTTCTTTTCCTTTCTTAACCATTCATTTAGGCTTCTTTTCAGGATGTAATTTCCAACATTTAGACTCATCATGGTTTTTTTTACAATGATTACAAAATGGTTTTTCATCTTCCTTCTTAACAGTAGAGTTTGTTTTATGCTTACCCTTTCCTTTTCCTTGTTCTTTCGAACCTTTTCCTTCAGATTGCTTGTTCTTCTGATTAAAAGAAGAGAAAGAGGAATCCTTTGTCATTTTCCCTCGTGCTTCCAGATGGGTTTCTTGAACACATACTGCATCAAGATTAGTAGGACCTAAAACAAGTATCATATGCCTTAGATAACTATGCAATCCACCAATATATTTGAGCAGTGTTTCTTCTGTGTTTAGGGAAATTCCCAGAATTAGAGCCTTTTCCTAAATTCTTGTGTGTATTCTTGAACACTTTGTCCCTTACTTTGTCTTAATGTTTGCCAATCCATCATAGCTTGTTGCTTATAACCAAGAGGATAAAATTTTTGCCTAAGATTTGAAACAAATTTAGACCAAGAAGTGATTTCTATACCTTTGTTTTCTTCCACTTCCTGAAGCTTACTCTCCCACCAAATGAGTGTTGTGCCACCCATCCGAAGAGTTGCCAAATGAATCTTTACTTCATCATCAACAATTCTCTGAACCCTGCAATATAATTCTATCTGCTTGACCCAGTTATCCAGCTTCTCTGCATTTAGCTCTCCAGTATACATAAGCAATTCAAACTTGATATCTAACTTTAATGAAGGAAAATCAGATTTTAAAGAGTCTCTTTTTGGAATATCAAAACTAGAGATTTCTTCTTTCTTACCTCCTCTAGTTCCCTTTTCCCTTTGCATATCTTGGTACATTTCTTCCACCATTTCCTTCATCTGTTGGAATGATTGACAAAAGTTTTCTTCCACTTCCTCTCGATCCGCCATTGTAGGACTTCGAGATAGTCTGGTACCAATTTTTGGATCTCCTTCAACTAACTCTCCTTCACCCTTCTTAGATCGAGACCTTGTTAACATCTAACACACAACTTGCAATCCAAAACACGTTAATCTAAACCAAAAAATAGTCAAAACCAGCTCTAATACCAATGATCTATAAATCAAATTTAACTAGCAATTGTGCACACACATTTTCTTGCTTTGTATTGATTTTTGATGTAAAATTTGAGCATTATAACCTTTTGTATTTTTAATAAAAGAATAAAAATTGCAAGTACTATGCAAATATTGAAAGAAAATGAAGAGAATTCACCAGAAATTTGACACAAGAATTGATAACGGAGTTCAGCGCTTGAGGCCTACGTCTCCGGGTCCGGTTGAATGGGACCGATCTATTAAAATCTTGAAAATAATTCTTTACAAATAATTCTACAAAATTCTAAACTTCTCACAGTCTTCCTCTATCAAAAATAACAGGGTTGATTTTTACATCTCCTCAAAACTCCACTCCTAGCTCAAGTTATGAGCATTACAATATCTTAGCACAGACCCAAATGCTATTCAAATCAAATAACTCTCCTTTAATGATGTTTCCAAACAGCTGGCGCAATGGTTAGGTTCCTAAACTTTTGCATGGGAGGGTCAGCTGTTCCAATCCCCTCCACTTCTCTCTCCTTCTCCTTAGGATGTTTGTAGGGGTTTATCCCACATTGTGGGTGCGTGCAAAAAGGTGGGCATTTAATAATGCCAAAGATGGTTGTTTGCATTGGCTTAAGAGCCACCATAGTTCCTAAGGAGTGGGCGCATTTCTTGGCTAGATAACCATGGTGCATGGATGTATAATTTTTAGGCACCTAAAATGCCAAGGATAATGTGTGGATCAGTTTATAAAATATTTGAATGCAATGTGTGGCATTTGGAAATAAGGATTAATAGGTAATGTGTGGAATATGGAAATGAATAAAAATGCGTGGGAATGAAAATTGCATAGTTTAAAAAGGCATCTCTAATAGTCCCACATGCATAGCGTAAATGCAAATACAGGAGTATATATACACAAGTTGGTTTAGTGATTAAATGAGAAGGAGGCCAAGACACCCCTCCATAATCGAGTGTGTCCAACCTGGCTGAGGGCCCCCAACCAGGAAATAGCGGGGTCCATTTGTCTGAAAATGAGTGTCCAAGACCGGCATTCCCAAAACCAATTTTAGTACATCACACAAATTTTCTACGTGTCGCAATATAATCGAAACACTTGGTGAGTGTGCACACGTCTAACCTGTACAAAACTCCAAATTTTTCCAGTTGCCCAAAAATTTCAGCGGGCTATAACTTTTGCAAACGAGCTCCGTTTCTTGCAAACAAGATATCGTCGGAATCGTATAACTTTTCTCCACACTTTAAAAATGACTAAAACTTATTCTAAGAAGATCTTAGATTGGTTTTTCTCTATGAGGATCCTCTGGATCAGGAAGAGGAGTAAAGAGATCATGAGTGGTATGACACTTAGGATATACTAAGAGCGACACATGAGGAGGCAAGTGCAGAGAGAGATACCTTGGTCTTTGAGGTACCAATTCCTTGAGATGGAGAGGGAGATGATGAGTGTGTGATAGGATTGTGTCTTTCCTATGGCTTTAAGGAGGCCCCACAGCCCCCACCAGCAGCAATAATAGCCACTAATCTGACCTATATACCCAGAGATCCAAGTATGTTGACACTCTTCTCTCAACTTCATTAGTTGGAAATGTCAATTGGTATTTCTTTTTGTTTTGTTTTTTTAATTTTCTAACTCACCATTTATTCTTATTTTCTTTCTTGCAATGATTGCATAGGAGTGGAGAGATCTTATTCGACAGGTGTGCATAGACACCCTACTGATCCCCTTAGGGACGACTTGATCCAATCTGACTGAGGATTCATGCCAGATGGTAGCATCCAACAGACATATTGATGTGTTTACACCTGTCTAGAGAGTAGCGAAGGTGATGACCTCCCTTTGTACTTGGGTAGATGGGTATGAGGTAGCCGAGTGACTGATGAGGTGGAGCCAGTCTCGTAGTGATACCATGGCCAGCGGCCACCACCATGAGCACTCACACCACTTGGTTCACTCTTGTTGTCATCATATCCGCAGCAAGAGTCCCAAACGCTACGTGCATCATCCAAGGGATCCCAAAGGGATTCAAAACCCACTAGACCTTTTATTGCTTTGTCACGATTTTGTCAATTATTATACCATTTTTTGTATATTTCGAAATCATTGAGATCGTTTTGACCACGCCTGGTGTGTGATGGCATTGTATATAAACTTGACTCACCATGATATATATAGAATCTTCTTTTTGTTTCAATAATTTTTTGTATCTGAGTTGACTTCCTTTTGGCTCATCTCACAAGTGTACTCTAGATGTTTAGAATTTCCAATTTTTTAAGCTTTTTAGAATGTATGCAGTAGATGTGAATGATAACAAAATGATTTTTTTTTTGTATTTTATAATGTTGGTATATGATAATGCAAACACGTAATGTTGAACTTTAGTTTCTTTAAACAACCTTTGGTACTTCATATTGTTTTGGAAAAACTTGGTTATACAGTGATATGATAAGTGAATTAATTTTCCCCAGTCCTAACCCCACATAGCCAGTAAGATGAGAGGGCTCAACACTAAGAGCTAGAAAGGGCACAAGCTATGAAATTTTTTGAATGGTAATGATGAGAGAAAGACAAGATTTTGACAAAACCAAATTGGGAAACTAAAACCTAATTCTACGCAAGTTTTCTTCATAGTTTATAAGATAGCCACTTGGTTGAAAAAATTTGGTTTTGAGGTTTTAAGCTCGCTTGGAATTTTGGACATCTAACTCACTTTGTTTTGACTTATGATTTCACAATATTTGAATGAACTATTTCTAACTCTTAATTTTTTCAAAGAAACATTGTACACCTTACCCCATGCTACTAGTAGGAATTATGGGCTTATCACCATGGAAAAGGCATAGGTGAATAAAGGAATTTCTCTCCTTTCCCAACCCTACATCACTAGTAAGAGACACAGGCTCAACACCAAAGGTTGGTAGGGAAAAGAAATGTGTAAAATAAAATTTTCTGTGGATTTTCATTTAAATTATTTATCTAAGAAAAATGGCTAGAATGTTCTTATTTCCAAATATATGTTAATGGGATAGATGTGACACCATGAATCTTTTAGAACAGACTATAGGAAAAGACACCTAATCTAGAAAGAGACTATAAGTAGAACCAAGTATGCAAGCCTTAGTATGGTTACTATCAAAACTTTGTCTCATCTTGTTTGAATTAATGAAATGATTTGGAAACAATTGATGACACTTTAGATACTTGTAGAGGTATGATTTGAGTGTTTTGCCAATATTTTTAGAAGTTTTTAGGAATTGCTATAAGAATAAGTCCCTTGATCACATATTTTACAAAATTAACTGGAAGATGAAATTACAATGCAAATGCAATAATGTACATATGAAAATGCTAATGGATCATGTGTAATACCTCTTCAGGTGAAGAGATTTCAAATATTTGTTAAACTCCTCACCCTCTAGTGTACACAAGAGAAATGCCCCATTTTCGTAGTCTTCTATTACTCGATATGGACCCAACCACCTAGGTCTAAATTTCTTTCCTTCGCTGGTATTTTTGTCTACTCGGTTGTTAAGTCTTAGAACCAAATATCCCTCATATATTTCACACTCGTAGACTTTCTTGTTGTATTTCCTAGCCAGCCGGTCAGCGTAAACGCTATGTCATTGTTTAGTATTGAGTCTATCCTCATCAAGACTTTCTAGCTGAGAGAGTTGTGCTTCTTGATAGCCTTTTTCTCCTAGAATTCCTTGCAATGATATACAAAGACAAGGTATCTCGACTTAGAGCGGTAAAACCACTTCTGCACCAAATACCAAAGAAAAGCGTGTTTCCCATGTCGATGTTCTTACCAATGTTTGATAGGCCCACAAGGCTATAAAAATATTTAAATGCCAATCTCGTTTGTTCTCCTTGATCTTCTTAAGGAGAAGAGACTTCAATGTCTTGTTTGTAACCTTAACCTGTCCATTGGCCTAAGGATAATAGAGACAGGCCATGTGGTGACTTATTTTTGAATTTTTCACATAGCTCACATACTTTTTCATTTTTGAAGGATGTTTCATTATCTGAGATAATGACTTATAGGACCCCGTACCTACAAATAATTTTGTTCAGAATGAACTTTGTGATTACTGATTTAGGAACGGTGGTAAGAGGCATGGCTTCTACCCACTTAGTAAAGTACTTTATGGCCATGATTATGAATTTATGACCATCTGTTGATGAGGTAGAGAATTTTTGTATCAAATCCAAACCCCGTGTGAAAAAGGGCCATGGTGTTATAATTAGTTGTAGAGCTTGTGCCGGTATATGGATATCATGGGAGAAATTTTGACATTTATAGTAGTTGCGCACAAAATCTACCGTGTCATGCTCTAGCATGGGCTAGAAATAGCCCATCTGATGTATCTTCCAATCAGTGGCATGGCCACCAAAGTGACCTCCACATACTCTGCTATGTGATTCATAAATAATCTTTTCACATTCTTCTTCATCAATGCATCTTAGCAACATTCCATCAAAGGCTCTACAATAGAGCTCTTTTTCCAAGATGACATACTTGTCAGTTATTATATGCAACTGTCTTCTTTGTTGCAAGGTTTCCCCTTCTGGATATGTATGGTCCAATATGAAATTAATGATATCAGTGTACCATGGACACGCAGAAATGGGAGGCTTAGTTTCAAAAAAAATACACACACTCATCAGGAAAGTCTAAATTTACTAAATCGCCTCCATCTAATGGGTTGTCAGCCAACCAATCTGCAACAATTTTTCCTTTAACAGATTTCTAATTAACAAACATTAACTCAAACTTTCCCATCAAATTTATGAAGCATCTAGCCTTCTTAGATAAGGATCCTTGTGTGAGAAATGTTTGTAGGTGATCTAATTTAACAATAACCCTTGTTTATTGGTTTAGCATGTAATGTCTTAAGTGTTTTTTGTGAAGACTCTAACAAGGCATTCCTTCTCTTCTTCTGTATAACATGTCTCATTATCAAGAAATGTCTGACTAATGAAATAGGCTGCACGTTCTCTTTTATCATCATATTCTTGAGCCAACATGTAGGCTAGTGAAACATTTGTAGCTCCTGAATACAAGATTAAGAGGTGATCTGACCTAGGAGGCATGAGTGTGGGAAGAGACAACAAGAACTGTTTAACCAACTCAAATGCCTCATTTTATTCTTCTTTCCAATTAATGTAGTAATCCTTTCTCAACAAAGTATTGATTGGATGAATAGAAAAGATCAAATCTGGGATAAACCTTTGGATTGCGTCAAGTTTCCCAAGGAAATATCTGAACCAGACTTATCTGACACCAAGTACTTAGATTTTGGTTGGGTCTACATCAGTGGACCCAAAATATTACCTACCATTACACCAAACATGCATTTTTCTGGATGGCCGTCTTCAATTTCAAGTGATCGCAGCTTTTAGATCATCCACGTAGGAATGTATATGATTGAAATATATAATTCATCACTCGGGCATGTGGCACCGGCGTTCTTAAGCCCGATCATGACAACATAATAGTAGGTTTCCCTAGTTTTAGCTGCTCAAAGATTATGATTTGATTGTACCCATCCCCATGAAATAAAAACTAGTTATGTCCTCGACATCTTTGGGACAAGCCTTGTTGATATCTTGAAATTCTATACAATTGGATGGACCTTTCCATTCTTATTGAGAATGGGGATGATATTAGACATTTTCAACTAGTGTGATGAATCCTACTTGGAGTTTCAGAACTTCTTCCTTAACCATGAGAGCCACCTTTGGCTTCATAGTTGACTTCTGCTTAAATTTTTTGGCATCTAGCTTCGTGACGAGGTTATAAAACTACAATGTGTAGTGAACTGTCCTATCATTTCCTTGTAGGGTGAACATGAAAACACTATAGTTCGAATACGGGTATGTATTTCAACTTCCTCAGAGTTAAATAGCCCAGTTTCAATATTTTTGGTTCTGTCCTTCATCCCAATGTTTATATCGATCATTTCCTCAATTAAGGAGCCATCCTTCCTTAAACTCAGGTAGGACAGCATCACCCTTTCTCTTACCTGAGTTCCTTTCCAGGGGAAGATTCTATCAGAACAATTGGTCAAAGATCAACCTCGTGATGAGCAAGATGTAATTCTACAAGAGCAATATATCCTAGAGTTGCAAATGTCAATTGATGACATAATCGCTCTCAGTTTCTATGATGTCAAGATTGAAATGGACTATAGCATTGAGACCATGAAGTTTGTATCTGCCAACTCACTACTTGTGAGAAGTGGAATTTGTTATTGATTATGTGAGGAGGTTCATCTCATAGAATTTCTTCAATTGATATAAATTCAAACCCCTTTGTTAGATTTAGCACTATTATTTTATAGATTTGTAGATGCACAGCTCTAGCTCATTACCTCAGAAATATTTGCAACAAGTTTTTGTGAATCCACTCTAATATTAAGAACCCATTCTTTTGGCTAGAATCCTTCCCTTGGGAGAGGTAAGAATTACACCTGCCCCAGTGTAAAAAAGAGACTTTGATCCATCAAAATGGAGACTCCAATAGTTACTTGTAAAAATGGATGTTGGGTCATCCTTTGCGTCCTTTTCTTTTACCTCAATTACTTCAACCATACAAAATTCATCTGTTGGAAGAGAACTAAGTCCTAGGCTATGTCCCATACCCATAGAATTGAAAGGAAGGAGAATAGGTAAATCCTTCTCCAATATCTCAACAATATTCATTGTGGTTCCTAATGACACTGTCTCTACAATGACGGTTTCATCTTTGACTATCGAAATGCCTTCGATCAAACCTATGACTTCTAATTCCACTGTAGGAACCAAATTTTCCTCTGGCACTGAGCTGGTGGGTTTATTTAACTTATTTGTAGGAAGCTCAAACTCAAAGTAGACCCCTGGCCTCTTTTTCAGGTTAGCTAGGTGTATGTCGAAGGGTTTTAGATCACCCTGTGTGACAAAGACCTTCCCTAAATGTAGGAAGCTGACTTCCTAAAACAAAGTGGAGGGAATCACTTTCATGTAATGAATCCAAGGATGGCCAAGGATCATATTATAGTTGGTTTCCTAATCTATAATATAAAACTCGGTTAGAACTGTCTTAGGCCTGAGGGTGACTGGAAACACTATAGTTCTGATCAATGTTTTCTTGAGGCTATCATAGCCTCTCAGTGTATTTCACATTGAAAAGAAATTGGTCTCTCCATAACCTAAATTTTAAAGGAAAGAGAAGGGGACTATATTAACCGCTTCCCCGTCATCAATCATCACACACTTTACATAGTTTTTGTAAATCCATAAATTTAAAAACAACATTGGATCACCTCTACGAGTTATTTCAGTGTCTGTGGGCATCTTGTTGATGTCAAATATGAATCCAACATCTCTTTCACGCTGCCTTAGAGGATGGACATCAAAGTCCATGTGGTTTATCTTTGCCTCTAGAGGAGGGGTGACATTAATCAAATGGAAAATATCTAATGCTTCTAATAGAGTGGATTTGTGCGCAAGGGAATTCTTCAATAGATCTAAGAAGGAAATATGAGAGAAGGTCTTGGTTAGATCACTGATCAAGTCATAAGATCCTACTGGCTTGCCCATCGTATCATGAATGTCATCTGATATAGTTGGGTGGATTAGGATTGGTTGTGAAGAATAATCTTTAGTTCTTGTGGCAGCGTTGATCTAAGGTTCAGTGTCCAACTCCACCAATCCCACAATTTTTGTTTTTTGGAGACCATCCAAAGGAGGTGACACTTTTGGGTTTGACGAAGTTGAGGCTTCACGATCATGGATCCCTATTACAATATTTTTTTTCAAACCATTTGGATCTATTCTATATTCCTTTATATGCATGGGAAGAGGGTCATTAAATATTCTAAGTGGTGTCTTTTATGGGGACACTAGTTCTATGTAGGTGTTCTGAGTTGGCATTGTTGGGTTTTCCAAAAACATGTCAACAAATAATTGTCTTTGATCCTCTGGAAAATGTTGTAGAAACTTCTTACAATCACAGCATGTTCTTGTATCATGCCCACAAACCCTATGGAAACTACAATATAAATCAAGATCATAATCTCAAGGCCTTTGGTTTGCACCTTTTTGTGGTCTAAAATTATGATCATTGTTCAATTGTTGATTGTTCTAGTTAAAATTTGGGAACCCTTGCCCTTGGTTTTGGAATTGATTCAAATACCCTCCTAGGCGTTGATTGGAGACTTAGGACTACGTTTTTCTTGATTTTTAGTTTTGTTGTTTTTGTTGTTACTATTGACGATTAAAATCTACAGCGTTCACCGAGGGCAAGAAGTTATTATTCCTTTGATTATTGCCATTGTTATTATTATTGGAAGTATTGGTACTAGGACAACTGACAACATTAGGCTTCTTGGGGTAGTCAGTAACACCATCTGTCATGACCCCACGGTTCTTATTAAGGATCTTTGGCCATTGATTATTACTTGTGTTGTTGGAGTAACTGAGGTTATTTTGGTTAGGAGGGACTAACCTTCCATTCACTCCATAATTCTTACGACCATTGTCAATGGCTACTTGGTCAATTCATAGAGAACCCTCTAGCACCTATTCATAGCTCCTTAGCGGGAACTTTTGACCTTCTTCCTTTGTCTCCCTATTGAGGAAATGGAGGAACAAATCACAAAGCTCTATCTAATCCATATTTGGAGCGCTTGTAGAGGAGTAGAGAACTTTTCACCACCTTTGAATGAATTGGGATGCAGATTCGTTGTGCTCTTGTTTAATATGAAGCAATTCAAGTCTTGTTCTCAAAATTTTGTTCATATCAAAACCCTTAATAAATTATGATACGAGTTGCTTGAAGGATTGTATTGAATGCTTTGGTATCCTATAGTACCAATCGAGAGCAATACCTTCTAGTGTCTTAGGGAAAATCTTCGCAACAACTATGTCCCATGGGAGCAGCTCTCAAATGGTTGTTGCATAAGCTTTGATGTGAGCATTAGGATCATCCTCCCTTTTGAATTTTGGAAGATTGGGAAAGGATCTTGGGAACATGAATGTCTAGATGTAGAATTCCAGAGGCTCCTTAAGATATTCAGAATAGGTCCCCATTGTGTATGTTTCCACCATTAAATATCCTTTTTGGGGAGGTGGAGGTTGCATCAGTTGTTGAAATGGCATAGCATAAAAAAAATTTGGGGTATATGGCATCCCCTACAGCTATCTATATGGACCTGGTTAAGTGTACATATCCCCCTGTGATGATTTATAATACATGTGTACATTGGGGGGTTGATTACTTTGATATGGAATCGAAGGCACAAAGCCAGGGAATGTTGCATTTCCAGTTGGCATGGCATTTGAGAACGCACTTCCGGCTAGTACATGTTGTAGATATTCATATGTAGTGTGAGGGGGCATACCTAAGGTGCCCATCCCAGTCATAAAATCTCCAATGTTTGGAGCACCCGTACAAACTGAAGGATTCTGCGCAATAGGTATTTTTCCGTAATTTTGTAGATAGGGAGAATTTCTTACTTTCCCTACATATGAACTCTGAGCATTTTGGGAAAGCTCTAACTCTTGGACTTTGTCTACTAATGCCAAGATGAAAAAACCCATTGATGGGGTGGTGCTTTGTTTAGGAGATTTTTGTTGAACTCTTGGAGGTTGTTGAGGAGTATGGTATCCTGCTATGAATTTTTCACTATGCTGCCACCCCTCGTTGGCAATATTTTTGGTTGGTGGAGGGGTATCGTTATTATTTTGGAGCAGAACATACATTTTCCCTTATAACCTATTGAAATCTCAATTCATATTCTGGAAGTGTTGTTCACTCCTAGCATATCGTGCTAAGTATTCTTCATCGAGATGTGGGAGCTAGTCTAATTACATGCTAATGGGTTGTCGAAATAATACCCTAGGAGATGAACTTGCTTCCCCAGTGAAAGTCATGTTGTTTGAACTTGATTTTTGGTGAGGATATGTTTGTGTGATCTGGTCAAGTTCCTCAATACACACAGAGGAACCAACATTGGTTCCTTAAAGAAGAGGATTTTGAGCAGTTGAGTGGTTATCTGCCCATGTTAAGAGTGAAGGTGATTTTTCTAGTATACCTGTTTGGTAGATATACATGTCAAAACATGGGATGGGTCGACTGTAGTCTTCGTATCCTGACATATTCGGGGGGTATAAGAATAACCCTAGAATAAAGGATGGACGAAGAAAGTGGAAACTCTTAGAGATTAGTGATTCACGTTGGGTTCACCAATTTATACGAAAGAAAATCAACACATGACCTTCTTCGCACCCAACTTCCTAAGGTCGTGTTGAGATAGCCAGTGTAGAATAGAAATGGATGTGTGTGTGGTGATGGTGGATAAGCTAATGAGGTAACCTTATATCTTTAACATGTAATAAGGGAATCTACGAATCTAAGGAAAAGAATGCTCTCCTAACTTGAAGTGGCGTGATTGATTAATCTCATATGATAACTACTCGGAGACTCAAGTCAATATCAAGTTCTGTCAATATTCTATTCACTAGTTATGAACATGTGGGAAGTGAACTACATGCACCTCATATATATTTCCATACAAGGTCATGGAAGTAAAAATGAGAGGCGTAATGAAGCCACAGTGTCTATGGGTGATTTTCTGGTCTAGTCCAGAAATTCTTAGCCTAATCGGCTGCTATATTCAATAATGAAAGTTGTGTAATGATATCAAGTGGAAGTAGTGATGATATAAATACAGATGCATGCAAACCAATGTTAATATCTAATTGGTTAGTAGGCTCATTGGGTTGCGAAACCTAAGGTTCATAACCGAAAACTCATGGAGGTTATGGCCCTATTATGGTCATGCGCATAATCAAACCTTATTTCCAGGAGTAGTCAAATAATCGTAGGCTTGATTAGTAGTGATGTTTAGCGTTTTTAGTTATATTTTCTCAAAGAATGTAGCAGGTGTATGTAATATTGTCAAACGTAAACTTATATCAATGTCTATTATCAACTGCGGTGTGTTAGGTTGTGGGACCAAAGGATCACAACTGTACGTATTTTCTTGTTATGGGTCGTTGATGGTCATGCAGAATGTATTGAAATGATCTTGATAAAAACAAAATAACTATCAAAGGAAATCTAATCTATATTTTTAATATTTTCTCAATATATCAGAGCAAAAAAATGAAAGCAAACTAATCTAACAAAAGTAAATGTCTTTTTTATCTTTTCTAGTTTTTAAGAAATGCGTTCTAATCTAATAAACAAACTAAAGCCAAGTAATCAACTAGATGTAGCTAATTACATGTGTGAATATGTGAATATAAATCTAAAACAAATAACCTAATCTAATAAAAACCCTTCAAACCCTACCTGAGAGGTGAAGAACAAATATTGACCCTAAAAGAGCTATTGTTCCCCACAACTTCCCTTTTAATGTCAAAGAGCAAACTTTCTAATGATTTGATCTACTTGTAAATGCCTAATCAATTGAAATGAACAATTTTACTACTCTATTTGATATGCAATTGAAACTAATGATTCAAAATTGACAATTTGGGAAATGAAGAAAACAAACAAGTAATTCCAACCTTGATAAGTAAGAGTTTTAGAAAATCGAGTTGTATATGTGTTTTTCCCCTCAATTTGTTCCTTTCTTTCTTTGTGTGTTCATATGAGTCCAAGGAATTGGGAATGCAAGAATAGCAGCAGAATAATACGCTTGAGCAATGGTAGCTTGAAGGCATTCTGGTTGCAATGCAAGTAGAAGAGAGATAGCACAAGAGATATGATCGTGGCTATGAAATTTTTAGCAAGATTGTGGCAGTAATACTATGCAAGATACATAAAAATTCTTAGGCCTTTTTCTTGAACAAAAACATGGAATATATAAGAATTAAGGTTGGGATGTGCCTTCATGTGCAAGGCAAGAAGAGGTAGTTCTAACTAACTAAAGCACATGCAAAAATAGAAGAGGGAAGGAGAACCAAGTAATCAAAACTATTTTTAGACAAATCAGTTCACAAACGCATCCTAAAAGTGAAGTTAAGTGAATCGTCGCATGTTAAAAACACGCATGAAAAATCTGGAAAAAGTGGACATGACCGCTGTCATGCCTGGGCGGCAGTTTCATAACTGTTTCCCAGGCAGGGCGGCGGTCCTGGAACTAAAGGCCAAAATATGCACAAAATGAATTAGGAAGCTTGAAAAAGCATGGAAAAGCTAAGTAAGTATGTCTAGGCTACAAATATACACTTCATATGGGTTTTGGAGCTTGAACATCTTCTTAAAGGACGTGGATCATCATTGGGGACATTTGTAACCATTTTTTTGACAATGTAGCACATGTAATTTTGTGTGTGTACAAGCACCTTAGGTATTCCCCCTCATACTATGTACATAAACCAACAATAGGCACCAATCAAAAGTGCATTCTCAAATGCCATCCCAATTGGAAATCCAACGTTCCCTATCTTCGTGCCTCCATTTCCATACCAAAGTAATGTTCCCCCTTATGTACACATGTATTCTAAATTGCCATAAGGGGACATGTACTCTTTCCTGAGTCCATATGGTCAGCCACAGGGTTTTCCATATACCCCAACGAAGGTGTATGTTGCACCATATCAATAGCCAATTCTACCTCCACCTCCTCAACAAGGATCATCAATGGTTGAGTCTTACCTAGTAGGGACGTATTTTGAATATCTCAAGGAGCCCCTTGAATTCTCCATTAGGAGTGTCATGCTCCCAAGGCCTCTACTAGACCTTCCTAAATTTAATGGGGAGGAATATCCAAATGCACACATTAAGGTGTATGCAACTGCCATTCGAGAGCTACTCCCATGGGATGTAGTCATTGCAAAGATCTTCCCTAAGAATTTATAAGGTATTGTTCTTGAATGGTATTATAGGATACCTAAGGCTTCGACACATTATTTTAAACAACTCGTGTCTGAGTTTATTAAATATTTTGACATAAACAAGTTATTAAGGATAGGAATCAAGGAATTCCTACACATTAAACAAGAGCACAATGAGTCTACTACACATTTTATCTAGAGATGGTGGCAAGTCCTCTACTCTTCTGCAAGCGCTCCCAATATGGATCAAAAAGATATATGTGATCTATTCCTTCACTCTCTTGACCGGGACATGAAGGAGGAAGTCCATAAGTTCCCACTAATGAGCTATGAAGAGGTACTAGAGGGTGTTCTCTGTATAGATCAAGCAGCAATAGATAGTGGTCACAAGACCTATGGTTCAAATGGGGGACTTATCACTCTCAATCAGGGTAATTCAAGCTACCCAAACAATAGAAACAATAACCAATGGCGAAAGTTCCTTAACAAAAACTGCGTTGTTACAACTGATGGTGTTACTAAGTGAAGAAGTCAAATTTTGTTAATTCCTTAAGTACAAATAACGTTAACAACAACACATACGGTAACAATCAAAGGAGTAAAAACTTTGCTCCCGCAATCAACACAATAGACTTCAATCGTCCTGTAGCCCAACAACAACCAAAACAATTTCAAGCCCAAGGCCCTAACCAATACCCAAATAGGTACGAAAACCAATTTAAAAATCAAGGGCAATGGCCTCCGAACTTCAACTACAATACCAACAATTGAACAATAACAATGAAAACTTTAGACCACAAAAAATAACAAACCAAAGACCTTGGGATTATGATCCTGACCTATATTGTGGTTTCCATGGGATCTAAGGGAATAATGTAAGGACATGTCATGATTATAAAAAGTTCCTACAACACTTTCCAGAATACCAAAGACATCTCTTTGTTGATATGTTCTTGGAAAATCATATGGTACCAACTAAGAATACTTACATGGGGCTTGTATCCCCTTAGAACACACCACTCAGGATCTTTAATGATCCCCTTCCAACGCATCCCAACAATGGTAAGTTGGACCCATATGGCCCAAATAATGGTATCCTGGTGGGAAACAATGATCATGAATCTTTGACTTCATCAAACCCATTAGTGGCACCCCCGTTGGATGGTCGTCAAAAACTCAAGATCATGGGTCTAGTAGAATTAGAAAATGAACCCCAAATAAACACTGCTACTAGAACTCAAGATTACTCTTTGCATCCCATTCCTATTTACCCATCTATATCAGATGATATTCAGCAAATGCTTGCAAAACTAGTGGGGGCTTATGACTTGGTCAATGATTTGACAAAAAAAAATTCCCATATCTCCTTCTTAGATTTGTTAAAGAACACCCCTACTCATAGAGATTCTTTATTAAAAGCATTGGATCTTGGGAATTTGATTAATGTCACTCCTCCTCTGAAGGCACAAATAAACCACATAGACTTTGATGTCTATCCTCCTAAGCAGGCAAAAAGAGATGTTGGGTTTGTATATGACATGAGTAAGATGCCTACTGATGCTGAAATAACACATGGAGGTGATCCAGATTTGTATCTACAAGTTTGGATTTACAACAATTATGTAAAGCACGTGATGATTGATGATGGGGTAGTAGTCAACATTGTCCCCTTTTCTTTTCTTCAGAAGTTAGGCTACGAAGATACCAATTTCTCTTCAACGAGAAACATGTTGAGAGGGTATGACAGCCTCAAGGCAACATCAATAAGAACAATAGTGTTTTCAGTTACCCTAGGGCCCAAGATGATCCTCACATATTTTTATATTATAGATCGGTAAACCAACTATAATATTATTCTCAGTCATCCATGGATACATCGCATAAAGGCAATCCCTTCCACATTGTTTTAGGAAGTAAGATTCCTTCATCTGGGGAAAGTATTTGTTACATGGGGTGACCCAAAGCCCTTTGACATACACCTAGCTAACTTGAAGAAGAGACATGGGGTGAATTATGGGTTTGAAATCCTTGTAAACTAGTTGAACAAGCCAACGATTTCAACACCAGACACAAAATTAATTCTCACCACGGAGTTAACGACTACCGGCTTGATTCAAGGGATTCCCACCATCAAAGATGAAACTATTATCATTGAGATAGTATCAACACAAACCACGACAAGGATTTTCAAGTTGTAAGAGAATGATTTACCCATTCTCCTTCCATTTGTTTCCATGGGAATAGGACTACTTTGGGACTCAACTCTCTTCTGGCTTATGAAGTTTGCATGGTTGAAGTCTCAGAAACAAGGGAAGAGGATACAAAGAGTGATTCAATATCATTCTTCCCAAGAAACTATTGGACTCTCAATTTTGACGGAGCTAAATGTCGCTTTGGTGATGGGGCAGGTGTAACTCTTAACTCTTCTGAGGGTAAGGTCATGGCTTTTGCCTTCAAACTAGATTTCGAATGTATGAATAATGGTGTAGAATACGAGGCTCTCCCTCTTGGTCTCGTAGTCACCAAAAGGATTGATGCTTATAATATTAGAGTGTTGGTTGATTTATAATTAGTTGTTAATAAATTTTCAGAGATATATGAGACTATGGCGGAACACTTACAGCTCTATAAAGTTGTTATACTCTTTTGACTTCATTTCAATCAAAGCCATTCCACATGAGAAAAACCTTCTTGTTGATTCCATGGCTACTTGTGCTCTCCACTTTTGTCCAAGCAAAGAGTTAGAAGATACCAACTTCACAATTTTAGTTCGCGCAGAACCTTTAGCTCACAAAATACCAACAAATCCAATCTTGGCATATGTTGAGGCTAAGCACAAGCATGTTACCCTAGACTATGCATAAAATGATGAAGCTATCTTAAGGTATATTAACATTTACATGGATTTACATCTCCAACACACTAAGAGAGGGTTTGCTCTCATTCCTCACTCTTCCTCATATTTTAGAGATCACACGATGGATCCTTCATCCTTAGAGGATCTTGAAATCTATGAAATAAAATAGGAAGGGAAATTAGAATTACCTTCAACCCCACCTGAGCATGAAGAGGTTAATGCCTCTTTGATCAAAGGGATGATTGATATCAATATTGGGATAGAGGAGGACCCAAAAATTTTGAAGTTAGGTTCTTCACTTACTCCAGAAGAAGTGGAGATACACACAAAATTTCTCAAAGAACATTCGAAATCCTTTACGTTTAATTACAAAGAGATGGCAGGGATTGATCCTCATATTTTATTCAACAACCTAGTGACCAATCCTAATGCTAAGCCCATCAAGTAAAAATATAGACCTATGAAACCCAAGGTGGCACTAATGGTCAAAGAGTAATTCATAAAACTCCTATAGGTGGGATTCATTAAGCATGTCGACTACTTTATATGGGTGTCCAACATCATCCCCATTCTCAAAAAGAAATGAAAAATATGAATCTTCATCAACTTTCGGGATATCAATAAAGCATCTCTCAAGGATAATTTCTAACAGCCATCCATTGATTTCATTATTGATGCAACATCTGGTTATGAGTTGTTGTCTCTTACGAATGGATTTTCTAGGTATAATCAAATCAAAATCTCTGAGGAAGACCAATCAAATACAACCTTTATCACTCCTTAGGGAACCTATTGTTACGTAGTCATGCCGCTCGGTCTCAAGAATGTTGGTGCCAGTTACCAATAGGATATGATGTACATATTCCATGATCTTATTCATAAGATTGTGGAGTCTTACATTGAAGAGCTTTTGGCTAAGGCCAGAAAGTGTTGCGATCACCTTGAGGTGCTTCACATCATCCTCTCTCGTCTAATTGAATATAGTGTTACGCTGAATCGAAAAAATACATGTTCAGTGTGATGGGAGGGAAGTTACTCAGATACATCATCTCTTCATAAGGGATTGATGTAGATCTAGCCAAAATCTGAGTAGTCCTGGAAATGATTCAACCATCAAACGAGTCGGGAATTAGGTCCTTTCTTGAGAAGCTTAGTGTAATCTGAAGGTTCATTCCTGATTTAACCTTTGTTATTCATCCTATAAAAAAATAAATGAAGAAGGATTGTTTCAACATCTAAATGGAAGAGTTTCATAAGGCATTTGAGTCAGTCAAATGATTCCTATTGTCTCCTCTCATGCTTATGCCTCCCAAATCATATCACCCTCTCATTTTGTATTCACGGGTTATAGACGTCTCAGTAGCCTACATGCTAGCTTAAGAAGATGACAACAAACAAGAACGTGCAGTGTACTTCATCATTCATATGTTTCTCTACTATTATACATGTTATACATAAGTAGAGAAATAATTCCTTACTATAGCATTCGCAACGAAGCGATTAAGACACTACATGCTTAACTAAGAAATGAGGTTCATTGTCAAGATAGATCATTTATGGACATTTCTAACCTAAAGTTCTTTATCTAAGAAAGCTAGATGTTTCATGACTCTAATGGGTGAGTTCGAATTGATGTTCGTTAACTAAAAGTTCGTCAAAGGACAAATCATCATAGACTGGTTAGCTGACAACCCATTAGATGGAGGGGATCTAACTAACTTGGATTTCCTTGATGAATTTGTATACTATGTCGAAGCCAAGCCTCCCATTTATGTGTTCCCATTGTATTATGATATCATTAATTTTATTATGGACCATGTGTATCCGAAAAGGGAAACATCACGACAAAGAATACATCTACGTGTCATATCCGCCAAGTATGTAATCATAGAACAAGTTCTCTACCGTAGAGTCTTCGATGGAATGTTGCTAAGATGTGTTGATGAGGAAAAATCTGAAATTATTCTCAATAAATCCCACAGCAAGGTATCTGGAGGTCACTTTAGCAGTCATGCCACTGCTTGAAATATACATCGGATGGGCTATTTATGGCCTACATTGGAACATGATGCAATAGAGTATGTGCACATGTGTCACAAGTGTCAAGAGTTCTCTCACGAGATCCACATACCTGCCCAGGCTCTGCAACAAATTTCCACACCATGGCCCTTCTCCACGTGGGGCTTGTACTTGATAGGGAAGTTCTCTCTCTCATCAATAGATGACCACAATTTTATAATCATGACCACAAAATACTTCACAAAGTTGGTTGAGGCCATACCTCTTACCAATGTACTGGGACGTGTAATTAAAAAATTCATTTTGAACCAAATTATCTATAAGTACGTGGTCCCACAAGTCATTATCTTTGATAATGGTACGTCTTTCAAGAATGAGGAAGTGCGTGAACTATGTGAAAAGTTCAAAATAAATCATCACATGGCTTCTCTCTATTAACCATAGGCCAATGGATAGGCTGAGGCGACAAACAAGATGTTAAAATCCATTCTCTTGAAAATTGTAAAGGAGAATAAGTGTGACTGGCACTTAAAGTTATTACTGACCTTTGGGCCTATAGGACATCAGTAATAATGCCAATGGGGGAAACCCCCTATTCTTTGGTATTTGGTTCGAAAGAGGTTTTACCACTTGAGGTTGAAATACCAGTATCTGTATTTCACTACAAGGAATTCTAGGAGAAGAAGCTTATCGAGAGGCACGACTCTCTCAGCTGGAAAGCCTTGATGACACTCGACTCAATGTTGAGAAGAGACATAGAGCTTACGTTGACTGGATGTAACTATAGTATAACAAGAAGGTCTACAAATGTGAAATATGTGAGGGAGACTTGGTATTAAGACTTGACAACTGGATAGCTAAGAAAACCTACAAAGGAAGGAAGTTCATACCCAAGTGGTTGGGCCCATATTGAGTCATAGAGGACTATAAGAATGGGGTGTATTGCCTGTGTACACTATAAGGTGAGGAATTTGGTGAATCCATCTATTCTCTTCACCTTAAAAGATAATACGCATGATCCGTCAGAATTTCCATATGTATACTATTGCATATTCATTCCATTATCATCTGTTAGCTCATTCTGTAAAATTTGTAATCAAGGAATTTATTTTCAATTAACTTTCAAAAACTTTTGAAAACATTGGCATTTATTCAAATCACGTCTCTCCAAACATTCATAACATTTTCATCAACATTTCCTATCACTTCATCAGTTCAACGGGACAAGACGAAATTTTGACACAAATTCTACCAAGGCCTGCATACTTGGTTTTGCCTATGGATTTCTTCTGGCATAGTTTTCGTTGCCCATAGTCTATTCTAGAAGCTTCATGATGTCACATATTTCCCAAAAAGACCTCTTTAGTAGCAAATCATTATAAAACATTTTCACCTGGGTGTTTGTTCGCATATCTCATCCTTCAGCATTGAGCCCTCAAATCTCACTAGTTAAGTAGGGCTGAGGCTAGGGGAAATCTCTCCTTGCCAAAATCATAACTTAGAAACTTAAAATAAATTTTTAAAAAAGGTATAAATCTCAAGTCAAAATCAATACAAAATTTTCATTTACACACTTCTTTGCCCTACCAACCTTCAGTGTTGAGACCACACCTCCTACTGGTGGTGTGATCTTGGGAAAGGAGGGAAGTGCCCTTACTCTCCTACGTCATGTCCTTGGTGATGAGCCCATGATTCCTAATGGTAGCATGGGTCAAGGTGTAGGGTGTCTTTGTAAATAAATTAGTAAGTTAAAATCAATTTCATTCAATAAAAGGTGCTTTGAAAATCTTAAAATCCCAAAAGATGAATTAGATGTGTATGTTCCAAAAAGAGATTTAAAACCTTAAAACCATATTTTGTCAATCAAGAGGCCATCTATGGATCTAAGTCTAGATAAACTTGCAAGCAAATCACATTGTAGGCTATGTAGTAAGTTGTGTGTAGAGTTAGGTTGTAGGCTCGTAATTGGCTTTGTGTCAAAATATTGTCTTTCTCTCACCATTTCCATCTCTATCAAGACCATATAATTTTCTTCCCTCCTGGCTCTCGGTGTTTAGCCCTCACATATTACTGGTTGTGTGGGGTTAGGAGTAGAGAGATTTAATTTTATTATCATATCATTTTTCATCACACATTGCCAATACAAAAATAAGTACCAAACATTACTTGCAAAGCTAAATTTCAAGATTACAATGTGTCTACATAGTCATCACATATCAGCATTACAAAAACAACAAAAAGAACCATTTTGTTAGCATTCATCATCCATTGCATACATTCTGAAAACCATTCAAAATCAAAAATTCTAAACACCTAGAGTACACATGCGAAGAAAAACACAAGTGAAGTCAACTCTAATGCAAAGGATAGCTAACCCAAAAAGAGGTATTTGTATATATATCATAGTATGTCATATTTTGTGTACAATGTCGTCACACAATAGGTGTGGTGAAAACGCTCGCAATGACCATGAAAATATAAAAACATCATATATGCCTCAAAAAATGGCATCAAAGTAATAAAAGCTCAATAGAGGGATCCCTGAAATGATGCGCGGTTGTGGCCAGGTTCCTATTGCGGCTCTGACATCGTGAATGCATTGAATGGTGAGAGTTCCTGTGAGAACGACCACTAGTCATGGCCTTGCTATGTGAATGGATCCACCTCTCCAACCTCTTCGCCATCTCATACACAAAAATTGTTATCTTTTGAGAAGATAATATCTATGTGTCCTTCCAAAGAGGTGCAAAAACATCAGTGTGCCGACCAGCCATCAATGGCTTCCCCACATCTACTAAGAGCTCCTCTCAAGACTTCCCCATAGGGATAAGTAAAGTTTCAATGCAAATCTAGTGAATAAAATCTTGCTAGCCAGTAGTAGTGGCTGCAAAATAAGGAAAGCAACATTTTAACATTTTTTAGCTAAACAAGGTCGAGAGAAGAGTATCTACATACTCGGATCTCCAGGCATCCATGTGGGATCAGTCAGTGTAGCTAGTGGATCCACTGTAGGCATCTGTTGTGAAGGCCCCTCTCTTGAGGCTACTCTCTATCCCATTATAGATGCCTCGTCTCCACTTCCCTCATGAGGAAGTGGGTCCTCCGAAACTAGGGTCTCCTGTTTAGCCTCCTCGTCTGTTACAGCAGCTACTGAAAACTCTTCAGTCATCCTCTACTCTGGATCACTCTCCCCCTCTACAAGAGTCTCCTCATGATTCCCCACACCTGGCTCCTCTCCACTCTCCTCCCCCATCTCTTCCTTGGTCTCAAATTCTATATCAATATGTACGTGATCCTCCCTGTTATGAGTGGTTGCGGCCTCAATTTGAAAGAGGGGCATGGGATAAGGTGCTCGTCAAGCACGTACAACCCACCTAACTACAATAGAAACCCCTAGAATCATGATAGTCCAACCATGGTCACCCCTACAGCTGCCTCAAGCCTCCCTAATGCTCCTGTATATAATTTCTACAGGAGGAAGAACATCAATATAGGTCAACCCGAACTGATAAGGTACTTTATCAAATGGTTGAATCTCCACCCTCCCTGATCTATCCACTAACTGTCTAATGGTAACACAAGTTGTCACGGTAGTCCCATTTTGACCCCATACTCTAGCCATATCCTGATAGGGTGTACCAACGAAATCAGTTGTAGTCAAGGTGGCCACTGGCTAATATGGAACTCTAAGAACTAACATGCCATTCCATCTCACGTCCCTAACAACTCTTGGGTCATGTATCCCAACCCCCCTTTAATAGGGGATAATCCTCTCGTACACCCAACTCATCACTAATGTGGGATGGCTCAAATATTGTCCCTGTAACCTCATCACCCTATAAAAATCATGGTATCTGGTCCCTAAGATATCTACTCCCTAGGCATGCTACTTAATCTACATAACAATCAAGGCCTAGCAATATAATAACTTGTCCCCGTCCTTATCTCCTATAAACCGTGAAGCCAAAATACCCATAATGGCCTTGCGGAGAGTAGGAATAGGAGAAGAGGTAATAGAATGGATCTGCATACCCACCTTGGTGCCTGATGGCACCCCATCAGCTCCCATATAAGTGGCCCACTACCTAGCTCTTGTTGTAGACCTTGCAATCTCAAGAGTCAAATGTATCCCAAGTAGAGGAAGTCCAAGTATCATGTACACATCCTCGAGAGTGATGGTCCACTCTCCTCTAACACCTGGAATTCAAAAAGTGTTCTGATCCACATCCCTATAAGAAAAGAGGTCTCACCGTATATGGCTAGCATGTGCAATGTGTGGCACTCGTGTGATCCTCCATATCCCTACTAGGTGCAACAAGTTTGTCTCAGCCCGAGTCAACTGATCAAGGATAGTTAGAAGCCAATCAAACTCTCTCTCTCTTAGCTCCAACGGATGTATTCCTCATCCTTTTGCATCCAAAAAAACATGAAAAAAGAGTGAGTCAGTAACATATTTCAATAGGCAAGCTCATCAAAAACATTGCAAAACAATCTAAAATCTAATAAAAAAAATTTAACTTGGTCAAATTAGGTCATTGTCTTAACAATTACAAGACCGTCACCCTATGTAGAGTGGTGGTTTTGTGACCACCGCCTGCCCAGGGAAGTGGTCTTATAACCGCCACCCTGTGCAGGGTGGTGGTCCTGTCCAGAATGTACAACCCGCCCTTTTTGACCCAAAATTTTGAAAAAAGATAAAAATAAGTCATTTTTGACAACAAAAAAAAAGACTAGCCCACATGAGTAACACCCTAGGGATCATTTTAAAACAATAAATTTCAAAACTGCCCCCCTAGGTGAATATTTTCAACATTTTACATATTTAGATTTCAAACAAACAACTGTAAAATACTAACTTTTGAGTGCACTACTATATTTCTCGGTCTCGGGGCCATGATCACCTCGTCACACTAGTTGTTTTGACTATACTCTTGTTCAAAACGGTCACTGTGGGCCCAAATCTCAAAAATCACCAATAGGATATGTGCAAATGAATTAGAAAATAAGTTTTTTTGATATGTGTGTGTGTGTGTGTGTGTTTTTACCTTGTTTTGAGTGTATGTGTCCATAGGGCTGGAATGTTGGCATAGGTATATTCATATCCCCGTGCAAATGGTAAGTCCTCTTGTCATTTTATTTTAGCATTTATTTTTTGATATCGTATCTATCTGCACTTGAGTCTTGCTTTCGTCTCACAAGTAATGAGATCTTGGGTGGCGACATTTCATTAGACGGGTGTGTCAAGTATAGCTTCTAACTCCCTATTTTGGGAATGTCATACTCAGACTCTACATTTTACACCTCTTCATGGCTAAAATGATTCTCTGAGGGGGCAATATGTACACACCCAAAATTACATGTGCTACAAATGATGATTCATGTCTTTTCCAAAGGTGTTCAAGCTCCTAAACCTCCTTGTAGTTTATATTTTTAGCCTAGTATGCTTTTCCTTAGCTTCCCACATCATTTTTGCATTGTTTTGGCCTTCAGTTACAAAACTATCGCCCTACTTGGGTGGTGTTTTTGTAACCACTGCCCTACATAGGGAAGCGGTCCTATTTAAAATTTACATAATGTTCCAACGTAAATTAGGACGCATGTTGCCTCACTTAAGTTCACTTTTAATACATGTTTGTGAACTGTTTTAGCTGATTTCAAGACTTGTTATCTTGTGGCATTCTCTTCTTTACTTGTAATTTGTAATTGATCATGATTGATTGTTCAAACTACCTCTTCTTTGTTGATGTGGAACCTCATGGATGCCAAGTGATATTGTGCATAGGCCAGCCAACCTTCTATAAATTGATTTCTTATTCTCAAGAAAATGGTCAGAGATCATTTTTTATGTATTTGTGCATTGTTGAGCTTGTCACTTTCTTGTTGAAAATTGCATAACCAAGCTTTTTTCACTTGTGTTATCTCTCATCCACCTGCATTGCTGCCACACTGACATCAAGCTACCACTACTCCAGTGCCTTCTCTCTATTGTTTTTTTGCATTCCCAATCCCTTAGACTCATATGAACACAAGAGAAAGAAAAGACAAGCTGAGGGGACAAAGAACAAAACAAATGGATTTGCCATTACTCTATGCTTCTAGGTCTGATTTGATATTGGTTTTCTCATTGCTTCAAATTGTTATTTTTGAATCATACACTTAAATTTTCATGCAAATAGAGTAGAAAATAATCATTTCCATTATTTTAATCATTTAATAGCTTCAATAAATCAATTCAATGGGAAATCCTCAATAAAATTCTTCTTTACTATTGTCGGTGAAATTGTGGGGAAGAAAATCTTTTCATAAGCTTCTATTTCTTTCCCTGCTTCTGAGGCAAAGTAGAAGTTAGATTTGCATCCATAGTTTAAAGTAAATCTTTCATTATTTAAAATAGAATAGATTTATTCTGCACATATAAACAACTAAATCCAGTTGTTTATTTGTTTTAGATTTATTAATTAGATTAGAAGCTTTCATTTCCCCATTTCTTCTTAAAATCTAGAAAAGAACAAAAAAAATTATTTCATTAAAGTAGTAAGGTTTGCATTGTTTTATTGCACTTATATCTTGTAAAATACCAAAAACATAGAATAGTTTCAATTCAACTAGATTGGTCGTTATTTTTCTTAATTAGATTAGATCTTTTCAAATACATGACCATCAATGGTCCAAACAAGAATGTACATGTGGAAGTGATCCATGGGTACCACAACTGAATGGTCTTGAGCTACTCACAGACATAGATACGGGACTCTGTCTTCTTGTCCTTAGAATGTCAGCTCAATACACCAAGAATATTGAACAGTTAAACTTCCTAAACATCACGGCTGATAAATCCTATGAATTTTGGACTACCCCTGGCAACCGAGTTTAAACATACACATGACCATACAAGGACCTCAACAACCCATAACATACGATAGTGACCCTAGAGTACCTCAACGAAATGTGCCATAGTTTCTCACAAATATTGACACAATTCTACGCACATTGGTTTTCTGCACATCACCGTAACCACCTGACATCATATCACAATTAAATTTTCTAAATGAGGAAGCTTACTGATCCCTTACATTTTGGAACACTCAAGCCAACCGGATCTAGGTTTCGTGAAACCACGCCTCACTTCGCTCGTTCCATGACCCTATCTGGACATATTTATGAGGATCCCATTAGTTTTCCATGAATTCCGCAACTGGTAGATAGGATCTCCACGGAGCTCGATATTGAATGGAGCCTTCATGTAGCCATTATTTCTGATCCATCTATTAGACTCGTCTAGGTTAGATAGGATTTCCATGCCCTTGACGAGTAGATCTCATTATTTCATGTCGAGGACATTATTTTTCCTTGACTACTTGTTCCACTTCATCTACATACACTTTCGTCCATATACCACATTCTACTACCATTTAGCCATCAACATTTTGACATCGGCTGCCTCGACACGACCTCAAGGAGTCAAGTGCGATTGAAATTCATGTGACTATTTTCATTTGTATAGTGTTACTTATCTCATTGTGAAACATTCAATTACTACAAATGGTGGATGTGTAACTATTAGTTTGTGTTAATTGATGGAACTAAAAATCCTATTGATCTATGTTAAGAGAAAAAAATTCTTGCAGGTATTGCACACATAGAGTAATAGACCAAAATGATGGTTTTTGTAATTGAGATTGTTTTCAAGAAAGGGGAAGTATGAAGAGACACTCTAGGAGTTAGAGAAATGATATAAATATAATAAAGAAATTTTGAATGATATTTTGAATAAATCTGATTTGGAATGAAAACCCTTAATTTGTAGAGTTTGTATCCTAATTAGGTTTACAATCTAGAAATCATGCACAATCAGATTAATAAATAAACATTTATATTTATATATGAAAATGGAGTAGAAGTATTTAGAGAAGTAAAAAATTAAGACATACTAAATATAAATATTGATAAAAATATGAGTGCACTTATCTTTCTATGATTTTTTAGGTTGATCCAGGTGTGAACATCGAAGAATAGGATGACAATGGTCTACATTTGCTTCGTCTCCTGAACTATCACTAGAAACTACCTCTGGAAAATAATGCCCAAGAGGATAATAGTGTCATACAAAACCTAACCTGAGTTGATGATTTTTTTTCTAATTAGTTCTTACACTTATAGTTTTAGTTTGTGTGCTTTCATCCCTATCTATTATGCCATTTTTACTCATATTCACACTAGATGTGTACAAATGCTCTTATAATCAATGATCTTATCTTGAACCCCTATCTCTCCTTGAAATTTCTCTAAAAAGGTTACATGGTTTAGTTTTTGGTAACCCTACGTCATTTGTATAGCACTACTTTTAAGAGACATCCAACCAACATAGTTCTCTTAAAAGAGTTTGCAAGAATCGAATCAGAAATGAGGCACCACGAAGTAGTTGCACTCCAATGGAATCGTGAAAGCTCCAGCAATAGCAAGGAAAAAATGATCAGTAATGGAAGAACTTGCTCAACAGAAACAAAACTTGCATAGAGGAAAGACAGCGGAGTGTCTTGGCATGCTCATAAATGAATAAAAAAGGGGTACATATAGGGTGTTGAGTAACCCTAGTGCATGACACATATGAAACCCTAAACCTAACCCTAAACCTAACCCATGTGAGATGACCCTCCAACATGAGAGGAGGACACATAGGATAACTCACACTAACACCCCCCTTCATCGAAGCTGGGGTAGCAGCTGTGATGAGTCAGACGGAAGAGGAAGACACTCCTAAACAACTAAGAAAGATGTGTCAATGGGTCCTGGAAACTAAAGGCCTGATAAGGTGCCCATATACAAACACAATCTTCCTAGAAGAAGAAGAAGAAAAGAAGGACTACATAGCCCTAAGAAGATGGGTAGCTACAGAAGACCTCACCCCAAGAAGAGACTGTAAGTGAAGAAACTTCATCTCAGTGAAAGGCTTGGTGAATAAGTCTGTAATCTGATCAGCTGTTTGAATGTACTGAATGTCTATGATACCATCATGAATAAGCTCTTGTATGAAGTGCATATGGATCTCAATGTGCTTTGTCCACTGATGCTGAACTGGATTTCTGCAAATAGAGATTAGTGCTTGTGTTATCACAGTAGATAATGGTAGGCTACCGAAAGTGGATGCCAAACTCTGTCAGAATACCCTGTAGCCAAATAGCTTCTGTGGCAGCGTGTTAACTGCTCCTCTGTATTCTGCCTCTATAGATGATATCACAATTGCATTCTGCTTCTTGCTAGACCAACTAATAGGACCCCAACCAAGAGAGAAACTGTAGCCAGAAGTAGATTTCTGATGATCTAAGTCACTGGCCCAATCAGAATCTGTGAATCCAATCAAGTCAATATCAACCCCTCCATGATAGTGTATGCCATCAACATAAGTGCCACGAACATAATGAAGGATCCATTTAGATGCTTTCAAATGTAGCTCATGTGGCTCCTACATGAATCTAGACATGATCCCAACAGCATATGATAAATCTGGTCGAGTGTGAGTCAAGTAGATCAAGCTCCCAACTAACTGTCAGTAAAGAGTACCATCAACCAAGGGAGTAGAGAAATTTGAAACCAACTTAACCCCAGAAAGAAAAGGAGTAGGAGAAGACTTGCAATCGGACATCTGAAACCGAGCTAGCAAATCAAGAGCATACTTAGGTTGTGAAATCAAGATTCCCGAGTCAGATTGTGAAATTTGGATCCCAAGGAAGTAATGAAGCAGACCTAAGTCAGTCATGGAAAACTTGTTGGCTAAGGTGATCTTCACATAATCAATAATAGAGGAAGAGCTGCCTGTGATCAACAAGTCATCAACATATAGAACAAGAATGAGTATGGAGTCATCTTGCCATAGAATATAAACATTTGGATCAGAGTGACACCTAGTAAACCTTGATGTAAGTAAGAAGGAGTCCATCTTGGCATACCAAGCCCGAGGGGCTTGTTTAAGGCCATAAAGAGACTTATTTAACTTACAAATGAGGGAGGAATCTTGGACATAACCCGGAGGTTGTTCCATATAGATCTCTTCCTCTAGGTCACCATGAAGGAAGGCACTCTTAACGTCCATTTGATGGACTTTCCATCTGTTTGTTGCGGTAATGGCTAGGGTCAGTCGAATAGAAGTCATCTTCGCAACCGGAGCAAAGGTTTCTGTATAATCAACCCCATCTATCTGGGAGAAACCCTTAGCTACTAATCATGCTTTAAAATTTTTGACGTCTCCATCTACTCCATACTTTTTTCGGAACACCCACTTACACCGAATGATTTTTCTTCCTTTTGGAAGAGTGGTGAGATCCCAAGTATCGTTCTTCATGAGAGAGGAATACTCCTCATCCATGGCAGAATCCCACTCAGGAATACCAGAAGCCTCCCGGAAAGACTGTGGATCAGAAGCAGAGGTGAAGAAAGAGTGGGGTCCAATGAAATCTGAGTGAGTACGTCTCATATCCGAAGTATCTCCAACTAAATCTCCAGCACTTTGTAAATTTTTCCTGGCCCAAAGGGGACTAGGAGGATCAAGCTCAGAGTCGGAAGATTCTTCACTTGAGTGAGAAGGGACATAGTCCTCATCATCACTACTGTCAGAATCAGAAGACTCAAAGGTCTGATGGTCAGGAGGATCCGGAAGAGGAGCACGCTCAACAGTATCATTATCTGATGAGTCAGAATCCAAATCAGTGAGCTGAAGAACCTCAATAGGTGGAGAAGTAGAAATCAAAGAAAACTCATCGAACTTAACAGTTCTCTCAATATACAGCTCATGAGAAGTAGGATTCATCAATCGATATCCCTTCACGCCATCAGGATACCCTAAAAAGATATAAGGTTTGAATTTTGGTTCCAAATACTTACATTTCTTCTTGGGAATTCGAGCCATAGCCTTGGATCTGAAGACTCAAAAGTGCTCAACATCAGGTTTACATCCAATCTAGGATTTAAAGGGTATCATCCCTCTTACTACCTTGTCTGGAACATGGTTCTAAATGTAATTTGCACAATTTTACTGCTTCAGCCCAATACTACGGAGGAAGAGACTTCGAGTGAATCATACAAGTGGTAATCTCCTTCAGAGTACGGTTCTTTCTTTCTGTGACTCCATTCTGCGAAGGGCTATAAGAAATTGTATGTTGTAAAGAGATCCCTTAAGAAGCACAAAAATCCATGAACCTATTGTTTACATATTCACCTCCATTGTCAGTATCGAAGAACCTTAATAGACCATTCTGCCTATTTCTTAGCAAGAGCCTTAAAGTCCTAAAAATGTTTAAAGACTTTAGACTTAAGCTTAATAAAATATACCCAAGTATATCATGAATAGTCATCAATGAAGGTTAACACATAAACAGATCTAGTAAACAAAGGAGAAGGAAATGGACGAGAAACATCGTTGTGAACAAGATCCAAGGGACGAGTGGCTCTCCAGGCTTTTCCTTTGTCAAAGTTCTTTTCAGGATGCTTGTCCAAGGGTACAACCCTCAGAAAGACCCTTAGCAAACTTAATGCAAGGCAACCCATTGACCATTTCATTTTGACTCAATTATTCAAGATAGCGATAATTTAGATGTCCAAAATGCTCATGCCATAGCTTACTAACCTCATTTGCATGATTGAGAAAGGTAGTGGGTGTATAATCAAAAGTAAAGTGGGAGAAGGTGTACAACCATGAATGGTGATCTACCTTTCCCTTAGCCACTGCAGTGTCATTGTTAAGCTCATGAATAATCAGCAATTTAGGACCAACTTCCAATCACATTCCTTCACTAAGGTGAGTAATTTGGTAAACTGATAGGATATTGATAGAGGGATCAGAAACAATCAACACTTGGTTAAATGTTCCCCCATCCATCTCTACCGATCCCCTACCAAAAACCGACACTGTCATGTCATTACGCATCGTGATTTGGGACATTCCACAAGGTTTTGATGTTGGAAAAATCAACATGTGAAGAACCCATGTGGTGCGAGGCACCGAAATCTATAATCCATGTCGATGAAGGAGTAACTTTGGCTATAAGGGCCTTTCCTTTCTTCTTATCATTTTTAGCACCTTTTGCAGCAGAAGACTCGGCATTCAAAGAACTTTGTTTTATTGATTCAGGAACACTTATTTTATTTTTCTCAAGTAAATGAGATAAGTGATCAATCTATTTCTTAAAACAGTGTTGTTCATCGTGACCAAACTTCTTGCAATAGGAACACAAATACTTTCTTTTCTACAACTCTAGGCTCATAAGAAGTAGAAGTGTTTGTGTCATTTTTAGGTTTGATCTTGGTTTCTTTCTTAGGTTGATCCTTAGTTTCTTTCTTCTTTTCAGTCTTCTTTCCCTTTTTAGTACTTCCTACAAGGGCATGTGACTTGGACTTGAGATACCCCATTTAAATGAGTTTTTCCTGTTCTCAAATGAGTTGGAATGAAAAACAGTCAAAGGAGGGCATTTTCCAAGTATCGCCCAAAGTAGTTTTTGTAGCGTAGAAAGTTGACATGAAGACAGAATATTCGGGACCTAGGTTAAAGAGAATTGAAAATATCAGTTAAGATTCTTTCTTTTCTACTTGACATCCTTTTAACAATAATCTAATGTGGAAATTTTTTGAGAAGAAGGCTTGTAGGTTTTCAAAGTCACTAAGATTCAACCCTAGTAGTTCATTTTCCAACTCATGCATTATCATGTCATCTAGTTGTCTAAACATTTCATCCAGCATTTTCCACGTATATGTAGGTGTTTCAGACGCCTCAATGTGGAAGAGAAAGTCAGGAGAAACGGACATGGAAAGAAGACCTAAAGCTTCATCACTACGGTTTAACCACTTAGATTTTTTAGGTTCATCGTCTGGTTCAGTATCAGTTCTCATGGTGATGCGGAATAACCCTTTACTCCTTAGTTTCATTATTATTTTCGATCTCCATTTGAAAAATTTGAACCGCATAAGCAAAGGAATTGAAAGTACATCCATAGTGAGAGAGAGAGAAAGAAATGCAGAAAAGAAACACAACCACCCAGGACAATAACAACCCCCTTACTTTTGGAACTTTATAGGTTAGTGCATTGATTACAATTGGGTCCATGCGTGTGGTTTGAAACACTTGGTAACTCGTCTTGCAATTAGCGTAATAACACGCAAGAGAGGAGACCACAACAGTGTTTCGTGTAGCGCAACAAAAGAGGAACACCGTAAACAAGCACAAGCAAAAAAATAGAAAGGAGGTGAAATCCAACCCTGGTGGTGAGAAAAAGTGTCTCACATCACATGAAAGAATCCCTTTGTCATAATACTGTGGCGGATGCGCTCACAAGTCCACGAAAAAAAGGAATAGAACAAAGCTCAAAAGAATGAGCTGAAATAAGCAATACAAAGACACCCCCCAGAATGTGGCACTTTATAAAATTAGTGCATTTACAAAGATAATGATCCCATCATCTAGAGTGCAAAAAAACATGCAACTTTGACTAAAGAAGTGCTCAAAACTGAGCAACGAGTCAAAAGTTATAGCAAAAACCAATTCCCGCAATTGATGAGAAAAAGCCAATAAGCCTACAAATGGATTAAAAAAGTTCCCTAAATGCATGTAAAAGGTGTTGTATGTATGCTCATTGGAAATGGCATGGAATTTGAGATAGGGTTTGTTTGTATTGCGAGGGGGGATTAGCCACCTTCCAATCCCGGACCTCACCCTTCGTCTTCGGCACTCGACGGAAGGTTAAAAATACAACAAGCCAAAAGACCAAATTTTAATGCCAAAGAAATATATTGTTTAGATAATGTGAAATTAAATTAGATCTAATCTAATTAAATGTAATGAATTTTGAAAAAGGCTTTAATTAAGCAAATCATTGAAAAAAGCACTTTTTTGAATATTTTCTAAAATAGAAGATTTTAGAAAGAAGGATTTAAAAAAAAAGATTTTTAGATGAAGATTTTTAAACAAATAAATATTGAATTCATTTTTAGAAAGTATCTCTTAAATAAATAAAGATTTTTTGATTTAAAAACATACCAAAAAGATTTTGTTTGATTTTTTTGTTTTAAAAAAAGCTTTTAAAAAAAAAGAAAACACAGGCTGTTTGTTTTAAAAAACTAAGAATTTTAGAGAGAAAAAATAAGGAAATTAAAAAACTTACCAAAGGAAAAGTCAAAAAATGACCAAATCTTACCAAAGGCCGTGCTAAGAAGAACATCCGCCAAGAAAAAAAGCAGAGGAAGGTTGCAAGTTGCGTGGGAGAGTTTACAAGCCATGTTTTTGGCAGTTAATGAATTGTTTGCAAGTGCGTGGGTGCCAAGGAGAAAGAGCACGCAGGAAGAATAAAAAATGTGGCATAGTTATTTAACACATACCAAGACATGTAGGCCAGTGTAGAGAAATAGCAGGCATTTTACCTTGCTCAGACCAAAAAAACGTGGCAGAGTTGTTTAAAAATGCCTAGGAAGAGTCAAAAGTTCACGTGACTAGCTGACAGCCTGTACATAAAAAACCCCTTGCAAGCAAAAAAACATGGTTATGAGGTTAAAAACACCTGTGAATGAAAAAAAATGTGGTTGTGTTGTTGAAAATGCCTGTGGTATTTAAGAAATGCTTGTTGAACAGTGCGTGGGTGAACAAAAAAATGGTTGGAGGGAGTTCATTGATGAGCAACCACAATAGAAGAACACAAAGATCCTGCAACCACAGACAAATGCATAGACAAATATCCTACAAAAACTAGAGATCTTAAAAAAATTTCACTTCCATTTTAATAAATTAACAAAAAAAATGAAAAGAATCTCTATTTTGGATTTAGTTACATCCAACTAAAAAGAGTAGTTAAAAAACTCTGATTTCTCAAGGTATTTTGAAAAAACCTGCACATGCACAAGAAAAAAAACACAAAAAAACTTTCTGAGAAAGCTTGTTAGAGATATTTGCAAGATAATTTCCAGAAAATAGTGATCAAAGGACTTGCATGCAGAGTAAAATAACAAAACCAAGTAAGAGTAATAGCAACAAAAAATAAATCAAGTGCACATTTACCCGATCTCAGCTTTGATACCATGAAAAGAGTTTGCGAGAATCGAATCGGAAAACGAGGCACCATGAAGTAGTTGCACTCCAACGGAATCGTGAAAGCTCCAGCGATAGCAAGGAAAAAATGATCAGTAATAGAAGAACTTGCTCAACAGAAACAAAGCTTGCATAGAGGAAAGACAGCGGAGTGTCTTGGCATGCTCATAAATGAATAGAAAAGGGGTACATATAGGGTGCTGAGTAACCCTAGTGCCTGACACATATGAAACCCTAAACCTAACCCTAAACCTAACCCATGTGAGATGACCCTCCAACATGAGAGGAGGACACATAGGATAACTCACACTAACATTCTCCTTAGAAAACCTAACCATTAGAAGGGTGTGGGATAGAAATGCCCACCTGGACAAAAAACAACATATAAAACATGTACTTACTAGATGATTCTCTCTAATGAGGGAGGAAAGTGTTGTAAAAGGATATAATTATCTTTGCATGAGATACAATGGGTTTTTGACTGAAAATAGTGTTCTTGTGGATGTCTAAGAAGAGAGATTGGGAGACCTTGCAAAGTCTACTCACAATAGATAGCTATTCTGGAATTCATTAGTTATGGTTTTGTGTACAAAAAGTCCAATTTGTGTATGGGATTGCAACACCCAAAAATAAACAGCAAAAATCAAGTGGGAAACAAAAAAATGGCCAAAAAGGTGAAGGGTTGTTGTAAAGCTTTCATTGGCTGTTTAAAGAGTTGTTTGAAAACTTGTTTAATTAGGAGAGAAAAACCCACATTTATTGTGTGTTCAACTCGTTCTAAAACACATTTGTTTTGCAATACCAAGAAAACAAAAAAAAAAAAAAAAAAACTATTGGTGTTGTTGGTGTTTTCCTATTATGTAAATTTTATTGTCAACGCTGGAAAATAACAAGGTTGTAAAAAACCCTTTAGTTTCCTTTGGGGGCTTTTGTGTTATTAATCTTTCAATGTGGAAAAAAAAAAAAAAAAAACCCCTTAAAGCTTGACAGTTTGGGGACCATCGGGTATTGTTTCCAAGGAAAGGGTGTTGTTTTAGTTAATACCCCCACCTTTTGAATTGCATTTTCAAAAATTTACAAGGAGAGAAAAAACATTTTTTAAAGAAAAGCATTATTTAGGGAAGAAAAAAACATAAAAAGGGGGGGGCAATTTCGCTAGGAGGGATAGATTTTTTTTTTTTTTAAAGAGGGCAAAAAAAACACTTCATTGGGGGACGCACGAGTTTTCATGATAGTTGATAACCCCCCAACTACATCAAAAAATTCATTTTCATGGTGATGACGTAATTTTTTTACACTTATTGTTTGAATTTTTTTGGGGGAATTGTTTACCAATTTGAGGGGTGTCATCAAACTCATCCAAGGATAAGCTGTACAAAAAAATTGTTGATTAATTTTAAGTTTTTTTTCTTTTTTTTTTGATTTTTTACTCACCAAAAACATATATGGTTTTTCCTTTTAAGCTGTACGATAGTGGCTACATTTTCAAAAAAGGGTTATAAGAAAGAATCTATCCTATTTTTATATGTATAATTTTAAAAGGCTACCAATTTAGGATAAAAGAAGTTAGAATACCATTAAAAAAATTCCAAAAAAACCAACACAAAAAGGGGTTAAAAACACCTTTGCATGATTCATCTTCTCTTGTTAAAAGGGGACAAATTTATAAAGGGTATTGATATTGTATTGTGGATGTCAGTTAATTAGTAATAAATTGTTTAGTAGTTTAAAGTATAAACTCCATTAAATCTATATTTAAGTCGAAGTTTCGATTATTTTTTTAATTTTATTTTGTTCATTAAGGTAAAATTTTTAATGATTCCATATGATGGGTAAGTTTTTTTTAAAAATATTAATCTTTTTTAAATTTCATTATTAAAAGCACATTATTTAATATGAAATATTCATTAAAAATAAAAAAAAAACAAAATGCAAATTTTGTTATTTTTATTTGTTTCCCCACAATTTATTATTTTTTATTAGCAGGTAAAGTGGTTTGTTGGGACTATGTAAAATTTTATTCCTTAATTAAAATTTTGTGGTGCCCATTATTTATGTATTTGTCCGTTAATATTTATTATATGGGGACACCAAAAATATTCCATACGTGTTTAAAATATATTTCATTAACCTTACTTAAATTGGGTAGATTTGGGAAATTATATGGATTAAAAAAAAAAAACCAAATGGGATAAATGTGATATTTTGGTATTCCAGTTATTGAAAACTCAAAAAAAAAAAAAAATGATGAAAAAACATAATAAATTGTAATATCTTTGATTAGTTATGTTTAGGCGTTTTGAAGTTTTTTTTTTTTAAAAAATCTTGATCATTGACCCAAAAAAAAAAAACAAACAAAAAAATTATTTAAAAAAAAATATTAATTAAAAAAATTAGGCCCAATTATAAAAAAAAAAAAACTTTGAAAAATTAATTAAAGGGACTAAATCAACAATTATTGCAAAATAAAATATTTATCTGTTAAAGATTATTGTTAATTACCATAGTTTAATGTTAATAATTTAGGAAAAAGTTAAAAAAATTTTTACAAACAAAAAACTTTAAAACATTAAAACCAAAAAAATAAATTAAATAAAAAAAAGGAGTATTTACAACCTTTTTTAAAAAAACCAGTGGGGGGGGACAAAAAAAATGAGGTTGATGCCAATTAATAGAGGGGCAACAATGGGGGGGGGAACCGGGATTCCTTCGCTAGTTTTGTTTGGGAAGGGCATTTTTTTTGTTTTTTTCTCGGGTGGGGCGCAGGTTGTCACAAAATTGGGGAACCCCAAAAATTTTTTTACAATCCACATCATTAAAATTCGCCATTTGGAAGTGGGGGAGGGGGGAATTTTATTTTTGTTTACTTTCCCACTTGCGCCAAATTGGGTCCAACACTTTCTTTTCCAAAACTTCAATTTTCCCCCAATTTTTCAAATGGTCGGTTTTAAATGTTGTTTTAATTATTAATTCTTTTTAACAAGAAAACGAAAAAACAAACCCTCTCCAAGGATTCTTTGTTATTATTTTATTTTTTATTGAAAACCAAATTATTTTGGAAAATTTTTTGGCCAAAAAAAATATAAAAAATTATATTTTTTTGGAGAATGGAAGGATTTTCTTTTTTAGAGATTCTAAAAACTATTGTTTTTTTTTGGTTACAAAATAGGAACAACGTTAACAAAAAACTTGAAGGTTATGCAACATGTTACAGGTCTTTGTTTAAAATTGGAGTTAGGAAAAAAGCTTTATTTTTTCCATTTGTTGTCAAGTGGTGGAAAAATTGGGGGAATAGCCCCAAAAGGGACTAAAATTGTTTGCAGTTTTGGTCATTTTTCCGGGGGAATTAACAATTTAATTTTGAGATGTTGGATTTTGTTTTAACCAGGGTTGGTGGGGGACTTGTTAATTGAAGATTGAGGGGGGAAAAAAATGGAAAATTCAGGATTTGAGGAATTTAAATCCATTTTTATTAAAAATAAAATAACAAAGGATTCTTCACTCGTGAAAATTGAAAAAAAACACCGGGAAAAAAAAGGAATAATTGGCCCCAAATATCCCCAAATGTTAACAAAACTACACAAATTAGAAAATAAAAGGGGGGTGGGGGGACCCGGAAAAAAAAACATTCAGGGTTTCCCACAAAAAAAAACGGCCATTTTAAAGGGGAAATTTTAAAACGGGCCCCAAGGGCACAACGGAAAAGTCACAAACGCAAGAGGCTAAAAAAAGAAAGGCCGGTTGGTTTGAGGCCAATAATAAAAAAATTTAAAAAAAAAAAAAAACCCACTTATAGTTGTCTTAGTTTATTCCCAAAAGCCTTTTTTGCCCATATGGTTTTATTGTAAAAAAAAACATTTTTATGGCGGGCCCTTGGGAATTTGGTTCTTAGGGTCCCCCAATGGCCCTTTTTTTGTCAGTGGTATTCAGGGTCGATGTGTCAAAAACTTGCGTGTCTAAGATTCAAATTTGAAATTGGGAAGGAAGTTTCTTACCAAAATTTGTAAAACATAAGTTCATTAATGGTATTTTAAGGGACATAAATTCATTAAATTAATGATTTAAACAACAATTTAAAAAACATTTATGGGAAGTTGTGAAAAAAAAAAAACCAAAGGAATTTTATATTTAAAGGAAGGGGCAATCCATGATGCCAAAAAAGCTTTTAATATCAAAAAAGGCATCTGTACAAAAAAAAAAGAAGGGCATATAGTCAAAGGGGGATTTTAAGGGCCTAGGGGCAAAAAAAAAATTAGGGGGCAAGGGCTTTGCCTTTAGGGCCGGCCAAACCTTTTAGGGGGGGGCCATCAAATTTATTTTGCTCTTTTTTTTTACTATTGGATTTTTATTGAAAGCGTAGACCAATGTATTAAAACCATATTATGCTAGATAGTAGTTAGGGGGTAACCCTTACAACAAAAACCCAAACTTCAATTCATTGTTCATTTCAAAAAAAATCACAAAAAATCAACAAAAAAAAATTCCACATTAATTAATATTAAGAATTTGTTTGGCTATTTGTAGGGAAAGGCTTTTAAAAACTCTGAATCCAAAGTTGCTTTGTTGCAAGAATTTTGAAAAAAAAATTTAATTCAAAACCTTTCTGTGTGTTTTCGTATTTGGTTTAGTTTTGAAGTTTGTATAGGTTTTTTTTGAGGTAGGAAGAGATCCCAAAAAAAGAAAGGTTGGGAATATGTTAATTTGGAATTGGGGGAACAACTAGTAGGGGGGGGGAATTATATGAGAAAATGGAGGGGGTGTTATGATTAAAAACAAAATATGATGTTAGTTTTAAGGGAAAAAACACTTTTAAGCAATCCCACCATGGGAAAAAAAGGTGTGATGAAAAACGCTAAAAGGGGAGGGACGATTGGAAGGAAGTTTTCAATTGGACTGGGGAGCAAAAAAAATTAGGGGGAGGAACAGAGGGTGGTTTTTGATGAATTTTAAGGGGTTTTGATGGAGGGAGAAATTGCCATGGTGGAGGGGAAAGGGGGGGAAAAAATTCTTTAGGGGGGAAAAAAAAAAAAAAAAAAAAAAAAAAAAAAAAACCCAACGCCTTAACACTCTTATTTTTTAGTTGTCTAAAAGAGAGGAAAGCGAGTATGAAGTGTAGGTTGTGAAGGAAATGTACTTTGTTGATATCTTAGAAAGCAAGGCATGGTCAATGAACAATTAGAAGGGAAAACTCGCATATGTGTAAATCCCAAATTCTATCTATTTTAGATACTAAAGTTTTACGTTCAAGGTTGTGTGTGTTAGCAGCTTCATGCACACTTGTAATATGGTTTATATTTAGCATTTAAGGTAGTGATCAATGTATCCCTTGATCAATAGGCATGATGATGTCATCCAACAATGACCACTGGCAAAAAATCTTGATCTTCCATTTCTCTAATGTGTGTTAGGAACAACCAGAAAGACCCCCATGGGTTTGGAAATGCCTACTAGAATAATTAATGTTTGAGGCATTGAAAAAAGAGTGAAAATTGTTTGATCTTCAATCCTTTAACTTTAACTTCTTGAATGCCTCCCTATTGGCAACTCCAGTTCACTGACTTGTTTGCTTGGGATGAGATCCTTTGTTGATCAAGATTACGACATCATAATTTATTTCTTAGTATAAGAACAAATACCCAAAGAAAGGAATTTTTTTTTCTGAAATGTTTTTGGGTGTGTAGTTTAACAATAAAAACAATACACTATAGTGGGTCCATTAATTGCGATATTTTTACGATGATAGATGATGTTTGAACTTGCACAATACAATATTGGGGTTATTTCATAAAGTTAATAATGAAGCGATTCATGAGATATCCACGTAGCATCAAATAGGAAACAATTTCCACATGAAAGAAATATAAAAAAGTTAAATGTGGGATATGTATTAATGTTGTGCATTTCCCTATTCACAGTAGACATTAGTCTCCAAAAGAGGAAAGATAGATAGGGTGGCATTTGTATAGTTTACAAAGGTTTAGTTATTTCTAACACAAGAAGAACAGTGATGCTTTTTTAATACAGTAACTTTGATTTTTCTGTCTAGTTTTATATATTTTTTAATTGTTGATAGGTCAATTTTTTTATTTTTTTAACCATATGTGCTAGTAGCAATTAGAGGAAAACCTTACAAACCAAATCAATTCATTTCATTCAAAATAAAATTAAATTTACATAATTATATTAAGATTGTGATATTTAGGAGGCTTAAATATTAATGCAAGTACCTTTGTTGCAAACGTTTCAAACTTAATTCATGCTCATGTGTTTTTCAAACCTTGTATTGTTTTGAAGTCTTGTAGGTTTTTGGGTAGGAGAGATCAAAAAAGGTGGATATGTAATGAATTTGCGAAAAAATGGTAGGGAAATATATGAGAACAAGAGGATTATGATAGACTGTATGTTATATAATTAATTAGAAATATTAGGTAGTAATAGTTAAAAATATATATATTAAGTTTTTCTTAGATGGTAGAGGCATAACATATCAAGTAATACAATATTTGGTCATGGTTAATTTTTGTCTACTATAATTTTTTTTATTTATAGAAAGTGTTAGCTCCAATATTACTTAGGGCACTCAAAACCCTTATCTAGCCTTGCATATAGTAACTAGGGGAAAGGAGCCAATGACTGTGAACCCAAAGTTAAGGGATTGTCAGAGCCACGTAACCATCATATAATTAAAAAATGCCCTTTACTAGATTACGATTTTTAAATGTGTAGATTTTCGTTTGTGTATTTAAATTATATGGAAACTATATTTTAAGGGTTTTTAAATTAGGTACTTTTGAATACACAGAAAGTCAATATGAGTCGTTACTTGTGAATAAAATCACCCTTTTGGGACATCCTATGTGTCATCATTTTATTGGCTCATTTGTAGATGTCACTTGTGTTTTTCTAAATTTTAAGTGTAAAAATGATAAATGTTGAATTTGATTTTGAAAAACTAGTGGTATTATACTGCACATACCCACTCACAGTCATTGGCTTATACACAATCATCATGATCTGTAAATTGCCTCATTTAAACAATAAACATATACTATTCTGTGATAATGAATGAACAATTTGGTGAAGCTCTTAATATCTAGTTTATTATGCAAGAATTATTCACACAATACTGAAAATGAAAGATGCAAGACAAGGAGAGAACAATTTTATCCTGGAGAAACCCAATGTGGGAAAAACCCCAGCTGGGTAAGTAATTGCTTCCCTTCACTATGTAAATATTGAATACAATATAATTTTACAATAATACTATGACCTTCAAGAAGGATTCAAGCTCCTTCTACTTGCATTACTGCTTACAATCTTCAACAAGAAAGAACTCAACTCTTTATGAATAAAACAAGAACAATTCCAACTTCCTCTTTTGCTCACACTTGAATTCACTCAACTCGCTTACCTAGAATGAGTAAATACACTTTTATTTATAGTTTCTCTTCCCAAGGATGAAAGGAGAGGTGAAACGAATCGATCTGGGATCCCAAAAATTTGTAACTATTTAGTTATCATGTTTTGGATGTCGTCGAGGAAGAACCGCTGGGTACTACAGAGTGACGGTTGTGCAACCACTGTAATGTTTGTGTAACATCCAGTGCCTGCAGGTGGTGGTCCTACAACTATCGCTTTGTGAAGAGCGGTGGTTTCGTAACCATCAGGGCAGTTCTGTCACCGTCTCACTGTCACTAATAGAAAAAAAACATAAAGAATGTTCTTATTTTCATTCGAAGGTGTTCAGATCACCATCATCCTAACTTAACCATCTTCTAGTAGAATAAACCTGATGAGAACATGTATTACAAGTTTTAATAAGGAAAAGATAAAATGAAGTATACCTATCTAGGGGCTTTTCCCCCTTCTAGCATATCTTCTGATATCGAAAATATTGAAGACACTAATTTTAGGCACATGGACATGGCTGAGTTTTGGAAAAGGGTTAAGGCCCCAAATAAGAAGCCTTAGATGCAAGCAATTAATGACAATGGGATTCCTCTTACCGCTACTTTTCCGTCATCTATATAATGTCCCATGTTTGTACTATTTATAGCCTCGCATTTTGACAAGAATACCCATATTGTAAAAGACGATGATGGTAATGTTGTGATCAAGTTAGACAGTAATTTCTTTGAAGATATATTAAAACTCCCTGATGTACTTGAATATGTCAAAATCTCCACAAAGTTTACAATTGAGCATTGGACAAAATAAAATAAAGTTTGAATAAAGGTCATTTTCAAGAGATATTTAACCAATACTTTGAAAGAGGGTTTGAAAACCTGCAAGCGAGGATCACGAGGGACAACGTGCACATAAATGGATGTGCGAATGACAGCGTTAAGAGATCTCAGGAGGAGCGAGCATCAACCAAATGTGTATGCAAAAATTTGGAAACACGGGAAGAACCTGGGTAAGCCATAAAACTCTCCTCTATCTCATAGATCAAAAGACGTGTACATATAGGAGGTGCTGAGTAACCCCCAATGCTGTAATCATGACAACTCGAGTAGAGAGGGGGAGTTACATTCCCAGAATAGAAGTGTAACTCCCAATGACACATATGACGCATTGACTCACCTGACGCACTGATGCTGGAAAATACATGCAATGATGCAATTCAAGAACCGCGATCGCAGTTTAAAAACCGTGATCGCAGTTCCTGAATTTCAGGTTTTTATGGACCTATGGAATTGTCCAACTAAGTTCGATGCACTTACCCAGACGTATGTAGCGAAAATCAGACACACACCACACACCCCCCCTACATCATAACTTAAGATGAGGCGGTAACGATAAAAAATGAGAAATGGGTCCCGGCACAAAGCCTGATGAGGAACCCATAAGTGACAAGAATAATATTATACCAAGTAGTGAAGCATATAATTCCAGTGGGAAATACATCCACAATAATAGAACAAATTACACTCTCTAATCTATGTAAGATGATAAAAATGGGTAATAACCATAAAAAAGCATAGAACAAGAGATACCAAACCTTTATATTTTACATGTGTTATTCTCTCTTATATATAAGATAGAAGATAGACATATATAGGAACATACAAGAGGAATGCATAATCATGCCATGTGAAAGATACTGATTTTTTGCAAATAAAACAAGTATCACCTAGATAGAATTTCGATGACGAGATCCTTTGCCTCTGGACTGATTAGTAAGTAGCCATCTAGAAACAAGGGTAAGTGTGCCAACACCTATAATAATGATAGAAATCGTATGTGCTCGTGTAGTCTTTCTCACATACCCTTATGAATGAAAAGGATGTATACAATGAAGAATGTCTCTGAGTCTGGTCAAACCACTATGATAAAATGACATAGATCTTAGGGAGTGAGATTCCTAGTAAATCGAGTCATGTTTAGGTCACGTGTGTTGTATTGTCAAGAGTGATTTTGAATGTTTTGTAGTTTTAAGGATTTTTAATTCTTTTGAAGGGAACATTTATTTATTTATTTATGAATATAATAGAAAATTTATTTTTTTTATGAATGATTTTGGATTCAATGAATGTTTTTGTATGAAATGATAAATGGAAGTGGTAATAGAAGGACTCATGAGTGTGGGCAGGCTTGGACCTTACTAGATTATTATATAAAAATATAAGCAAAATATTTCACTATAAGTTGTGGGTGTAAGAAACATTTAGGAGATTGAATATCTACTAGGAGTAGAACTCTAGTAGAAAAATGATTAAGGTTAAGATAGAGTACTCGTCCCAATGAGGGGGCTAAGATAATACAGAAGATTGATATGATGCATAGGTATGAGGAATCCACTACTTTAATAGGATAGAGGAATGATTATTGGGCCTCACTCACTAGAAGTGGATAGGAGGTAGGTGTAATGACTGATGTGGGACTGGGTATGAAACTGCTTGATATCTAATAAGATGTGGGGGGTGACAATTAATGTGATGGAATAACGAGAGAAATAGGAGTAGATGTCCTCTAATAGTATGATTCTAAAGGCATCCTATCATGGATGCACAATCCTCGTTATCAGAAGTATCAGTAACCAAGCAATCCTATAGTCAATGGATATTATCATCTCATTGTAAGAGGATGGAGAAGATAATTGAATCGACATTGAGCAGATAATGGCGGCATTGTGCATGTGAATGGGTCTCCATACAAGGATTTAAGATATGCTCCAAAGACGGTAAGGTGGATGTGAGAGTACCACATGTATTCATTATAGACTATGATTAGACAAATACATTCATCGATGCAGGTTATTAAATACATGGTCACAAGTTTCTACCAAACCCTCAAGGATGTTGGTTGATCAGCAGGAGCAGTCCTTTAAAAGGGTGGATCAAGTTGAAGATTTTATGGGGATGCCAAAGGGAACCTCATGGGCGAAAGCAGCAATAGTCCATGGTTTTAAGCAGGCCAAGTTGAATGGTTCCCTGTCACTGGTGAGCTACTCTTGCGGAGGTTGTAAAGCAATTCATACTAATGATCACAGTCTAGAAATAACAGCTACTCCATTATGGGGTTAGAATTGTTATGGATGCACAAAAGCTTTAGAATGTCGGACTCAGGTTGATAGGTGCGTCCTTAAATGTAATAGGCCCAAGATCCTACAAGTTAAATTCTACCCCTAGATCGATTACGGCACTTTCTATACAGGGCATCAAGCGTTTATCTTTATATTTTGATAAATTCCATCACGTAGTGTGTGAACCAAATTTTAAGAGAATGTAACTTTAGTGTAAGCAAACTTGTTCTGCAGAATACGAGCAGCGAGTCAAAAGAAATGGATTGATCGCATTTGGAGAATATTTTATTGCCTGCAACTTCCTTTGAGGGATTTGCACTAGATACTAGGAAATAAATGCATAAAAAATGTGCACTAAGGATGGGTCCCTTAATAAATCCTAATTTTATGTGGGTACTTCGTTGGAAATGGTCTTCAAATTTTAGTATTTTGTTTCCTCTTTGGTACTGTTATATGCGGGGTTAGCCACTTACCAACCCCGGACCTCGTGATCCGATTGGTGGTGACAAGCGTAGGCCAAGCCTGTATGGATTCTAATACAAGTCAAAGGTAGTGGTCTCTTCACTCAATGCATAATCAAGTCTTGAAGGTTGCCATTCAGAATAATGGATTTAATCCTTAAAACATGCTTAAATAGTAAATTGTTTTAACCATCCAAAAAATTTCAATAAAAGGGAAATGGTGGGAGCCCACGTTGAAGTCGGGTGGAGAGCAGCTGGCTATTTATCTCTTACATGTGGAGAGTAGAGAGGCCCAATGCACTGAGCTGCTTGATGTAACCGCTGTTTTGCAGTGACCTTGAGCAGATGGTGGCCAATTGTGTTTTAAGGTTATTTGGAGAAGTTACTCAGCCAGCAAGAATGAGTAACCAATGCAACTTGTAACCGCCAAGGAAGACAACAATGTGTTAAAAACATTTTTCTATATCTTTAGAGGATAGCAAAAAATATTTGAGTATTCAATTTCAACAAGCATGTGAAATAGGTTTGATAAATCGTGTGGAAGGGGGTTGGAATGGCTATGTTGGTGTAGGTGGAAGCTACTGGAGGTGCTGGTATTGTCACAATTGCATCCATATTGGTCCTAAAGAAGGGTGCAGCAAAGGCCTCCAAACTATGAAGCAGGGTTCCAAAAAACGTCCAGTAGAGTTTGAAAAAAACATTTTCATTTTATTAATGGTATTGCAGCAAAAAACGTTATTCTCAAATGTTTTTGCATGTATATTTGTGACTCTCTCCCTGATCCGTAGTAGGCTATTGGAGTTGCTTAATCTCATTCTGTACGAGTCCACGATTGAGGGAAGTTCTACAAGTCCAATATATGTGTGTCACAGGTGCTATGCTAAATTTGGATACATCGTCATTGAAGACCCAAAAAAGACCTTATTTCATACTTATGTTATTGTGTGCCTCAATTGACTGAGCTGTTGGGAAAAATGGAGCCACCAAGTGCAAAGTCCAAACCACAGGTCTTGCATTATGGCATCCATGTTAAAAGAGGTAGACCACGATCACCTCAGGCAAATATGTTAAGTATTGGGGATCCTTTTGATGGTAGTTTACTAGCTCGCCAGAGGATTCTGAGTCTTATGTCAAGTAAAATGTATGAGCAAAGGATTATTCCCATTCGAGCTTTTGGATGCGCCAAGGAGTAAATCAGCCACGCCCAATCGAGCTACATAAGAGACTGAACAATGCCTTTATAAAATCCAATGGGAAAAGACAAACTTCTGAATCACCCTAGATGAACCCACAACATCAATTGCTTCTGATTGAGTGCAAACTGAGGTCAGTGTTCCTCAAATCAGTGCAATTTGAGCTAAGGATCCTATTGATTTAGATCAATCTAAAACTAACATAAACTTGAACAAAATTATGCTTCACTTCATGCTCTATGACTAACATACGATGAGATAAAATATTGATAGTATAGATGCAAGCTGTGAACACTAGAAGTATGGAAACGGTCTAGTGGACGGGTGAAAGTTTCTTGAGAAATCAAGTGGATTGTTGTATCAGGACTGCTATGAACCCAAAACTAAGTAACTTGGAGTATCTAGAATGTATTCTCGTACTTCTAGCACGTTCCATTATTGTCCTATTCATTCTTTCTACAACACCATTCTCCTGTGGTGTTCTTGGAACCGTTCTTTCTCTACGTATCTCATTCACTGAATAATAATCATTAAAATCCTTGCTACATTATTCACCACCATTTTCAGCTCTAAGGCACTTTAACTTAGAATTTGATTCATTTTCAACAAGGGTTTTCCATCTTTTAAAAGTCTTAAAAACATCATATTTATGTTCAATACAATAAACACATACCTTTCTTGTAGCATCATCAATGAAAGTAACATAATACTGGGATCCTCCATGAGAAGTTACCTGAGCTGGTCCCCACACATCTGAGTGTACAAGCTCCAATTTTTTCTCCTTCTTAGTTTCCCCAACTTTAAGAAATCTCACTCTCTTTTGCTTTCCAAAGATACAATGCTCACAGAAATCAAAATCTAAATCTTTCAAATCTGATAACTTACCCTTAGCCTTTAAGATCTACATTCATTTTTGACTCATATAACCCAACCGATTATGCCACATGCATGCATCTGAATCTGAATTAGATCATGTTGAAAAGGAATTAGTAATATAGGTAGATAAATATAACGTTCTTACCTTCTTACCTTTACCATAACAAAAGAACCCTTGGTGACTTTCCAAGAGTCTCCTATAAAAGTAACCATGCAACCAGATTCACCTAGTTGCTCTACAGAAATAAGATTCCTCTTGAGGCTTGGCACATGTCTCGCATATTTCAATACCCATGTATTTCTATTCTGTAGTTTTAGATGAACTTCCCCTTTACCTGTAATACTGCAAGGTTCATCATCACCCAAATAAATATGCCTAAAATTACCCTGAACATAATTTCTGAAATAACCCTTATTAGGAGTTGCATGGAAAGAAGCTCCTAAATCTAAAACTCATTATTCAATTCTATTATCTAAAGAAATAATAAGAGCATCGTGCATGACCTCTGATGAAGCAAAATATTTTTCTTTACCTTTGTATAGCTATTGGTTCTCTTTATCCTTTGACAAACAATCTTTCTTTGCATGTCCTTTCTTTTCACATTTCCAACAAGTAATTCCCTTCTGGATTTAGATTTGCTATTCCTTGACTTTGATTTCCCATTACTCTTACTCATTGATCTCTCCTTCTGCCTACCCCTGCTTTCTACATTCAAAGAATTTCCAGATGATGATTCCTCTGTACTCTTCCTGTGAATTTATTCATTCAAGATTATACTAACCACATCATCAAACTTCAAAATATTATTAGCAAATGTTGTGTTACTAACAGCTATTACCAAGTTATCCCAACTATCAGGCAAAGAACATAAGAATAAAAGTGTTTTTACTTCATCATCAAATGGTATTGTAACCAATTTTAACTTATTTACAATAGATCAGAAATCATTCAAATGACTAAATGCAGATCCACCTTCATGCATCTTAGAACTAAATAGTTTCTTCGTCAAATAAACTTTATTTGAAGCACTAGGTTTTTTCATATAAATTAGCAAGAGATTTCATTAACTCTACTGTAGAAGTTTCTTTTGTAATATTGGAAGCCACAGATGCTGCCAAACTCGATCTTATATATCCCAAAGCCTTTCTATCAAAAATCTTCCATTCTTCATCAGTTAGCTTCGTAGGTCTAGATTTCTCATCCAACGGTAAATATAAATCTCTTTGATATAGGTAATCCTTAATCTGCATCTTTCATAATTGATAATTTCGGCCGTCAAATTTATTTACCTTGTATTTGTTTTCTTCTGCTATTGATGTAGCTCCCACTCAATCAGAAAACCCTCTGTGAGTAAATATTTCAACACACAAAACCCTCAAACAAAGCTCTGATACCAGTTGTTGGGGTTAGCACACCGGTTGTATAAATAATATATCATATCTAAGCATACATGAAAATAAAAGCAAATACTCTACCAGAAGAATTATACAAAACAAGATACATAAATCAACACCAAATTTTATGTGGTTCACCCAATGTGGGCTACGTCCACCAAGAAACAAGTCAATCTATTAACCAAAGCTTTGACAAGATATACAATGAATATTTACAATCTTACACCCCTCTCAGATGTACAGTACTTTCTTTCCCTCAAGCTTTGCTTCATCACCAAGAATTCTCTCTCACCAACCTTTTTAGGTCCTCTCTAATTCTTGTTAATCATTCTTACTTCTAAACCCTATCTTTTATGCTTATATAGTCGTTTATAGACTTAGGGCACTTAGCCATGCAATTATAATCAATAGATATATTTTAATGCTAAAAATAGATCTAATTCCCGAGAGTTAATTAAAACATCCTCACACAGGTAACTGATGCTGGTTAGCCATAACCGATGTCGGTTCCTCCCTTGCCTGACCAATGCCAATCCTGAGTGACCGATGTCGGTTCCCCCTTAACCAATGATGGTTACTGTATTTTCCAGCAAGTTTCCATTGCATGCTAAATTGAAGTAATTGAGCTCCACAACTCAACATACCTAGTGCGGGGTAATTTTGGGATGAGAAAATGACTAAGTGTCAGAATGGGTAGGAACACGTGCTCACATGGAAGTGGAGGTAGCACACGAGAGAATGAGTAGAGTTACGTGCGGCACTACGCATAAAGACAAATTAGGGACTTAGCCATTTTCAGGAAGCAGATTAAAAATAGACTTAGAGTTCTCATCACGCAAAGGGTACCTTGGCGATCAATCATTAGCTATTTTTGGATAATATATATGTAGATCACACCTACGCATGGAAGTTATTATTAGGATTAAAGAAAGTTCTATTTATAGGATAATCTATTATTAGCTCCATTGTAAAAGTATGCAATTATTTACGCATGGCTATTTTGGGCACACCTATTATTAGGAGAGTGCATAGTCAGTGAAGGAAAAGTCCCCACCCCTATAAATACCTGGTTGAAGATTGGTTATGGTGCCACCATTAAGATCACCATTGTGTTAGTATTATGTCATTCTGATGTAATTGCATGCATGACTCTCTAAGCACTTATATTGGATACTAAGTATCATATTCCTACTATGTAGTTGTTCCTGTGAATTAATGGATAATTGTGTTTGGATTATGATCATTGGTGTGTCTGAATATGTTCTTACAGTTGATCTTAGTCATGGTTATATGATATGTTTCCTTATTATATATGTTTCCATATTATGATGAAGGTAATGGTTTATTATGTTGAATGGATGCTTGATTGAATACCATTATGGACATGTGTGCTAACATCTTGACAAGAAAATACAAAGGAGGGACCTAGTAGTTGCACATGCTTCGATTGAGCATTCAGATTTGTCTGAATGAGGTGTCGATGCGCATAGCAATTGAGTGAGAAAATAAAAGACTATATTAATCACTAACTTTTCTTTTAAGTATAAATTATTATATGGGTCATTTCGTCTCCCTAGGGTCGGCCTTATTAGAATATCTCATCTACCAAAGACTATATAAGCAAGACATTATCACATTATAACTCGCTTAACATTCTTACAAGGTCTTATTGCAAACATCATTCCAAAAGCACTCACAGGGTTCATAAATCTTCTCTAATCAGTTGCACATCATTTATGGTAGTCCTTATTATAATTTTGAAGCATTCAACCAAGTCAAGGAATCTAGCTTCACCCATCTACAAGCATGCAAATATCAAGGAGTCAATTCTTAACGAGAGCAAAGTTTTTCCAAGCATTGCACAAGGGTTTTAATCAATAAAAGAGTTAGGTCACATAGCTGAGACACACCATATCTCACTACTAACACATTGGGTACATTATATATACTACACAATTAACATGTTATCTTGGTGTCAAGAGACATGAGGGAAACCCTATGGGGTGGGTTAGTTATACACACTTGTACAAGAACTTAGGAGAACTACATGAGGATTGATTTTCACAACGAGGGTATGTAGTGCAACACTTGGATTGGTTCATTAGTTGGGAGTGTGACCGTTAAGGGTGGTTCAACCTCAAATTTACACACATATTTTTCTCCTTTTGTTTGTTAATGCTCTAATAAAGGGTTCTCCAAATTGTTACAGTTTCTACTTTGTTGCAGATCGTCATAAGTCATCCCAAAGTTGTGTGAGCAAGAGAGACACATAGAAAATACCATTTTCTAGGAAAGTGAAGCACACATGAAGTTCTAGACCCAGAAAAATCTTAGGGTCTGAAACTATGCATTCCCTATCATGGACTATACAGATCTTTCCTAGGTTGTATAGCTTTTGTATAGTCCTGCACCTACACATTTCTAGTTCCAAAATCTTCTGTGTAAATCTACATCTCCAAATCTTCTTATTACACTGCTCTACACACCTAGATAACTCCATAATCATCATGAACAACTAATTTCATCTCTCCTTTCATGTTTCTAACTAGTTGCTTATCATTTATCAGTCATATTTTTCATTTCAAGTTTGAATGCATTATTCTCATCATGTATAATTGATGTTGGAAGTTAATTACATCATAATAGTCTACTTATTATTAACCCTTACATCCTTCTTGGTTTGTTACACCATAACATTCTTAAAACCTAACTAAACTAAATGAGGGTGTAAACATTTACATGAGATTATTCTAATCTAATCAATTTATAATTAAACATGCATAATTAGAATAATGCATTAATACTTGCAACAATGATAAAACAATATATCAAACACATAATTCAGGAGATGAAGAATTAGTTGTACAGTGTAGAAAAAAAATCTAGATGTGCAAATAGGTGGAAATGACAAATCAAAAACTAGAAATGCTTTGTTAGTAATCCTCGAACAAGAAATTGAGTTGGTGTAATACCATAGGTATTATATACGGCCTAGACCCAGAAATATACAGTCCTGATTAGAAGTCTGTGATCTTGGACCCTTTGACAGATAGAATCTATAATTTCTTGTGTGCTTTATTTTTCTAGAAATGTACTTCATTTTATGTCGTTCTTGCCCGCACGACCTTGGGATGAGCTGTAACGACTTGTAACAAAGTGTCGACCTTATAAACATATAAGAGCCTTCATCAAATCATTAGATAACCATAAGGAGAAATCATGTGTGTGGTGAGGTTGGACTACCCTTGGTTATCAACCCAACCAAACCAATCTAAGTGTTACACTACATGCGCTTGTATAGGATCAAGCCTCGTGTAGTTCTCTTAGGTATTTGTGTAAATGTGAGTGTGATTTAAGTCAGCCCCCTATGGGTGTCATTGTGTATCTTGACACAACGATAATGGGATAACTATATAATAACAAATGTACCCATCGCAATAGTAGTGTGGTGTGGTGTGCTTCATCTAGGTGACCTAACCCTTTGTCCCTTGAAACCCTTTGACAATACTTGTAGTGAGTTTTCTCTTGATAAGACATGGCTCTATGACTTTTTCATGTTTAGAAATGGAGGAAACTAGACTTTTTGACCTAGTTGAGTAATTCGAACTCGTAGTAGTGATTGTTCTAAATGATGTACGAATGATTTAAGAAGATCTGTGAGAGTCGTAAGTACTTTTAAAGTGATATTTACAAAAGTAGCTTGTAAGAGTGTCAAGTGAGTTATAAAGTGATATTGGCTTGCTTATACAGCCTTCCACACGTGAACTATTTTGATAAGGTCGACCCTAGGAAGGTGAAGCGACACAGTAAAGATATTCACATTGAAAGTAGAGTCAATGAATATCAAAATTCAAGATCGTACAAGTTAGCCAAGACTGAATTTCACATCATGGCCAAATTGTATAGTCCAAGATAGGAGAGATGTGATGCAAAATGGAAATTTCTAACATAATGCAAAGGGATAGTTTACTGCTTTGATTCATTAATATTTGATGAATTTGCGACAAAGCAAAGGGTGGAGATGAGCAAGTCACGAAAGAGCTAAAGAGATATATGGATTGGACTTAGAATGTGAGTATTTGTCTTGGCATGGGAGCATAACCAAACTTGTTATTGCCAAAGGACAAGTTACAAAATTGTATAATGCATTCGACATACAATCATGTGTAGTGCAATTTTCCTGACCCTTATATGTGTAGGTAGTAGAGTATATACGTTTAAAATTTAACTTTTGGTACAAAGATGCTTTAGAAATAAATAAATTGTTTCTTTTACAAATTCAATATCATTGTTATATTTGTGTTGATGCATGGTCCTCATGTCATATATGCACTAGTGCACCTTTGCATAGATAGACCACTTGAATTCAAATTAGGACCCTAATGGAACAAATATTGATACAAAACATGGGAGAGAGTAGAAATAGAAAACCAAAAATAGTAAGGAAATAAAAATCAAGGGTTAGAAGGACCCACTAAAGGAAATGACGAAAAAGGTAGAGATGAAAAGAAATGTAGGGGGATTACCCTAGATCAACCCAGAAATAGGGAAAGAGTAAATTAAGAGATAAAGGAAACAAGGGAAAAGAAACAAAATGAAGCTCAGACAAACGAGGATATAAAATTGATAAGAGAAGAATGTGTTTGAAGGTGTTGAAAACATGACAAGAGGAGTCAAAATTTTATAAACATTAAGAAAAGACACCAATAAGAGACAAACTTGAAGCAATAATATATGGACACAAAAATGCACTAAGATTATAGTAATTAGCAAGTCTCGTGCTAAAATTAGGTGTCTACAATATATAATTAAAATATGAACTATCCTAATAATGATATCATGACTTGTTTGGCTCAAATATAATGTTGATATATGTAGTAGTTATTGTGTGAAACAAACGAGTGTTCCTCAAACATAATAATATATGAATGTTCCAACACAAGGCATATACCATTATTAGCATGGTTCAAGTCAGAAATTGATCGTGAGAGATTTGAGACTTCTTATTCATCCTGATGATCAAAGATATGTAGCTCTATTCATCAGAGAGACAATCCAAGACAAAGTTAATCTACTTACAAGTCGTCAGTACAACTCTTCCTTACATAATTAATAGTCAAATTCCTTTCTTCAACTTCAAATCTAGAGACGCAACCAAAAATCATTATACTAGTCGAAGTCAAAAATTATTAAGTGAAATGCGTCAACAATTTAACTCTTATATTTAATCTAATTTGTCTCCCACAAATAACGATTTGAATTGTAAAATAAGAATCGTATTACCCCATCATGGTTAGAACTCCGTGTATCTCAAGTAAGGTTAAGAAACCAAAAGAAACAGTAGCAGTTGAAGCACGTGTTAACCGCAAAATAAGAAAACGCGTCAAGTTTGACTCCAGCGGAGAAGTCGTGTGGTAACACGACAAGCAAATCAACTGAATCTTTACAATGAAAGCAAATCAACTGAATCAACCCACCAAGGTAGGTAGGAATGAGGATACTTTGATTTAGAGTTGGAAGTTGGACGGGTCGGTGCCCGGGAAAAGAAAAAAGTTACCTAGGTAGGTAGTGGTACGTACTTACATGTCCGAACCCACTTGCATACCGTACGGTGAACAGCTCTTATTAGTCTGTCACTCAACAAACATATTCCTATTTCCTTCCTTTCCTACCAAGTAACAGCACGCGCCTCCGAATTTTCCCAGTCAAGTCATTTCTCACCGTGACGTGGCGGTGGCTCCGCCAGCAAATTCATATGAGTATTCAATTTGCACTCTTCGTCTTGTACTTGCAAGACTTCCTAAAGAATATACGGTATGTATCCATATCCTTCCAAAAAGATAATGTTTTCGACTTTAATTTCAAAATATCTCATTCACTCCGAATATTAATTAGTCTTACATTATCAATTAATCATGTATTTAGATTTGAAGTGTGGGGTCCATATTTCAAACAAAACCATTTCTAACATACAAAAAGAGTTTTCAATTTCATATTTAAAAACAGATTTTTAAATTCAAAGACCGATTCTTTATTCTTTTATCTCTTTAGTTTTTGACATTATCTTCATGTTGTGCACATTCAATGATAATTCGTCGGAAGGCGTCCACCTTTGAAGATGTCCCTGCTAGAAAGTGCCAAATTCCAGCAACTTTTTCCAGCAACCAATTTCCGTCAAACTGTTCATGCCTACCTATACTTTCCAGATTGAGTAAGCAGAGGGCATTGAGCCAATTATCAGTGATTTTCTTCTCCACTTTGTGTGAGAAATCTTTCCAAAGACCGGACACGATCTTCTACTCAAAGGGAGAGAATGAATAAATCACCGCCTTCATATGCATTGCTAAACCCTTCGCCATTTTTGCAGTCTTTTTTGTGCAAAACGTACAGTTTTCTATGTAAATTACCAAGTGGCTTTGCTTATATATGTAGTGATTATTGATGTCTTTATTGTTGATGATATATTCTCAATTCTGCTTAATTTGCTCTTCAAATCCGATAACTCACTCCGGGTAGCCTAAGAAAAAATCAACATCAAAGCGGTAAATGAGGTGATATTTGGGACCCCCATTATTGGAAGAGGTATCCGACTAGGAAAAACATCATACTCCCAACCTGTGCCAAAATACGAGCTTTGGAACACGGTGTGGACATCCATTAAGGCATAAAAGATAGAGGAATGTTGTCAGATGTTGTAGTTGCAAATGCCAAAATGTGGAACATTACACAAGGCACGCGAACTGTTTGACAAAATGCCTTAAAAAAGGTCGTTTAATGACATCGTTGATTGCCGGATTGATGGCTTCCATTAATTTAGTTGCTGAAACAATTGCATAAAAGTTGGCTCATGGCATTGGCAATCGCACCGGTTTATACACTTTTACCAAGCTATAATTGTCTTGGTAGCGTATATATTGTACAATAGATGGTGATGTGAAATTTGCATTCATCAAGATTTTCATGTTCACAAATAAACTTGTTCTGTCTTATTCTCTTTGCATTTCTAATATTTTAGATTCTACAGTGGTAAGGTTCTCGATCCTGTTCAAGCCTATGTTCCCAGTCCTTTATATTTTGGTTCGGATCTGCATCATAACCATTGCAAGCACATTGGAAACTTTTTCAGTAAGAGAAATTTGGCGGAATTATTTTTTTAGAAGTGGGTTTATTTCTCAAAAATCTTCTCCAACAACTCACGTGCCTCATGTGTGTTTCCACATTTTGCATTCATGTCCACCGAGGCATTTGCAGCTATACCATCTGTTAAAAATCCACATTCAATTATGCTCACATGTATTGCAGTTTCCATTTTAGCACAGGTCGGGAGGATGCTGGGAAAGGTTGTAGAATTTGTCTTCACATCTGCCAATTGCATTTCCATAAAGGTTTCTAGTGTCTTTTCAACAAACCCGTTAGTGCATATCCTACAATCATGACAGGTCATGAAACCACATCTCTTTGACGCATTTTTCTAAAAAGACTCAAAGCCTTATCAAGAACACCATTTTGTGCATATTCTGCAGTTATTGCATTCCATGACACTGATGAGCCATTTTGTCAAACAATTCATGTGGAAGTGTTTGCTTGGTTCCTGTAGATCACATGTGAATATAGGTTTGGGAGTATTTACATCCATAATGCATTTTTTATTTGAATCCTAAGAATGATGCAGCTTATTTTCTTCTCTCAAACATCTATGCATATGTCAACACGTGAGGTGAGGCTCAAATGATACGGAGATGGATGAAAGATACAAAGATTAAGAAGATCCTTGGATGTAGTTGGATTGAAGGCCAGGAGACATATCATAAATCATAGATCGCATCTACAGAGAGAGGAGATCTATGCAAAGTTGGAGAAAATGGCTTGTGAGATGAAGGCAACAAGTTATTTTTCATATTAAACACATATACTTAATGATTTGGAAGTGGAGGAAAAAGAATTATTTCTCTACCACCATAGTAAAAAGTTGGCAACTATATTTGGTTGGTTAAACATGCCCCCCCTGGAACAACTATTATAGTTGTCAAGAACCTTCGATTATGTGCTCATTGCCACACTGCAGCGAAAATTAACTTCGAGATTGTTGCCAGAGAAATTGTTGTGAGAAAATAGGAACCATTTCCTTCATTTTAAAAAGGGAGAATGTTCTTGTGGTGATTATTGGTGATCCTAAATGAAGTAATCTAAACAAATAAGCTTGCACTATTATAATGTGCCATGTGCCTGATTATTCTCAGTTTCTAGAAAGATTTTTAGTTTAGTTTTAAGTTTGCATACACTTCACTATAAATTACAACTCCAACAAACTTAACATTGTTATCCTCTCTGGCATAATTTGCAACTCATGTGCAATTGCTAGTATTTATACATATTTGACACTTCAACCTTTTATACTAGTCAAAGATGCAAATCTTATTAGTGCACAAGTGTTATTGCTCCCCTCCGAAAGTTGAATTTTAATATAGAATTTTTTATTAATAATCATCAATGCATTTAATTTAAAAAACTAATATGAGTATTCTAAAAGAGATCAATAAATTTATTTGAAAGTTTCATGACTTAATCCAAAATAGCCCTTAGAACAATTTTTTTTTTATAATTTCCAATTTTATTCTTGCTTTCATGAATATCAAAATCGAGTTCCCACGTACATGAAGAAAATGTTGTCACCCTATTTAGGGATCCTTTCAGTTTATTGTCATGGTTGCTCTCATCAACTCTACATTGAATGTGTTCATAACCATCCATAGAATGAGCATTTATACCAATTGTGTTTTTTAGAACTTAAAAATGAAGATCATTTTTTACTCGAGTGTCTTGTCAACTCACATCATTTTCAGTGTGAGACCAATAAGTGGACAATGCCCAAGAAGGATTGGGAAATAAGAATAAACTTATTTTGTAATAAAGGGAGGGTGAAGATAGAATGCCATTACATTACAGAGTGTGGAGCATATAATGACATCTATATCAAATATGAATTTGACAAATTAATCAACTTATTTAAGGAGGCAAGACTTGAAAAGATGGCCATTTTTTATTTAGATAAACAAAACAAGATCCAACATCAAAAATTGGTTGGAAAGTTTGCAAGATTGATAGGGCAGCATTTGTGTCCAACTCTTGTGCTAAAGTGAGGCTCTTTTGTTTTAACTCTTGGTACTATAGACTATTTAGTCTCTTTGACATTATTAAAATTATTCATTTCTTATACATTCATGAAATATATCATTTTCTTTTTAGTGATTCTTGTGAATCCTTGAGGAGCTTCATTCAATGCGAGGCGCAGAGATGTATAGCCTTTTGTATATCCATTAAACACTTCAATTTCAACAAAAAAACACTCAAATTGAAGTTTTCATATACAAACAAATCCAAGAATATCGCTTCTTACTTTCAAACAATGCACTTTAAAAACTTTAAGAAATCACATACCCAAACAACATGATCCACATCCTTAAGACCGCATATATTTTAATCGTTTCAAAATTTATGACATTCAAATAATAGAATCATTGTTTCTCAATAGGGGAGAGGACCCCATAACTGTGCACCCTAACTTTAGGGGCACGTAGATATATGTAGGGGTCTCGTCAACATAAAAAAATTATATCATCGTATAGTGTATCATCATGCCACATCAGTATTTTAGTTTCGCGTGTTTATTTGGAGAGAAAAGTAGTTTTTGAATTGATTTAAAATGAAAAAAAATAATATAAAACATTTGAAAGAGGTACCAATGACCAAGCACCCTATGTGTCACATTGCAATTGGCTCTTAAAAAGTGTCATTAATCAAATAGTGAATGACCATTAGTCATTTTTTCAACAACCAATGGTGAAAATCAATGTACATATATTGGTACCTCCACAATTATGGGGTCCTCTCCCCTATAAAAATTATTAGAGTTTTTTTTTCATTACTCTTTCAATTTCTTTAAAGATATGCATTGATGCTCACTTTGTGCAATAAATTCGTGTAATATCTTCTTCATTACTTGGGGGCCCTTGAAGCATTCTTAACCTCCAGTGGATAGTAATATTTTTTCTACAAAGAGACCAAACGGCCGAGACTACCTGTAAACTACAAAAAAAAATTAAAAAAACAAAAATTAACTAACTTGAGATTTATGCCCAACCACAAACCGCTTCAACCGGCACCCCGTTCGTTATGGCATTGGCGAGGAAGATCCTATTCCAATCAGACAGGATATTCCTATATCCAAAGTAAGCTTCAATATATTGACCTACACCATTAGACCGTGTCAAAATAGGCAAGGAAGTAGTTTGGTGCATGCATATTTATTTATCCCTCGTCTCGCTATATTTAGATAAATTGAAACTGATGAAGTTAGTCTCTTTGTTTCTTTTCTTTCAAGAGTGATCCGTATGAAAAATGAATACTAAATAGACATGTATCCCTGAAAGGTGGCTATTTCATAAAACACTAGGAAAGCACCAATGTCATAAACTTCATATAGATCCGACACCACATACTCCAGATCTATCATACATCCACACAAGTGAATACTGAAAATATTCATGACTTAAACAGCCCTTGTGATTTGATCAACTGGACATATATTAGGAACGCCATATTCAATCAGATCACTATTTCCTCAGATTGACATAAGTTTCCTCAACACATAACGTAGTGCATAATGTTTCCATGCCACCCAAAGGAGTTGTGCCTATAGAACTCATACACAAGTGCCCCATATTTTGCAGATCAAGTGTGTCTCTTTGAAATGTTTATTTCCCACAAGTAGGAAGAAGCTGTCCTGAGAAGTTTGTGATAGCCCAAAACTAAGCCTCTCAAGAAAGAAAGCAGCTCTGCAAATTATTATAGCTGCTTCAAATAGGCTGATACTCGGAACATGAGTTCTATAGGATCCAGACAGAATAAGCCTAGGCTTATCCATTGGCATCTTTATGATTATATTATCTGTACACGTCAATTTTTTTGCCATAATTTCAAAAGATACACACTCATGATAATATTCACACAGCAATAACCTTGTCAGGACTTGAAATCTTCCGCTCACCCTTCCTACATCACTCCTCAGAAGCCGGTATCATTATTTGTAGACTTTTTGCAATCAGTTAGTTTAACCACCTACAAGAAAGCTATTCCCATTTTGCTGATGGCAAAACATTGTTATCTGCTCTGCTCAAATGTACAAATGATTCTTAGCAGGTTCAATGCCATGCACAATTACAGAGCACAGTTTGTAAATGAATTTAGTAGAGAAATATCTGAGGCATTCAACTTGTTACAACTCAAGATGGGCGACTGGGCATCCCAACTAGATACACCAAAGCAACATCACTTTAATGGGTACCATAACCAATGGTTTCCCACTTGAATGGAGCAACTGAATTAATTGTTGGGGGTCCCTTGAACAACAGGCATACACAGACACAAACTGTTGCAGTAGCCAGCAGGGAGTAAAAAAATGGACGATACATGGCTCCATGATAGCCGGTAATTCTAGATACTTTCTTGGAGGTAAGTCTTGCACACTGACCACAATTCTGGGGAAGCTTATGTACTGTTGGCTGACAAAAGTTTGCGTCTGAACATTGTGTTCCATCAGTTCCCTGAATTGCACTCTCATTCAATGAAGGTTCTTTCAAAATGGTTATAATTAACTGAGCGCTCACGCTATCCATCAATTTTCTTACAACCAACCGATTATATGAGTGATTATTTCTCATCAAGGCATAGGCATGTGGTGTTTGTTGGTTTGCATCCAAGGCTGTGGTCCAAGCATGTAAGCCAATCTGCAACACAAAAAAAGAGATCAAAATTGACTATAGAATTGTCGTCTATCAGCTATAGTGGTGAAAGCACATTTTCTTTCCTCACCTTTCCCGGATCACTGGTCAAAGCATCAACAATATCCTCTGCATTTTGCATACTTGCAGCTAAATGCAGTGGTGTAAGACCACCCGGGCCAATCACATCTGGACTAAATGCAAAGTTTCCATTGGCACTTGATAAGGGTAGATAGCATAACAACAAATCCACAATTTGCCTGCAATTTCTCTTCACTGCCCTGTGCAGCAAGTGAATTTCTGACATTACAGCCAATGCCTCTTGAATTGATCCTTCTTCAGCATACATGCTAAAGAAAATATCCAGAATTCTTTTAAGAAGAGCATTCCAATCCCTTTCCACAGCATAAGTTAAAAGAAACTTGAAGCGGCCAGGCAAGCCTCCAGGAGAAGGAGGCTTCTTCTCAGAGTAGGAATTTCTTTGGAAAAGCCATCCAAGCTCATTCAAGAAACTTACAACATCCTCTTGGTTGCTTATTTTCACATCATCTTGAGAATGCATTTTTGAATGCTTGTTTGTTACTATCACCTCACAAGGTATGTCAATGTCACCTTCTAGGCTTCGGAGCTCTCTACAAATTGCACTATCTGCCACAATGACTGGAAAGCTGTTCCCTTTCAAACCTCGCTCAACCTGCATAGTACTTCAGTGTTAGAACATGAAGACAAGCAGCAGCAGGATAGATTTCCAAGAACAGGAAAAGCACATGAGATATCTTTATTAAACTACCTCTACAAATAAACGGCCCAAAACATCTGGTGGACCCCCTGAGAATGTGTGCTCAATCATAGAACACGTGTTGAAGAGTGTGGCACTGCATACTTGATGATCTTGTGGAACAACATTTTCTGAAACATATTTCCCCCTGTAAGCACAAAGAATTCTGCATCCAATATCCCAAGGATATTAGAATTGTGTCAAACTTTTCAATTCTGCAAACATTTATTTTCTATGTACTCCCATAACTGTCTTACACAAGCTTACTTTGTACCAGGAGTCATCAAATTATGGCCTGTGAGAATAAGTCTGGTTTCTTCACCAGCTACTACTGCAATAGGCCTGACTGAGAGAATTTTAGGAGCTTTCAATGACCTACGAGATCTGCAGAACTCAATCTTGCCTGCAGAGAAATTGACATAGAAATGAGATATAATATTTATTAACAAAATAGACCTTGAATAAGTACTGGCAAGGATTCAAATACTAGTCTTAGAGGAGTCTTTATAAAAAATATCTGATGCTTACCACTTTTAAACGAGACCAATTGCTGTTCGGCTTGAACCAGTATTCGACCACTTTTCCAAAAATCACTACCACAATCCTTAAAAAGCAGTAATTTCATGCGTTCTTGTAAGTCCCCCCTCAGCTGTGGTATAAACAGATTAATGTTAATAACCCCTCAAAAATTAACGCTATACAGGGTTTTCAATATATTCAAATGCTTCTGATAACGCACATGCCTGGTCCCATACAGCCTTAGGCATGGAGGCAAATACACTAAGTATCACACAACCAGGCCTTATATAGCTCTCCATGTCTGATGGACTGTAAGACAGCCATTCCAGTATCTGCTTAAGATAAAAAAAGAAAGAGCAAATTATATAATCTAGACTCTACATTGAAAGATTAGAAAGAAATACAGAAAAAATATAGCAATTCATTTTACAGATGGTTCTCGTCAGCAACACCAATCATACATAAAATAAACTCACCTGGGTTCGCAGTGTCTGAGGGAAATCACTTGGGTCTTTGCCAAAAAGTTTGAAAATAATTCTACTTGTTCGTTCCTGATATTTAAATGAGAAAAAGAAAACTTATCAGTTATATTCATATACTCATGCTCACAGAGCTATTAAGACATGAGTAGGCGATTTACAAAACACACCTGTGTATCTGAATTGGAACTTGTTGGAGACTGATCTGACCCTGATGATGTATAATGCTGGTAACTGCTCTTTCCAGAATTTGATATGCGGATTTTGTAGTGCCCATCATCACTAGGACTTTGATCAGGTGTTAACTCAATTTCCTCGCCAACTGAAACACTCTCGTTCTCCTTACTGTCATCCCTTGAATGCAAAGGAAAAAATTTCTGGACAACCGGAGGTGATGAAGATGGGCTTCTTGATGACAGTCTCTCTTCCATAGGATTGAAATTAGCAAAAGACTGCCTTGAAGTCCATTGATTTGGGGAGTGGGTATTTTTTAAAATTTCAGGGAGATGCAAGGGAAAACCCAGACCATCGCGAGAGGTAGAATGTTCTGCAACTTTATCACGGCTACCTGAACCTGCCATACCATTAACAATTCCAGATGCAAAATTGGCTGGCTTGATGCCAGGAAATTGGTTATTGACCAGTTCATCATGACTCTGAAGATTTGAAGTCTGCTGCCTCATCAAAGATCTATGCAGAAGACTCAGGGCTTCAGGGCGTTGTATCAAGGTTGAGAGGACCCTTACCATTTCGATGTTAGCCACAGGGGACTAAGACTATTTGTCTGTAGAACGTGGACCTTAGTATCTTGCTTTAGGTGTTTGTGGTTGCATGTCTTGTGAAATGTTGAGGTCTATTGCACTGTGAGTCCGCATTGTATTTGTGGTTAAATCTTCTGAAGACGACAGGGATTTCAATTTTGCTTAAGCATTGTACAAGATAATCCTTGTCTGATAGCATTCGGCCTAGCAATTTGTCCATGGTGTCATCAACTAGAATGAAGAGCAATCAGGGAACAGGAAATTGAAGACACGGATCAGTCTAGGTTTATCAAAGCTTTTCTCAATGTCAATCTAATGAAAATTTAAACAAATCCAGAGGCCTTACCTTGGAGCTGCCTGGACAATACAGTTACAAGGGCCAGCAATATCCAAATTTTTGAAAGCTCCATTAACATGTCCTGATAAAAGTCCTCTGCATCCATTCTCCTCTGGTTGTGCTTTTCTCCTTCGTTTGTTATGTCCTGCAAGTCTACGCCTGCAGCTTCTCTTTCCTTCGTCAAATTCTTCAAGTGGATGGAATCTGCAATATCATGAATGCTATAAGATCCATGTTTCTTCTTAAAAATTAATGGAACGAAATACCTCAACAAGGGACATGGAAATGGATTATATTGAAACTTGTAATTTTAGAACAACATTAACATTGGGAAGACTGGGAAAACCCTATATGCATGTGAAATTCAAAAACTTCATCGAGGTGTAAAAATTCTCTGGATACAAGTGCGTTGAACCTGTGTTATCCAGAAAAACTCTTACACATTGATGCCCTGCGAGAGTGACACTCAAAGACTGACATAATCAGCTCTAACGTTTCATGGCTTTATCAGCAAATCCATCAATACAAGAAGGATTTTTTACAACATACCTGCTACATTGTTGACAGAACCGCTGCATAATATTCCCAACCAGGGTTTTGGAAGCTTTGGAATGGGACTCGCATACTTTGTGTCTTCTGTGGTAATCCTTGGCAGCTGTTAGATCTGTTCGGCAATTGTCCACTTGGCATGACGGATAAGGGGTCACGGATGAACCAGATCTGAATCGCTTATTGCTCTTTGAATTACTCTCATCACCATATGAGCCTCCGCCAAGCTTCAATGTAAGGCTACCGGCATCTTCTTCTACTTCAGACGAGCATTTTCTTTTATTGTTTTCGGGCCATGCATTCGAACTAAAATTTAAATTTCTTGAAGGAGCTTCGGCATCGTGAATAATAGAATTCCCCCTTCCATGGCTGTTTTCCTCAACGGGCTTTGCCAGGAACACTCACGCTTGTCCCAGTCCCAGGAATTCAAACTCCAACCTGCGTTTCGCGCTTGGCTATTATAATTTCCGCCATGTTTCTGCTGAGAAAACTCTCCGGGGGGAAACGGATTTGAAAAGTATGCAATCTGCGCACCTGCTTCATTTTCCATTTTCTGTCACGCTAATGGTTAGATCTCCTTCAATCCTTGCAGAATTTAACTTTTGATTTTCAAAACGCTTGAGTAGTGGAAAACAGTCTTGAACAATAACCTCGAGTAATTTAGGCGAGACAAGCAATCCTTATTCTGCCAGGTTTCAGAACAAGCCACTACCAATAAATCCAGAAAGCTTGTCTTGAACAAGATTGACTCTTCAATCAAACCAAACGTTTGCAAAGCCTTCCGCACAAGCTATTGAATTTGCATCAAAACTGCAAAATGATGTTTCAACTGACCCGTTCCGAGGGTAAAAGTCCGCACCAGTGACTTATTCTCGATTTCCGAAGGCAGAGATGTGTCATACTACGTCCGCCGAATGCTTCGAATCCTAAATAATTGATATCTTTACAATATTTAATGCTCCGGTCCTCATCCGGTACTTGGAAGAAGATTGGGCAGGTTTCACAATATTTTCTTAATTCAAACCCTTCATCTCCAAACTACACTTTTCCTGTTCATTTCAAAAGTGAAAACGCTGAATAAGAAAGATTTTAAGCAGAAATTAGACAAAAACTACGTCTTTCGTACAGTACCAAGACGTTTCCGGTCTATTAACCCTTAATCTGACATGTTTTTCGCGAATTCCTGCTGTATAATCCCAAAATCTGGCATTTTTTAACCGCTACGAAGCTTTTCAACAAAGGATAAACACACAAATTTCATCTATGAACTTCCTTTGCACAGAAATGAGGCCGTAACAGTTATTAATTTTTAAAACCCTAAGAAAACTGCTCCGAATGAGATCACGAAAAATAAACATGTTTTCACAGGTTTAAAGCTTTACCTACCGTAAAAAAGAAACTCTTTCTCCGTTTTCAACCTGTACAACGTCCAGGTTTTTACCGGATTTTTAAAAACAAAAAAAAAGACCGCCAACCGTTCAACTTCAACGCAGAAATACCTAGCGAAATTTCTGGTTAATGAAAATGGACCAAAAGCAAGTTCCAGCTTGTCAAGCCATATCAAATCCAACGAAAAGAACACCGTCCAAGATTTACTGCAACATACAGAATTTTCGCGAGGCTTTTTTGGTAGTATAGGCTTCGTTACGCGGTCAAATTTTTGTTCTTTTATATTTGAACACACGACTCTGCAAGCTCGAGTCTTTTTCGTACTTGCGGGTACAGACAAAACTGAACTTGAAAATTTTCAAAAATTCAGATAATTACGGCCGATCTTTTCCCCGCGTGTCGCCGGTGTCTTCCCTGCCGGAACGTCTTTGGCAGTGGCCGACAAATTTGTCAGCGCGGCAAGAATATGCATGACGTGGCATAAGATATTCAATCCTTCCACTGGATGACGTAAGCAATCCTGCGGTATACTTGTCTACGGGGCGAGGACCACGCCTTAATAATTCCGTACAAGAAAATAAAATAGTCCTTTTTCAAGTCATTGGTTTTTTTTAATTTTAAATTTCGTTTTCATTTATTTCTAATATTGCCACGATCGCTTTTATATTTTTTTTATGGTGGGGACACATTTTGTACTTAGCAGATATTACCAATCTCGGGAAAAATTATAAGAAGTATTAGTTTAAATCCCATTTATTTGCCTTATAAAGCAAGTCATTCATGTGGTCTACCTTTTGCCACAGATGGTGCCTCCCTTAGTTTATTACGAATGTTATTTTAAAATGTTATGGTTGACATCTGAAAATTAAATTATATTTTTATGTTCAAAATTTTATTTAAAAAGTTAAATATTATATATTATATAATTTCATATTTCATAGTTGATACAATTGAAACTATTTTTTATAAAATATGAAATATGAATAAAATAAAATTATTAGAAATATTTTATTATTAAAATAAAATCATCTTAATATATTATGGATAAAATAGAAACATTTTTTCATTTTGATTTTTTTTTGTTTTTAGGTTTTGATTTTTAATTGGTTTTTTTATTTTTAATTTATTTATTTTTTAAAAATATATATTAGACAACATTGAAATTTAGGTCTTATGTTGAAATTTGAAGGTCGAACTTGAAAATCAAAGGAACTCATCTTTTAAATTGCAAGCATGCAGTAACGAGTCTTTTTAATCAATTTTTTTTCATGGCAAATAACTTTGTTCTCTGTTATAATTCGAAGTAATTTTTTTCATGTTCTCTGTCTCATAAGCATTAATAGTGTTTCAGTCTCTTCCAATAATTAATTTGTGTAGCATTGATTTTTATTAAAAAAAACTAACCTATGCAACTATGAATGCATAGACGCTCCTAGGGTTTTAGACTGATTGGTCACGGTAGGATTGCGTTAAAGCACCTCCCAACTAACAAGTCTTAGGTTTGAGTCGCCTGATGTAACATGTGTTGGGGGAGTGGGCAAGGGAGGATTAAGCCCTAGGAAAACTAGGCAATTGCCTTGGGCACCAACAATTAGGAGGTGCTTAAATCGAATGATTTTCTTTATTGTCAACTATTTATATGTGTTAGCATTAAAAACACTTTACCTAAAGATTCAATATCAAATGAATCATTTATTGATATTTAAAATATAGTAACAAAAATTTCATGCATGCACGTAAAAATGTACTAGAGTAGTTTTGCAATTAAACACAAATATAACGTATTTATGAGCTCATATGATTTTGTCGGTATTGTCACCCATTCTCCAACGTAACTCCAACTTATGTAGGTGTGTAATATTTACTCGTAAAAGGTTTGTGTAATTGTTATAATGTCACTTGTGTATCTAATAGAGGTGAGTATTATTAAAGAAAAAAAGTATTTAATTCTCCATTCCTAATTTTTTGGGAGGAAATGTGTGTAGTCACAAAATCATGCACTTTAGACATTTTATTTATCCCGGTCTCATACTACTATTTAAAAGATTCTTGAGTGAATAAAGTAATAATTAACACCTGTCCCTTTGGCCATCTTATTTATTTTATTTCGTAATGTGCAACCTATTGCACCCATATGCCCAGTCAATTTTGTACCTTCCACGTAATTTTAGCCTCGGCTGGGGTGCCCAAAGTTAGTACGGGGGCGCTCTAGTCCTACCTAGGGGCACCCTGATCCTTCTAGCACTTTCCCGCCACTTTTTGGGCCTCTTCTAGCCATTTTTTATATTTATCTTTCTGTTGGTCGGCCTTTGCAGTTAATTGCAAAATTCAAGCAAGAGAACCCTATAAGTATAAAGTTATGAGACCATAATGAGGGACCTAACATCATACACTATTATCACTCCATCTAGAGTTGCATCCATCTATTGCATTGGCATCCACATAGCTCCATCATCAAGGCACAAGCTAGGACATCTGCATCACACTTCATAGGGGGAGGGATTCTATTATATTCCATGCACACATCCTACTACATTTTATACATTTAGCTATTGCTCATTATTTCACAAAGTACGACTGACACAAGATCACCTAGGGCACGACATGCACATGCACACCAGAACTACATTCGGGTCCGAAATGTAGTGCGACACTCAGTTTAGTAAGCCCACTATTGTGGCAGCTGAGGTCAATTCGACCCATTCATTATGCATTGTTTTTAGGGTTTTGATACTTCATTTTGTCTTATTGTAGGTTATTTCTTCCTCTTGGAATATTTGGAGCATTCGGTGTAGTACAAGAAAATTGATGCGACAGGCAGGTAGGGCTTCAGATCACCTTCTGACCCTATGAGCACCAGTTCCACACATTTTTCCCAAACCAGGGCACCCATATTCCTTGTCAGAGCACCCGTAGGCACCCGGTCCAAATATGACACCCAGATCTACCCTTTTCGACACTCCAGCACAGTCGTTCCTACTTTCTATTTTTTTGTGCATCACTACGACACAATCTGACAGCTACCATTTATCAACTGAGTTCTTTCCTTTCCCTTCTTACACATTAGGGTTTTGATTTCATTAGTTTACTTCTCTTAGCTACTTGGTTTAGTTAATTTTAGTTAATCACCTGGTCCAAATATTGCTCTTCACCCTGGAAGATACATAAGCATTTTTATTGTTTGGTGAAAAATGGTGGTTTATTCAATTTTGAGTCCCATCACTTACTTAAATCAAATTTGCAAGAAACCTTATATTGAAAAAATATTTATCAGATTTTGAACACCTCTTACAATTAATTATCTCCATCCATGGAATATTTCTTATCCTTCTTGGATAATTTTATAGAATAATTTTATTCTTTTTATATAGCAGTTTATTTACATCTGTAATTTATTATGATCCTAATGCAAATTTTAAAATATAAGAATGAAGATTTTTTTTTATTTACTTGATGGAAAAAAATTATTAATTGAAATTGTGAGAGGGATGTCCACTTCAATTATTACCTAGGGCACTCTTAACCTTTAATCCAACTCAAGAAGTGGAGCATCCACACCAACGCCATGGTTATAGTCGCACGGCAATTCAAATCATGACCTCCAATGAAGAGGGTTCGCAAGCGAACTCGTTTATTGATTTCCCTCATACAAAAAAATTATGAATGAATATGCTAACTCTTATGCAAGAATCAAACCTATTTGGGTAGATAATGCGAGTTATTATTAATGTTGTCATATTTTTTACTAAAATTAATGGTATTATGTGTCTTGATCGTTCGAGTTATCTTCTCAGTGATTTTATTTCATCAAGTAATCTTATCGACTCTACTCCTAAGAATGTCAGTGCACATATTACATGGAGTAATATGATATGAGTTGTGGAGCACATTACCAAGTCATTAGATCACTTTGATTCACCGAGTATTTTTTTATCATGGTACTTTCATTGAAAGCTCAATTATTTTTCACCAGACATCAAACCATTTCTCCACTTAATTACGCCAAGAGACGTTCCTACAATGGAAGCCAGGGGTGTTATGGAGTGAGTTGTTCACTTTTATTTTTGTTATTAAATATGAATTCCATTTGATCGTTCCAATGACAATTAACTGACGTTTGATATTCATAATATAAAAATTATTTGGTTGCTAACTATATTTAATACTCAAAACAAAATATATAATTAATGTATTTTATAATAACATTATGCAATATCAAATGAAAATGATAAATGCAAATAATAAAAAAGCTAAAAGTAGAGAAGTGCATAAAAGAAAATAGGAGTGATGAAGTGCACAAAGTATTTATTTTTATTTAATCAAACACCATCTCACCACCTCTTACTACACAACTTTATAGTTTTTATTATTCTAACCAAATGTTGTTTTATGGCAGTTAGGAGGCTCAACTTGACCTCCCAAGTTTTATTTTTTATGTCAATTTTTCATGATTTTGTTTACTATAGACTTAAAATGTTGGTGCTAAAATATTAAAGAGGTGTCTTGGTTTAGGGAGACACGGTCACAATCCATATCAATGTATTTAGTAGTGGATTATTCATCATTGTTGGAAATCGTTCCTATATTTTGTATAGTTTTAATTTTGTGGTAGATTAAAAAGGTTGTGTCAAAATGAAGAGAAAATAATTGAGCTTTTAAATAAAAATTAAGGAAAATAATCGCGACTCTTAAACATTATAAACATATTGAAATAAAAATATTTTTTAACAATTAAGAACTGGTTGTGTATTTGTATAACGTCGTATTTGTTGATGTCATAATATTTATTAAGAAATAGAATTTGGCATTTAACTGGGTTGTAGAAATAATAATTTATCTAGCGTACCTAACTTAAATTAATCTATGTAAAAGACATTGAGAGGTGTCATTCTCGAGGCACTTATGTTAAATCTCAATGGTAAGTGGAATAGGCGCCTTGAGAATGATACCTCTTAACATCTTTTACATAGATTTATCTAAGATAACGATTTAACAAAAAAATAGACTAAATGTTTTAAACCCTAATTATAGAGTCACATATGATAATAAAATGCTAAAATACAGATTTGACACAAGCAATAAGCTAATTAAATACAAAACCCTAAGTGCAAGAGAGAGAGGGATAGACTTAGCTGATTTACAATGGATCTAGAAATCCTCTAGACTGGGAGAACTATTGAACAAGAGGTGATCTATATCGTCAACGATTAGAAAAAATTATGGAATCCATGGACAAGGTTGCACATGGGTGCCTGCGGCTAGACAAGGGCGCCTGGGCATTAAATACCTCTACTGGGTGCCCATGATTGCACAAATTATGGACGGAATTTGATTTTCACAGTGTCGCACAAGTGTCACAAATACTCTGTGTTGGTCACTTGTGTGTCACAATATGATCGCCAAGGTACCTGTGACCTATAAAATAAAGATTCAGTATGTTGTGTGTGTAAAAAATGTAGTCCTTTGCCCCTTGATTGAATGTCAAATGGATTCTTTAAAACACTTTAGGTGCCTTTTGAGTGAAAGCTTAGGTGATAATAATAATGCGTAGAGCTTGGTCCTTTGTTTTGGTCACATAACTATGTATTTATATGATTCCCTTTTTTGAATTTCATAATTAACAGCTCGAATTCTGACCCATAAGAAAACAAGATTCCCAAAAGATAAAAGAGGAAAGAGTGAGTAATGTGGAAAGAGGTCAAGGGTGCCTAGAGGGGACGACGATGCCTGGGCACTAGCATCCTGACTGAGTGTTGGTGTCTGAAGTCATAAAATATAAGCAAGTAAAGTTGTAAATGGGTTGTAGGGTGTAGAAGGCCAAATAGAAACAAGAAACACATAAAAGAGGCCAATGACTATCATCAATTACTAGTTTTCTTGCTTAGGAATCATATAAATGATAGTATCTGTTTATGGACCTCAAAATGTACCCAAGTGCATAATTTTATGTCTAAATTTTCCCCCAATTTATGTTGTTGAGTGAATAATCAATGACATAAAGTAGATAAGAGATGCATACATGATAACCATGTAGAATGTGCGGCGAGAAACATACCGAGTGGACAAGTGAAGTGTGGAATGATGCAAAAAGTGAAGCGTGGAAACTAAGAAAGGATTGTGACCCTAGGGGTGAAGCATATGTGTTGTATCGTGTTGTACATGTTGTTGTGCTTGTTATTGTGCTTGTTACAGGTTAATTCTTGTTGCGTATTAAGGATGGACCTGCAAAAGAAGAGCAAAAGAGTAGTCAAAGATGTGTATATGAAAAAATTGCCCAAGTATGTAAACCATGTGAAAGTATGTAAAATTAGTAAAATGGAAAGTGTGCACCTAAATTGTGAAGAGTCAAAAGGATAGAAAATGTCCTGAAATGTTGTAGAATATCGAGTTTTTTGGGCAATCTCATGCCAAGAGTGAGTTTTTTTTGCGATTTCACGCAAAGTGCAAGTTTTTTGGGTGATCTCACCCCAAAGAGCAAGTGTTGAGGAGAGAGGTCTAGTGTTACTCTCCTTTCATGAATTTTCCCGATTATACACCACTGTATATGGTGTGATCTTGTTTTTTTCTTGTTTTCCCTGATTTGTTCTGATTATACTATTTTTTTATTGAAATGGAGATATAATGCATTCTGCTTGCTGGAGGATTGTGCATGTACTGTGAAAACTACTTTGTGAATTATGGTGATATGAGAAACTAATTGTGTGTGTCCCCAAGACATTAGCGCCCGGGGGAGGACACAGGTACCTGGGTGCTCCTGTCTGAGCCTAGGTGTTGGTGTCTGTATTATGCTGAGGACCCAAGTCACGTTTTGGGTCCTTATGTGACTGTATGATTTCTCTATTCGTGTATTTGTGTAGGCTTGTATTGTAGCTTTGAGCTGATGTGTGGGGTGATTTGTTCACCCAATGTATGCCCCCCTCATTTTGGGTACATGTGATGTCAGTAGGAGTGTACTACCCAAAAGAGAGGCCCTGAAGCTGATATGAACTTAATCCCTATAGGGAGGAGGGAATGTGCATGGTAGAAACCAAGGCACATGTAAACAAAGTGGATAGAATCATTTGTTAGTAGTAAAAGTAGCAAACATGTCATAGAAAGTAGTGCAACAAGAAAATTTGCATATAAGATGGACTGCAGAAAGCAGGTTTCAAACATGGGACGTCGCTCAAAATGTCACAAGACTATCAGGGCTGAAGTGGCCAAAAGCATACAAGTAGTGATCAAACAAGACATGGTAAATCCTGCAAACAATGGCATATTATAGAAAACAATGTCAAACAAAGTTTAATAGACAACCATGGTGGAAAATAGTTCCTGCAAGGAAAATGATGCACATGAAGCACCCGTTAACATGTTAGAAAGATAAAGAGTATGTCAAAGCATGTATGTGCCAAAAGAAAGTAGTGTGCTAGAAGGAATAAGAAGTTGTAAATAATGAAACAATAGAACCTGTAATATGTGAGAATGTAGATGCCCCCATGAGCCTCGGTGGGACTAGTAAGAAGTAAAGTGTCAAGTATCATTGCAACATGTAAGGACCTATAAGATGTATGCATTCACAACTAGAGAACAAGTGAACGTGCATGTGTATATAGAAAAGATAATGACATACTAGATATTTGGCTAATGTAGTAATCAAAGTGTAACATGTAACTAGTATAGGCAAGAAAGAGTAAGTGCCACTGAGATATGTAATATGGTTTGTATGAGTGTGATGGAATTTTATGCAATGTGAATGTAACAAGAGCAGCGTGCCCCCTAGCAGATGTGTATGAGTGTGAGATGAGGTTCATTTATAAAATACCCCTCAACAATCAAGAATGAACCATAGAACAAGAGTGCGTCATTGGGAAATGGTTTGAAAATGTGTACTAGATAGAAGAGAACATAAAGTGTAGAGCGTAAAGAAGGTGAATGTGGTGAGGTTCATTTCACATTTAGACCCTCATTAGTCAAGTATGAACCATGGAACTCGAATGTTTCATAGGGTAATGACAATACAAATGTGTGTATCATGATGTATACGAGAGATAAGAAATACTAAATGTATAGCATGGCATAATATATATGTGTAGAGATTGTAAAGAGATAGAAATGATTGAAGGGGGGGAGAAAGCATGATGCCCCCCAAGTGATGTGAAAAAGAATCAGGTAAAATTGTCTCGAAGATTGTCATTGTTAAGATCATAAACAATTAGACCTGGATCAGAGACTTGGTAAGCAATAGTGTGAGTTTGATCGTATAGAGAGCCAGTGTGGCATAAATTGTACATTCCCATTGCATATTCTTCATCAGTGAAAGGTGGTTATGGACAACCATGTGCATACCAGCGAGTGAGATTTGGAGAATATACCAAGAAACAATCATTTCAAATAGAAATACGACCAAAAGGCATAGAAAATGTGATATTAGTATGATTTGGATCTAGAGTGCCACCAATCTAGTCAAGCCAAGACTTCCCAAGTGTGATTGGAGAAGAACGAGGAGTGCATGCAAGGAATGTTGTCAAATGGAATATGTCGAGGCCATAAGCAACAATAATGAATACACATTTACGATAGAGGTACAGAGAGTGAGATGGAGGAAGGAGATCAGAAAATGTGAATCCTAATCGAGCCAAGCCATCATGTGTGAAAACAATGTCAAATTAGGTGGGGTTAAATGGGATATGAGGCCAATAAGAATTATGAATGAAGAGAGTGCATGTGAAGGGACCCAAGTGTGGAACATAAGGAACTCGAGGAGATGTTGCAGATGTTAGAACATCTAATGTATGTTTTGTGCCTTGGAAAGGAATCATAACATTAGTAGAAGGAGGAATCATTTTGAACTGATATTCAATAGGGCTAATAGAAAAAAATGTATCTTGAAAGTAAGATTCATCTATTTCAAGTGGAGTAAAGTTAAGATTGTGTAGTGTGCCATCATTAAGTTTTATGACATTAGCCTTGTCATTAGAATCATCAGTGCTAGCATTATCTTGTTGTATGATATTATAAAGAATATTAGTAAGAGTGGATTCAGATGTAGAAGTGATAGGAGTTTTGGTAGGTAGAGAAGTATCAGCCATAGGGGTGGACATAGTAAGTGATGAAATTCCAGTAGTATGAGTAGGAATGGACGGAGTGCATGGAGAAAAACAGAAGAAGAAGTGGAAGTGCTAGGTTGACCAACATCATATGCACTAATTTTTTGATATGGAATTGGCTGAGATGGAGGAATGGGCATGGAAGTGACAGGATTTATATGACAAAAATTGAATGGTTCAAGGTTCGTAGCAATGGTATGTTCATAGCTATCATGTAGAAATTTAACACATCGATGAACTGTAGATGGAACATCATGCATAACATGAATCCAAGATCTGCCAAGTCAGCAATTGTATTGAAATGTGGCATCAATGACAAAGAATACAGTAGGAACCATTTTAGTGTGGGCCTGTAAAGGTAGGGTGATGGTGCCCATGCATATACGAGTGGTAGAATCATAGTTATGAATGACTTGAGAAGATTTGTTAATTATATTTTTGGGAATACCTGTTTTCTTGAGGAGAGAGAGAGAGAGAGCATAAGTTCATAGCAAATCCATTGTCAATGAGTACACGCTTAATACATATGGCACCAATAGTAGCAGTGATATCCTCATCACTAAAAGATATAACATGTGGTAAATTTTTAAGCAATTAAACGAGGTGAGAAAATGTGACAGTGAATGAAGCGAAGAGCGGCCTCTAATGTATGATGACAATCGGGCGCTCTGCATAATAAATCATAAAGAGATATTTTTTCTGGTGTATTCTTAATTTTCTCTATGATGTCATAATCCTAAGAGGTAGTGGAAGGAGCTATAAAAGTGATAGGAGTTAGGACAGAAATGGGTGTGGTGGGTGGTGACTCCATTGATTGTTGGATCAGATATTGGAGTAAGAAAGTGAGGGGGATGTTGAGTACGGACTTGCATAAAATCAGAAACAATAGTAGCAATGTTAGAAACCTTAGTTGGATTAAAAGAAGGATAAGAAGAATGATCCATGAATTAAGAAGGAGATAGGTTTTGATACATTTTCAGAAGGTAGGGTTTGAATGATGGGTTTGCCAAATGATTTAACAAAAAATAGAATAGATGTGTTAAACCCTAATTGCAAAGTCACATATGATAATAAGATGCTAAAATACAAATTTGACACAAGAAATAAGCTAATAAAATATAAAACCCTAAGTGCAAGAGAGGGGGAGGGATAGACTTAGCTAATTTACGACAGATCAAGAAGTGCTCTAGACTGGGAGAATTGATGAACAAGATGTGATCTATGTTGTCAATGCTCAAAATAAATTTTGGAATCCATAGACAGGGCTATATATGGGCACCCATGGCTAGACAGAGGCACCTGGGTGCTGGAGACCTTTGCTGGGTGACCATGACTATGTAAATGGTTGGAATATGATTTCCATAGTGTCGCACAAGTGTCAGAAATAATTTATGTTGGTTTCCTATGTGTCGCAATATGATTGCTGAGGTACCTATGACATGCAAAACAAAGATTCACTATGTTGTGTGTGTAGAAAACATAGTCCCTTGTCCCTTGATTGAATTCAAAATGGATGCTTTGAAGTGCTTTAGGTGCCTTTTGAGTGCAAGCTTAGGCGATAGTAATAATGCTTAGAGCTTGGTCCTTTGTTTTGGTCACATAACTATGTATTTATATGATTCCCTTGTTTGTATTTCATAATTGAAAACTAGAAGGTTGACCCATAAGAAAAAAAGAAAATATAAAAAAGACCCAAAAAGAGTGAGTAAGGTAGAAAGAGGTTAGGGGCGCCCAGAGGAGATGAGGGCACCTGGGTGCTGGTGTCTGAAGTCATAAAAGATAGCCAAGTAAAGTTTCGACTAGGCTGTAGGGTGTAAGAGGCCAAATAGAAAACAAGAAACACATAAAAGAGGCCAAGAAAAGTCATCAATCACTAACTTTCTTTCTTATGAATCATATGAATGCTAGTATGTGTTTATGGACCTAAAAATGTACTCAAGTGCATAATTTTGTGTCTACGGATAGGTATGCTAGTTTTGTATATCTCATAAAAAATATTCCAACAACAAACCCTTTAGATTACATTGCTTTAAGAGGTGGAAAATAAAAAAATGCTTCAATCACCTTGTTACATCTCAAAGATTTATTAATGGGATTTTAGAAATCCAGTTGCCTCATTCATATATTTGTTAATTTAGGAGATATTAAAGTAGAAGTCAATAGATGTTTTTTCAAATCTCCTTAAATCACTTGTCCTTGTGCAATGCCAAGTTTGATTGTATATCCTTACTACGAAAAATTCTCACATTTAGAATCCAATCTCCTCATCTCTCTAGCCACTCTACAACTTACTTATCTTTACACTAAGCTCTATCATCAATTATGTAAATATTATTTAATCAAATATCCATAAAAAATTTGATATTCATGACAAATTTTAGTTTTTATGTTTCTCTCTTTTATCTGAAAATGTATAGAAAGGTTAGGATGTAGGGTCCATTCATGGATGACCTATATGGTCCCACCCCTTCACAATAAATGGTTATAATTTCAACTTCAAAGCATTATTCGGTTCATTTCATCTTCATAGGATTAGTTTTGTTAGAATATCTCACCTTCATAGGGATATATAAGCAAGTCATTATCACTTTATAACTCATCTAACATTCTCACAAGATACTATTGTAAATATCATTCTAAGAGCACATAAAGGGTTCCTAAATCAATTGCACATCATCTAAAGTAGTCCCTACTATAAGTTTGAAGTACTCAACTAGGTCAAAGAGTCTAACGTCATCCATCTATGAGCATATAAAGATCATATAGTCATGTCTTAACAAAAGAAAATTCATCCCAAGCATTACACAAGGGTTTCAATCAATAAAGGTTTAATTCACATAGCTGAGGCATGCCACATCTCACTATTTCCACGTTGGGTATGTTTTAAAATTTGTAGCTATCTAGCTATCTTGGTGTCAAGAGACATGATGGAACCCTTACAGGGCTCATTAGCTATACAAACTTGCTCAAGAACTTAAAACTACATGAGGCTTGATTTCTATAGTGAGGATATGTAGTAACACTTGGATTGATTTAGTATCTAGGAGTTTGACCACCAAGGGTGGTCCAGCCTCAAATCCACACACATGTTTTTCTCCTTTTTAAAATTATTTGATGAAGGGTTCTGCAAATTTCTAGTGTTCCTACTTTGTTGCAAGTAAGCACATGTTATCATGACGTTGTGTGGGAAAGAGTGACATAAAATGAACACCATTTTCAGACAATCAAAGTACACATGAAGTTGCATATCCAGATTACCTCATGGTTTGAAATAATACAAATATTATTATGGATCATACATCTCATGCCTAGACCATACAAAATCTATGTGGTCCGGCATCTACTCATTTCTCAGTTTTAGAATCTCTAGTGCATAATCCACAACTCCAAATCTTCCTATTTCACCATCTTATACACCTCGATCGTTCTTGAATCATCCTAAATAATTAATTTTATCTCTCCTCTTGTGTATTTGAATGAGTTGTTTATCATTTATTAATCACTTCACTCATTTCACGTATGAATTCATTATTCTCGTCATGTTTATTTTATCTTGGAAGTTAATTAGATCAGAATAGTCTACCTATCGCTAACCCTTATATCATTCTTATTGTTGTACATTAACGACACCTATAAATTAATCAGGGTGTAAAATAATGACAAACATGTTAACAAAAATGAGCTTCTTAATCATTTTGTTAATATTTTTCTCTTAAAGGATCAAGACCCCAAGCACTTGTCTCTTTTCATGAAATTAACAATAGTTTCTTTAGTCCACAAGGCACAAACTTCTATGCACTATCTTACATTACTACCACGTCCCTTAATAGACTCTCTTCATGCCACAACTTATTGTTGCAAGCCATGAGATATTACAAAACCCATAATGCCTTATCCAATATGTGAAGCACCTAGGTATGCCACATTACATATCTCTTGCGCTTTACATCACATGCACTACTGAGTCACCCTAACTTTCCAAGATACGATAAGTTTTTAGCCACATATTCTGTTAATATTTGCTTCCTAACTTTGAGTGATAACCCATTATTCCCTCTCACTTGTTCCTCCCTTTGTCATTCTTTCCCTCTTATTCTTTCATTATTCCCTTCCACTTCTTCCTATCACTCTATGTTGACAAACCATGGAATGCCACAAAATACTATCAAATCCATGGATGATTGTATAAATATGCGCCACTCTAACTAATTTTAAATAAGCACTCGTGCTTATTTGGACAACTTACTTCAAATTCTATACTTATATGGCTTTAGGTATAAAGTCGCAGGAAAGTAAGTTAAAAGAGCCACGAAAGGAAGAAGCATATTAGACCACAGATCAAAGAGATAGTATACCATGGAAATCAAGAAATCCGTGAAACAAAGGATTTAAGCCATAGAGAGTATAAGTAGTGGAAAAAGGCATCAAAGCCATGCAGGATTGTGAAGTACAAAAAAGTGAAGGTCACAAAGTAAAAGAAAGAGTGGAGCATGGGATGAAGCAAAAAGCCATGGGAAAATTCAAACATGTGTGAATTTGAAATGCACCACGAAATGAAGAAAAATAGAAAAATCTACAGCGAAAAAGAGATCGGCGGTACAAAGTGAAAGCCACAAAAAACAAAAGAATTTTGAGGATCAGAATGAGTTGAGGAAAGAAAATCAAAGTCACAAAACAAGAAGGAAATTACAGAAGATAAGTGCAAGGTCATGGATCATCAAAAATTTACAAAATGAAGCATAGTTGTGCCCAATTCATTTTGAACATTCAACCACCCCAAACAACCAACATTAAATCTTGAAATGTGCAACCCTCTTTCCTAAAAAATCTTATAGAGTATGATTCGAGTAACCTCTAAAACCCATACTTGGTCTACAAAATTGAATGTCGATTGGCCCTTGTTGGTTGGCAAATTGGTTGGTTTTCTTCATTGTTGGGCTTCATTTGATCTCCTCTCCTTCTTTCTCTATTTTGTATATATGCAAATGTAAGGGTATGAGTTAAGGGTCTTTTCTGCTAGTTTAGCGCTATGACTTTTTTAGCACTAAGCTTGTGTTTATGGGCCTCTGTAATGTGTTTTTGAAGTTACACGTTCCTCGACTCTTTGGAATTATGAATGAATAAGTTCTTTATAGTTTTACAAGTTTGATCTCTTTCCTTTGAATGCATATGTGTTTGATGTGAATACATGTTCTTTTGCAATATTTCATTCTTATTATGATCATTATTTAGAGTTTTTGTGTAAATATTTGGAACTTCACATGTTAAGTACATATGTATCCTTAAAATCATAACTTAACCATATTTTAGTTTGGTGCATCACATTTATTTATTTCAGGATTTCTCTTTCTGAACTATTATCCCTTCAAAATATTAGGTTAGAACCAACTGGTAGTAGTTTGTGGTGCTGGTTAGATTATTTACAGTGAACTAAAATCAAAGGAACCAACCTTCTTTATAGATTGACCTTATAGGTACCATTGTCCCACACTTTTCAGGTTGTTCCATGTTTCATTGAGGTGTTGACCTCGACGTTAGAAAAGGGTGCAATCTCAAGTGACAATGCTTATTGGCATGCCCACTGGGAGTAGTTTGAGTCACCTACAACTCATTTTTATCATCCTTCACCAAGATTGGTGTGTATCTTAGTGGTATTTAGCCTTTAGATACATCACAACAACACATGTCTAGAAAATCCCAAATCCATATCCACTAATTTCAAGTAGACTAGTGCCTATTTTTATGAGAAAATACAAATGAAACAAAGTTCAAATAGGGGAGATATTGTCAAACAATTGTGGCTCTTATCAAGGAGAAGATGAAAGGGAAAATCAGTTCAGAGAACCCCATAACCTCCCAACATAATTTGTTCCACTCCTCTTGGTAAACCATATGATTTTCCCCTCATAAGTTTAAGGCTTATCTCGTTCATGGCTCACCAAATAAATTTACCTTTTATGACCTTCAATGGAGGTATTCCCTTAAATTTGGCAGCTCACATTGATATACCAATTATTGCTTTAAAATGTATTCCATTTTTTAATGGTGAAAACCTAACCACTCCCATAAAACATATCCAAGATGTTGATAATATGTGTTTACTCCATTTTGTAACTGAAGATGATGTAGCAGTAAGACTTGTACTTGACTCAATCCACTCATGGGATGATCTTGGAGAAGCACTTTGTTGGCAATTTGATAAAAATAGTAAACAACATCTTTTTTTGGAGCAATTGATAACTATCAAGAGAGATCTTACTAAAATAATGATAAACTTCAACTTTAGATCTCAAAGAACTTAGAATAGGATTCCAACTCTTCTAAAGCCAACTCCCAAAGGTACATTTTTATATGTTTTAAGGGCTCTTAATTTTTATATTGCAGTAATGATTTATTCTATGGGAGTTGGAGCATTACATTATGCATATGCAATAACCATTATGGCTAAAATTTGTCTAATACAAGCTGGTAAAATAGCTCCCAAAATTCCTACACCTCTTTTTATAGATTTTCCCCAAGGTAGTCAATCTTCTCTTTCTCCTATTATAGAGCCAAATTCTCCACCCTTAACCTTTGTATATTATTATTCTAATAGGATGGAAGAAAATGACGATCTTAGAAATTTGGTTAAAAGTATATCAAATGGGATTATCTCCCTCAAGAGACAACAAACCCAAACATAGAAGTTACCCAAGTTTCAATCAAGGGAAACCTTCAAATCAAAATTTTAATCAAGGTTATTGATTGTTCCCTTTGTTTAATTTGATCTCAACACCTCATTGAAACATGGAAAGACCCCCAAAGTATGGGACAATGATGCCTTTTGAGGTAAATCTCCATAGAAGGTTGGTTTATTTTGCTCTAGCTCACTGCAACCACATTAACTAGTACTAAAAATATAATTAAGCATAATCTAAGCTTTCCAAGGGAACAAAGTTAGAGAGAGAATGTGAAAATAAAGGAAGGTGATCCACCAAACTAAAACAAGGTTCGATTATGGATTCAGAGTCACAAATATAATGATGTATGTGAAGTTCAAAAGAATGCACACAAAACTATGAGAGACATAAATATGACAAGACTAAAAACATGCAAGACTATTGATATATTCACATCAAACACTAACGCATTTAAAGGAAAGATATCACACTTGCATATACTATCAAAAATCTATCCATTCACAACACCATAGAGTAGAGGTATGTGAAAGTTCAAAGACGCATCATAAAGGTTTGTGAGAAAACCATTTTGGACTTAAAAGGGTAGAGCTCTAGGACTCAATAGAAAATACCCTTTTGATTTTCTCTCGCACTTACATTTATAGAGAAAATAGAAGAGAAGAGAGTGTAGACACTAATTCACGCACTTTGGGTACATTTCTAGGTACTAGTCACATACTATTATTCATATGATTCCTAAGTGAGAAAACTAGCAATTAACAATTTTCTTTGACCTTTTTGTCTTTGTTCATGTCTTCTTCTTGGCCTCTTACACCCTACAGCTTGGTCGATGCTTCACTATTTTATTTTCTGTCACTTTAGACACCAACGCCCAACTAGGATGCCAACATCCAAGCACCCTCGTCCTTTTGGGTGCCCTGACCTCTTTGTATCTTACTCACCTCTTTTGGACATCTCACTTTCTTATGGGTTGGCCTTTTAGTTGTTAATTGTGAAATTCAACCAAGGGAATGATATAAATACAAGGCTATGTGACCATAATAAAGGACCAAGATCTAAGCATCTATTGTCACCACCTAATGTTGTATCCAAAGGCATTCTAAGAGCATCAAGGTATCCATCTAACACTCACTCAAGGGACAAGGGACAACATCTTTTGCATACACGCATGGGAGGGGAAGTTCATTTTTCCATCCACACATCTATTTACATTGCTACATCTAGCTACTTGCTCATTATCAAGTGCATATTACATAAGATCCACCTACGACATGATTCTAGGCACACGCAAATGTAGAACTACATGGAGTCTAAAATGTAGTGCAACACTCAATCATAAGCTCACTCTAATAGGTAACCATTGGGTTTAGTCTGACTCCCCATTTGCATCTTTTTATTTTTAGGAATTGATGTGTTTTGGAGTTTTGCAGGTGCTCTTTCTCTTTGTAGGTTACAGGAAAATTCCATAGACATAGTGCGACACACAAGCAATCAACGACGAAGGGTAGAGACATAGAAATGACATAACGAAAATCAATTTATGATGTTTTGAGTAGTCATGGGTGCCCATAATCAGTCTCTAGTGCTTAGGTGCCCTTGACCCACTCCAGGTGCCCTAGTCATGACCTTTCTGACACTTTTATGATTTTTTGGGTTCAGTTGTGACATTTTGCCCTCTTATTTCATCAATTTTATAGCTCAGTATATCTTCAAGATTATTACGAAACCAACTAAGTCTCTTATTCTATCTCTTCCACTCAGGGTTTTAAGTTCCAATTTGTTTATTGAGTAGGTCAGATTTACATTTTATTGCTTAACTATTGTAGTGTGACTCTGCAATTAGGGTTTTAAAAATTCCAATATTTGTTAAATCATTTAGTGAACCCACATTTGAATACTCTTGTATCCTCATTTTTATTATTCTATCCAATATTCTTTCATGGATCCTAAGGTTCATCAAATCACTTTACATGAATTACTTCAAATGCATCCACCTTGTAAATATGTTCTTAAAAAATCTCTAGACAACATGTATCTTCCTAGAGATACGCCACTCGCTCAAGTGTGCCATTTTCAGTCGTCTCTCTGACAATCCTATCCTTCGTGATCCTCCATCCAATCAACCCATCTTATAGTCAATTCAAGATTTGCATTATTTATTTCAAGACAAAATTCAAGCTATGGAATCAACAATTATATCTATTAAATCTGAAATTCAACATCTCAAGGATGCTTCACAGGATCATGTTTACTTCTCCTTCTACATCTCATTCATCTCATCCCAATTTTATGTCTATTACATGTTCTCAGTATTAGTGCACCTCAAGTATTACCATTACCAGAACCCCTCAAGATTGATCATAATGCTAAGTAACATGACATTCTTCTTACACTCTTCAATCACCAATTAATCAATCTACCACCTACTCATTATTAGTCCTCCTTATTGGATTTCTAACTATCAAGGTCTCCCATTTTACAATTATCATCGAATCAGTGGCCATCATGACAATGATTGTTATGCTTTACAATGAAGAATAAAATACCTTGAGTGTCATGGTTTTATATCTTTTGCTACACCAACATTCTGTTACATGCCCATCTCCAAATGCTACATCGAAATGGACTCCTATATCTGCTCCTACTATGACCAATGAGCATCATGCCCTCACTTCTAATGTCCCTTCTTTTCAAAAGTCAAGAGTTGCTTATCTAACCCATTCTAACTAAGTAATCACCTCTCAAGGTCTGTCCTCCATCACCTCCTCCTACTAAGTCATCTATAAAATTACCTCTAAAAATTGATATAACAACTCCTCTCAAGTCTTCCACAACATTATCAAATAAGCCACCACCATTCAAGGTCCTTTCACAATCTCCACTTCAGCAGCCAATCATTTTTGTCAAGGAAAATATTCCTTATATTGATGGTTATAAAACATTTCAAACACCACCATAAATCTACATTTCTTACACACTTGGGGGGTAACATGCCTATTCTTCCCCCTTCTGACATTATCAGGTGTCTCTCATTCCTACCTATTATGCTCCGTGCTTCATGTTTTGTCTCTTTGAGTATCATTACATAACTTGATACACTTGTATCATCATTACCCTATGATGCACTCTTGTGCTAAGGTTCACACTTGACTCTTGAGGGCATGTTTGCATACATGAACCTCACACACTAAACATTTCCCACTCTGGGCATTTATGGCATCTCTTTTTGACATCTACTATTACACACACTTTGCGCTTTATACATTCATGATATAAATTTTTTGGCATCTACTTATACATGCTACAATGGTTCATACTCAGTTGTTGAGGGTCTAAATCTGAAATGAACCTCACCTTTTCTACACTCTATGCTTTATACCCTCATTGATCATATCTTTCTAGTGCGCAAATAAAAATCATTTCCTGATAGGGAAAATTTTAAGGGTCCCTTAGAAAATAATCTTCCACACAAAATAACTTTTGCAGTGATTCACCAACAATGTGAAAGTGGTTTTCCAAAATTTGCCAAATATTTTCTAAGGGACCCTTAAAATTTTCCCTATCGGGAAATGATTTTTATTTGCGCACTAGAAAGGAATCACTGCAAAGGTTATTTCGTGTAGAAGGTGATTTTCTAGCATCATTTTGGGAAAGTTAGGCAGGGCAGAAGGAACATATTTTGGCATGCTACCCGGACAAAAGCATTCTACATGATATAAGTTGATAACATACTGGGTGCTACTGACTGGTAGCATACTGGATGCTACCGGCCGACAACATCTAGTATTTCTACCAGCTGGTAACATCCAATATGCTACCCGGCCAATAGCATACTGGATGTTGCCGTTTTGGTAGCATCCAGTATGCCACCAGATGGTAGCATACTGGATGATACCGACCAGTAGTAGACAACATGCTACTGACCCATAACATCCAATATGCTACTGGCCGGTAACATGCATGCTACCGGTCGGCAACAAACATAATGCTACTGGTCAGTAACATTTTGCATGCTTCTAACTAAGAGCATTATGTCTATTTATAGTAGCATGCATTATGCTATCGATCAGTAACATACTACATGCTCCTGACCGAGAGTATTATGCATGTTACCCGGTTGGTAGTTATACTACACGCTGTCAGTCGGTAGCATGCAAGTACATTGGGAATGTTGTCGGGGCCCAGTGTGTGGGTGGTATAAAACACCTATAAATACACACACATTAGCAATTTTCACTTCACACAAACTAGAATACACAACTGACGAGGAAAAAATTATTAGCAAACAAGGTGATCCACAATGGCAGAATCCAGAGTCCAGAGGAAGAAACTAGAAATGGTATCTACAAAACAAGAAGCAAGGATTTAATAATAGATTTCAATTTTTGAAAATGCTAAAAAGAAAGACAATTTCCCAACTGCCTAAGAGCCCAACAAATATGTGAAAATTTTCATTCAAGAGCCCGATGTTTCCTTAACTGTACAAATTTATTAAATATCCTACTGCATTTTCCCAATGGATTGAAGCCGCTAGTTTCACAGGGCTTGTGTATATGCCCCAATTTTAGACAGACTAGAAACTACTCAACAATATTCTACTTAGATATGACACTTCCACTTTCACCTTTAATTATCAACTTCCATCTCACGTACAATCATTTGGGACATCTCCTGAAGATATTGAGCATCTGACTGGACTACCACACAAGGATATAGATCATGTTATGACGAAGGTTATTTTATCAGATGATGATTCCAAGTATTTGGAGTCTCATTTTCAATTATCCAATTATACAATTGCAACTGCTACTACATGTAAGTTTATTTTTAATTTTACAACATTATGAGTTTGATTATTTTCAATTTTATAGATTTTCATTGTGATTTTTAATTGGGTATTAATAAAAATTTTCACCTTACATTTACAGCTTCCCAAAACCCCTCAAAAAGTGGAATTCAACTCAAATATTTCAGTCACCCTTTCTTCTGCAAGCCGTGGTGCAGTTATTCCAAGCCAAAATTATTTACAAGGTCGTTATATGCATATTCCGTGGTGGGCTTTGGCTTACATCGTTCACAACACCCTAAGTGGGCAAAAATATGACCGATGTTGTTTCTTACTCCTCTAGGATAAGAGCTGATTTGGCTAACATTCATTTGAATGAGAATGTTACTATCAGCTCAACAAATTTTATTCTTATATTATATTATGAATCTTTTTATAATTTACATGGCACAACTCCTTCCATAGTAATGCATACAAAGCTTCAAATTTTTTGTTAACAGTTGAAGAGCAGGAGGTGAGTTACAATTCTTGATTATTTGGTTTTGAATTAGTATTTTTTATTTTTGTAATATTTATCTATTATGTTTGACATTAATAAGCAATTTAACTATTGAATCACAATAGACGATAGTTGTTGTAGTTGTATCATGAAGGGAAGCTGCTATCAGAGGTCATTTCCCACCAGGTTTAGGAGATTCAATTACTATTTCAGATGATCAACAAATAAAGGAGTACACACCTCCACACTCTGTTAAATGGATGAGGAGTTCCATAAATCCTCAAACTGACACATCCACCATTCTACAGACATTAATTGTAGGTATTTTAATTTATGATGTATATATGTTTCAATTTGTTTGATAATAAAAGTACTTACTTATTTTAAACTTGTAGTCTTATATATGTTTCAATATTTCTTGGAACTTGTATTCCTTTGTTACAAAAACCTCCAATAGCACAACATTATATCGTTAGGCTCATGGTATCCTAGTTAAAAATGTTTATGAATTTGATTAATTAAAAGATGTAGAAATATCATTGGTACTTCAAGGCCATGCCGTGGCTCTAGGTATGAATCACATTTTTGTAGTTTTTTGCTTATACCTTTTAAAAACCAAAATTCAACAAGCTTATAAATTGTTAACTCTTAATTATGTTTTAGATCACACCTACCAGTTCAACTCCCAGACTTTTCAGTCTACTTCTTTACAACAACCACATCAACTGCAACAAGCCTCGTTTACATCTCAGATGGAATCCTTTCAACAAAGTAATTTTTGATAATATTATACAAAATAACATTATATTTATTATTATTTCAATCCTATTATGTTTTTATTTTTGAATTTTGTCATGTTATTTTACAAAAATTACAATTGATTGTTGCAGGGCCTCCACATCCAATTCAAAATCCATATGCTACTATGAAGAGGAAGATGCCACCTCTGCCACCTCCACCACCTCCACTACAAAATATCAGGACTAGGTTCAATGACAAACGTAATCCATTGATTACTCCAGTTTCAAGCAAGGGCACCCCTTAATTTTGCTGTTGAGTTTCCAACGTTTTTGTTGGACAATGTTCCTAGCGCACATGGTGTTTCAATTTTAAATGAAATTGGTTTGGATGAGGAATATATTGGGATTGAAAATGGACTTCAAGCCCATGAAAATTTCAATCCTCAAGATATCGATTCATGGGGCAAGGTGGCCTTCTCCAATAATAGTGGATAGATAAAGAAAACCTTCTCCAATACAGATTGTCTTAAGTGATGACTAAAAAACTAACTTTGCACTTAATACTCTTTTGGATGAGAATTGTGAAGCCAATGTTGATGTTTTATTAAAGGATATTGAAAAATTAAAATTTTGGGAGTTTAGGGATAAAGTTCTGATTAAAGAAATAAATTCATGATTTAAAAATCACTCCCAAAGACATATATTGTATTCTTCATTTTAGAACAAGCTAACAATAGCTTGATATTTTGTTGAATCAAGTTGTGTTTGGTTCTGTATCTTTTGAAAATAATTATGATGATGAAGTGTTTGACATAGTGTTGAATAAAATTGAAAATTTAAATGTCAGAAGCCCAAGCCTACCATAATATGTGGTTGAGAGACAAGGGCCTTGTAGTTATTGCAAATACGGAACGAGATAAGGCATTGGTAACTATTACTAAATTTTCAAGTATTGTTTACAATTTTTTGAAACTTTATTAATTGTTTTTTCTCTTTTGAAATATAGTCAAAGTATCAAAAACTTGAAGAAGGAGGCTATAGTCCTTGACACGCATTTAAAAAGTGCCAGGAAAAAAGTTTAAATGCAACAATTTAATTGAAGAAAAAGCTTGTTATCTTAAACAAGTAAAATAATACCTTAAGGAGGATAATAAAGGAGCATGGACCAGATCCCGGAAATATTGTTGAAGAAGAAAATAAAATAGGATCCAATGTTAGCTATTTGTTGGTGATGCAACAAATCTAGAACGAGAAATTCTTTCAAATATTGAAGCTGCAAACGAAGGATCTTGTTTAGTCAGGTGTAGTGAAATAAAGTTATGTTACACAGGAGACAAAAACACAAACAAGATAATCTTCATAAGGATAAAGCTGCCAAAAATTTGTGAAATTGTATTTGTTGTTTTAAAATCTTGTATCAACATCTTTAAGAATTTTCTTACCATCTATGACCCCAAATGAAAACTTCTGAAACTCTAGAAATCTTTTCATATTGCTTGACATATATGCATGTAGTTCACGGATAAGCTCTTCAAAATTTTCAACACATTCAAATGTGCTTACTATCTTGTATGCAAGATTCATCCTGCAAGCCATGCAATGAATATGAATCATATAATGAGTAACAAATGTTTGGAGACGCACATATAGACCATTTCTATGACCCTGCATCACTGATGCAACATCAACACCAATGTAAATATGATTTGTATCTATAGAATAATTATCCATTCCTACTATGTCCTTCAAATTAGATATAACTAATTTGAAAATATTTTCACCATTGAAATTTTCTTGCATTTTATGAATGAATATCAGATGAGGTGTCCTTCTGTGGTTATGGAAAGTTCTACATGCATACAAACCCAAGAAGTGTTGTCAACAGTTGTAACCTCATCAATGGAAAGGGAGATGGAACTTACATTCTTTACGTTTTCTTTCAAATATTCTTGTTCAATCATCGCTAGACATCTCACCGTCTCCCAAGCACTTCTCTCTAACCAATGTGAATGTGGAAGGTTTGGAAACCCATTGAACTTGAACAATTTCTTATATTCTGAAAAATCTAAAATTGGTCTGCCCATTTTAAGAATAAAGAATATGGTTGAAAACTAGGTAGTTTTTGCCTTCAAATTTTCATTTGTAACTTTTCCAAAATTTGCATTAATGGTTCCTCCTTTCTCCTGAATTTTTTGAGAGTGTTTCATCTTATTTTCATACTCATATCTTACATGCATGCACTCTTTTGTAGTTTTCCATCTACGAGTCTTTGTTATTTTTCCATCATTTTTAGTGACTGTGTAATATAATTTGCCACAATGTTTCTCTATAGTTTCCAATTTAAGCTACATTCTATGTTCTTTACCCAATTTCCAACCACAAATAATACATCTACATTCTTTGGGAGCATCACTATCATTATCTATATGTACAAGTTCAATGAATGGGAATTTTACTGCCCAATCTACCTGAAAATACCTTCCTATTGTCTAGGAGGTTTTCTTCTTTCTCACAGATTTATTTTTTTGAAGGGTCATGTCAATATCATCTTCTATTGGAATCTTTTCATTTGAACATTCATCTACTGAAAACATTTGGAAATCAGGACAATCTTCTAGCTCTGGCATGTCTGGGTCAATTCTATCTTCATCTAATGAAATAATTGTTTCTTTAGGGTTTATGTTTTGGTTTACTGTTTCATGTTGAATATAATTAACAATAGGGGTTTCTATATTCAAAAATGAAAAATGTTTTGACTCTTACAAAGATGCTAAAAAATTTAAACTGAGCTGACAAAAAAGAGGAAAAAGGTTATGATAATCTATTACAACTTACCAATACCTGTGTTAATGATTCGAGTGGATGCATGTTGGATCTTCATTTTTTTTGGTTGGCTGAAAAAATTTAATATGTTACTTTTTCTTTTTAGTTTGTTTGCATTTTGTTGATTGTTCAGATAATCCATTGTATTTATCCATGAGAAATTTTAATATAGATCAATTTAATCAAAATCTAAACAGAATATCAAAAATTAGAATCACAACCAAATTCAAAATGAAAATTATGCTATCGGACGGGAGCACACTGCATGCTACCGATAGGTAGCATTCGACATGGTAATGACCGGTAATATACAGTATGCTACCGACCGGTAACATACTATACTACCAACTGATAACATACTATATGTTATCGTCTAATTACATGCAAATACTAGACAACATGCTACTGTCCGGTGACATAATGTATGCTACCGGATGATTGAATAAAGACACCAGACAGTATGCAAATTACCGGTAGCATACATTGTACAATATACTATCGATGGGTAGCATAATGTATACTACTGATAGGTTGCATACTATATGCTATTGGTCAATAGAATACAATATCCTACCAACCGTTAGCAAATTTACGCACTTAAAATGCTATAGAACAAATTAAAGTACCTTGAAAGTAGAAATGAAATATTCGTGAGTCGATGACTAGTCGTCGGGTCAATGACGATCTTTAAAGCATAAAGGAATTGCGAGGCCGGTAATATTTGATAATCACAATTTTACAAAAGGGGATTCGACAAGCTGGATGTTTGGAACTATGAATAATGAATTATAAATACTTAAATAATATATACATGAGGTGAATTTGACATATTTTAATTTCGCGCTAAGGGATATTTCAATGATAACAGTCGGTTATTGGTGTAAACACCTTGGCAAACCGACCCCTAAACTTAACTAGTACCCAAATTTGTTTTGTGAGTTCGTCCTTATTCCTACCCAAAAAATTTGCCAATTTCAAAATTTGAAAACTAGAATATTCATTAATTAACGAATAAATTAGCCACTAAAATTTTCCCTATTTCCCGATGACGCACTCTTGTTCTATGGTTCATTATTGACTGCTGAGGGGTCTTTTATAAATTAACCTCATCTCATGCATACACATCCACTCGGGAGGGGGGGGGACGCTATTCCTATCGCATTCACATTGCATTCCATTCCATCTCATGTATAACATACTGCATTTATTAGTTGCACATACTCTTTCTTGATTATACTCGTAATATGTAAAATTTGTTTCACATGTTAGATGACTACATTATCTGTCATTATCTTTATCATATACACATCCGTGTTCACTTTCCTTCTAGTTGTGAATGCCAAATTTCTATAGATCATTACATGTAGTATAGATGCTTGACATTGTACCTCTTACCAGTCCCACAATGGCTCCTAGGGGAATCTAATTTTGTACACATCACATGTGCTATTGTTTCATTTTACACTACTTCTTATTATTACTAATACACTACTTTATATCGGACCATACCCACTTTGACATACTTTTTATCTTTCTAACATGCCAATGGGTTCTTCATGTGCAAAATTTGATTTGCAGGAACTATTTGTTACCATGGCTATATGATACTTTGCTTGTTATTGTATGTCATTTCTTGCCATTGTATGTCATTGTTTGCAGGCTATGCCCTATGCCTTGTTTGTTCATTGCTTATATGCTTTTGGCCACTTTAACTCTGATTGTCATGTGACATTGTGAGTGATGTCCCATGTTTGAAACCTAATTTTTGTGGTCGACATTGTCTTCTTGCTTGCTAGATTACATATTGTCTTGTATATGTGTCTTTGTCTTATTCACACTAATGCATGTTTCTATCCACTTTGTTTTCATGTTCCTTAGTTTCTACCAAGCACATTCCCTCCCCCTTGTAGGGATACAGTCACATATCAATGGTCATTCATCATTTGGGCCTCATCCTCCTAACAACATTGCATGCACCCAAAATGAGGGGGTATACATTGGATGAATCAGTCACCCCATTCAGCAATACATAATCACATTTTAGATCTACACAGTACATGAACAACATAGTCATTGATTATAGAAATGACCCAAAATATGACTTGAGTCTTCAACACAGCACAGATGCCAATGCCTGGATCTAGAAATGAGTGCCCGGGTGCTCTTGACCCTTTTTGGGTGCTTATGACTAGGGGGAAGTTACAAATTTTTTCTTAGATTAACACAATTTTCAGCAATTTATAAAATGGTTTTCACATAATATGCATAGTCTTCCAGTAGTCAACATGCATGTTTTCTCCTTTTTCTATTTTGTGTTGGATTGAACTAGATTGAAATGGATCAAATTGGAACAAAGCAGTATCACACTATCTGCAGTGGTGTATAAATTGTCAGAAAGTATTTAAGGCTAAAGAATAAAACTAGACCTTTCTCCCCAACACTTCCTCTGTCGTGGCGTGAGATCGCCTAAAAAAATCACACTTGGCATGAGGTTGCCCAAAAAATCATTCTTAGAGTGAGATCGCCCAAAAACCCATTCTTCTATAGCATTTCAGGACACTTTTGATCCTTTCACTCGTCATAGATCAAGTGCACATGTTCCTTTTACTAATTTTTTGCATTTTTACACATTTTTTTACATATTTGGATTTAATTTTTCATATACACATAGTTGACTACTCTTTTTCTCTTCTCCTTTTCAGGTCCATCCTTATGAGAAGTAGCAGCCACATCATCAAACACATCAAGTGACAAATACAACAGGTAAAACATGATACAACACATACAATTTCACCCTTAGGGTCACTGTTGATCAGAGAACACTTGACATAACTCACACAAGAAGTCCGTGCGGGCAAGCAGGCTAGGTTTAAGGGTGCGAATGGACAGGAAGAACCCATACAAGGAGGGAAAGATCAACATTAAGAACTTAGCTGATTTTGAGCATGAATACCTATTTTTAGAATATGGCGTACGGAACACACCAATGATGCAGAGACATGCACACCACGCATTGTCTATCTTTAGCAGATCGGATCGAAGCATTTTGCATGGAGACGAGCTAAGAATAGGATTGCCACTTTAGTTAACTGTAAGAGGTCTATAGATATCATACTTGCATGTGTGGCTATGCCTGTAAATGGCACGTGGATATTAATAGCATACAACCTATTTTTGGAATAGATAAGCGGTGAAGGGAAAGTCCCCACCCTATATATGTAGTGAATTACCTGAGAGATGGGGATGAGAGAGATATATAGATATATATAGAGAAAGATAAGAGAGAGATATAGGTATATGACTGGATTACTGTATCAAATCCATGTGTGCATTGGTATAGAATGCCATTATTGTAAGGAACTTCTATGTTTATTAATAGATGGAAGTTATCAACTGAATCTAAGTGTCATTCCTGTGTGTAATCAAGTAGTGCATGTTCTTGATTCAATCATGATTATTGTTTAATCTTGTTCTTTCATAAATCTAAATATGGCATGCATTATAGAATGATGAATTATTTATGGATCTATATGTTTATTCCTTCATCATGCTAACATCTTGCTATAACAACCCTAAAGAAGGGCCTGGTACCTTTGCATGCTTTAGGTGAGCACTCAGTCTAGGTTGAGTGATGTGCTAATGCGTATAGGGTGTTTTCTGATAAATTCTAGGCTACATCATTGGTTCCATTACCAGAACCTCTTTTTCAGTTGTTTTCAGGATGGTTCGCAATGAAGATGTACCAGTTAACTCTAGCAAGTATTGAGGAGTGGATACACGATCTGGAGGAATAATATGCATGATGGTTCAAAAGTAGATCTGAGTTTAACACATGCACTTGGGTAGAATAAAAGTTGTATGAAAACTTATATGAGAGCTTTTTCACCATTTTTCTAGTACAATTATATGAGTGGCTGATTGCGTATGCATTTAAGTAGAATTATAGGTATTACGCACTTGTCTGGACACAAGAATAATTTCAGGCCATTTATGATGCTGACCTGATCTAGACTCGCACTGTGGATACATGGTTTCATGGTGTTCTAAACAATTATATTTTGGAATTTCAATTTCGACGTATTCTTTCCCAGAGCTAGCTGAATTCTAGTTTTTGCGGTATCCTAGAGGAACATATCTGTAAGGCATTCCACTAGCGATCAAGATCTTGATGGTAACTTTAACCTAGAGAGTAAACCGATGGCTAACTAAACCTCACCACGCGTGAGGGCAGGAACAGGTTCGGTGAAAGATGGTAGACCTAACAGTAGAAAGGTAGAGAGAGGAAAGGTGGCTTAAGTATAATGATGCATGCGAGAGGGAGATAGAGAAGCAACGTACCATTGCATAAAGTATGGAATTGAGGAGAGAGACGGCTCATGAAGGATTTTAAGCTCATGTAGAAGACATGGAGCCAGAGCATCAGGAAATCCCCCATCTTAGAAAGCATGACCGAGATCCCCCCTTGGCCTCACATGGAAGTGCGCCAGTAGAGACTACCTGGGCCGTGGGCGTGCATCTTAATCCACCTGGTGACCTAGCCCTTGCGCTTGGTTTTCCAGTATCTAGTATGATAAGTAATCAACAAGAAAGTTTGGGAAGTAAGAGAGAAAGTACATCAATGACAGGATAAACAGATTCAATGTTATTCGAAGGTGTGTTTTTAGGCACATCATCTACACAGAATGTAAGCGCACCAAATGTTGGATTCATCTCTAGAAGTGGAACTACCTCACAGACTGTAGGGGTTCAGTATAATACTATTATCAGAAAATAGGGGAGTACATCTATAGGTCTTATTCCAACTACAGGTGTAGGATCAAGAGGTATAAGTGGTTCTAATTTCGGTGGATCTTGTGGTTCTAGAGGTAGAGGAAATGTTAGTGCAAAATCACAGCACCCCTAGACGCAGATCAGGCTTCTAGGTTGATCACTCAGGCATCCAGTGTGATTGCACAACATGGAAACCTCTCTCCAAGTGTGGGACTTGTAAAACCGAGAGAGGAATCTCCAGAGAAGGCTGGTTCCTGCTCCTAAACTACCTGCCACAAGCTATTCCAGTGCAGGCAAGCTAATCTAATCCTAATCTAACCATGCCAAGGAGACAGAGAGAGAGAGAGAGAAGGGAAAAACAGCAAAAGCCTACACTAAAACGGTGATACACCAGAGAAGGAGAATGTTGAACATCTATCAAAACTACCATGGGACAAAGAGAGGTGAGCAATGGGAAGGATGGACAGATGCATCACAGGCCCAAGGATAGATTTCACACAGAAAATGTCCCAAAACTCCATGAACACAGCTCCAGACCTGCAATGAACATTCAAACATGCACAAATACCTGCAATGAAGAGAGGCAAGAAGAGAACAAGCAAAAATGAGCAAGGATGGACAGATGCATCACAAAACACGTTTTGTTGCTCCAGAAGTTTGCACAGAACATCATTCCATTAGTAAAAGGCAAAAACGCCATTACAGAGCAAGGGAGGAGGCTCGAACTCCATTTTCAACCCTAGAGAAGAAAAGAAGGGAGGGCAGAGCAGAAAAGATGAACAACCTCTTCTTTTTTAGCCAAATCTGGCTTTTTACATTGCATGGGTCGAGCCCAGGGGACAGAAATGTGGGAAAACATGCCAGCCCATTCCTCATTGATTGCATATGCATTAAAACGGCATGGGATACCTTACCAACCCATACCCTGCCATCTTTTCACCGATTTGGAGGAGAATGCGACCCATTTGCATTAATTTGGCCGCTGAAATGTCACTTCTGGCCGTGCTGAAGAAGAATGCGACCCATTAGCATTAAAACAGGTTGTTGAAACGTCGCCTCTGGCCATTATCACGCGTCAGAGCCGTTTCTCGATTTTCTCTCTCCAGACTGCACCAAAACTCGAGATTGATCCCAGAATCATGCAGATAATTTCAACAGCTTTCCGTTGATATAAAGAACGTGCAAATCCGAGCTCTGGATCAAAAGATATGGCGATCTGAAGATTTAGGGCACGGAACAGACCAAAACGGATTTTGAAATATTTCCCGCGCTTCGCCACCTGGATGACACGTGGCACGCATTGATTGGTCACATGATTCTCTCTCCTCTACCTTTCGGCGGGCTTTCTTTTGAAATTTCCTTGTGGGCCCCTGCTGGGACACGTGGCGCTATTTCATTGGTTCGGATCAGTGCTCGAAAACTCGCCCCTTTGACTTTTCTGGACCTTTCCCCTTGTGACACGTGTCATGCGTTGATTGGTCCTCGGCCCTGCCAGCTCTTTCGCACCCTTCACGTCTTTTTGTCCCGGATGTCCCAAACCGTTTGGGACATAAACCTCCGATCCGCCCAAAATGGGCTTCCTTGTCCCGATTCGGCCGATGACACGTGGCGCTGCTTGATTGGCTTTCAGCTCCTTCGACGATCCGCGTCCCACGCGTCCCTTTGTCCCAGATGTCCCAAACCGTTTGGGACATAAACCTCCGATCTGAAATGGGCTTCCTTGTCCTGATTCGGCCGATGACCGGCTTGGTTCGGCTCCTTTGTCCGCGTTCGTGTTCCCTGTCCCATTTGGCACAGTGCTTTGGCCGGTTCGCGTCTTTTTGTCCCATATGTCCCACTTTGTTTCAGACTGCCTTGACCTTTTTCACCCGGTTCGGCCGGTTCGCGTACTCGCGGCCCAAATGTCCCATTTGCTTTCGGACCATTTGTTCCCATTTCGGCCGAACCGGCCGGTTCAGGTCCTTCGCGTACTCTTGTCCTGAACTGTCCTGCTCAGCAGTTAGTCGATTTTCTTTCTTTTTCGGCCGGATCGGCTTCTCGCGCCCACCGCGTACTTCTGGCCCGATTGTCCCAAATGCTTAGCGGGCCGCCTGGAGGCTTTTCGGCCGATCCGCGCTTTCTTCCCACACGTCCCAATTGTCCCAAAGGCGACCTTGAGCAGGACTTAGCCAATTTTCACAATTTTTTCTGGATCAACCTACTTGCCTGGAACTGCAAAACTCTGATGCATGTTATCAAAATTTACCCTGGGGGGGTGAAATTTTGACAACAGTTTTGACGACTCAGCGGGGTCATCTGCCTGCTAGATGAAAAGACCAGTTGCCTGAAGCAATCCATTGGGCATGGAGTCATGAGTAGTATCCTGAAAACTGATCTGAACTTTGAAAACCTCCCCTCTGAGCCACTTGAAACCACCGGACATGGAGTTGTTCTCACCAAAAACCACTGAAAAGAACTGTGCAAGAGCAAAACCAGCAACACCAAAAACTATGTACAAAACTGAAAATCATACATGCCCCAAATGGAACATGCAGAGTGTGCACAAGCACTTCTTCTGCTGAAAGCAAACCTAGCTACTCTACTCTAACTGGAAGCAAAGGCAAGCTAAACAAACCCTGCAACTGGTTGTGAGAAATAGCTTCCTTTCTTCAAAATTGGCAGCCATGCAATTGATTTGGCACTGATCATGGCTGTTTGGATGGATGGAAAATCAACAAGAAGCTGGTCTTCTACCCAAATCATCAAGGTATCAACTGAAAACAAATCCAATACCTCTTTTAGTTGCTCTGCATTTGGATTGAAGAGGTATGGCAGCTGATCCTTGGTACTTTGTAGCTCATCCTCATGCCCAGAAGTGAGCATGACCGGTTGTGGCTTCTCCTTTGGCTCCAATGAAGCCAAATACCTGATTGGGCAAGGTCTGATCCGTTTGATATGCCCATAGCTCTGATTTTCAACTCCAAAAATGGAGTCTTCTTGTAGACCCTCTTGAATGGATGATGTGGAAGAAATGGTGGAATCCTTCTGTCCTTTCTCTTCCTCCAATGAAGAACATGGAAGATTTAAATCTTCCAATTTTGATTCCAAAGGGCTGCTATAAGATGCAGGCTGTTGCAAATGAAAGCTCTCCTTCATGGCAGCAGGCTCTGGTGTTTGGAATGTGGATGATGAAAGAGAGAATGGTGAAAACTCAACCGGCTCTTCTCCATCAAAACAGTCCTCCAAATCTGACAGGTAAACTGCCTCATTGCTGTCCTGCTGCTTCATGTTCAACTTCCTCCATGGTGTCCTCTTGATCTGCAACTTGACCACCATGGTTTCCTTCACTCTCCAATATTGAGTTTGAGAGATCAAACTCCTCTTCAGTACTAGAACTTGAGAGAGATGAAGTGGAAAGAAGAACTGAAGGTTCTCCTGTAGCCTGCTTTGTGCTCAAAGCCCTGTGGATCTGCACTTTTCTCCTTCACAGCTAGATTGTGCTCCTCTTCTTTTGGATTTGGAGCAGCTTCTCCTTCCTCCAATGTTTGAAGGCAATCTTGCTCTTGATTGAACTCTTCCTCCAGCATGAAGTTTGTCAAGTCAAACTCTTCAATCTGCTGCTCTAGAGGACAAGTTGGGGCTGCAAGATCTTCTTCTTCTGCTGCAACAAAATCAGTCCTGACCACCATTTGTTCTCCAACCCTAGCCTCTTCTGTAGGCTTAACCATCAAGGGGATCTTTGTTATCCCAAATTTGAGAGCCCAACTCTTCAGACTTTGAATTTCTTCATCTTTGTTTGGCCTCTCTTTTTGCTGTTGTTTTCCTTGACTGGCATTCTGATTTTCATCCTCCCAACATGGATTTGGGAATGCAAGAGGAGGGATGGGTTGAAACTCAACTGATTTGACAATTTTTTGTGGTGGTGGAGGAGATGAAACCTCTTGTTTCTTTGGAGGAGGGGGTGTTTCTGTTAGCTCTTGTGGAGGGGATGACTGTCTAGAAGGAAAAAGGAAAGAAGAATTGAGATGAGGTGGAAGACTAGGAGATGGAGAGATGGATTCAACACTTGGGACAGCAGATGGAGGGTTTGAAACTTGACACTGCTGAAATGAAACAGATTGGGAAAGAGGAAAAGAAAAGGCATGAGATGGTGTGCTTACCCGTTGACAAGGTTGTTGAATACTTCTCTCATACACCTCTATTTCTTCAATCCACTTTGCAAGCAAAGGCAGCGTTGCAATCATGAAGTCAAGCTTCTCCTGAGGGCTGTAATGCCTTGGAAAAGGTCCCACCCATGGACAGGGTGCTCCACAACCGATTCCAAAAGCTTTCATTTGTGCTTGAGCCCTGGACTGCACCATCCCCACCTCCATCTTTTGGATTTTCTCCAACAGACCAGCATCTTGGATCTGATGGTCTTCATTGTATGCATACTCTTGCTCTTGGAAAGCTCCATAGCCAAACTGACTTTGGCACTGCTGCTCATATGAGTATGCATGCTGATCTGGATTTGGATTTGTAAAACATGTTGGAGGTGGAATATACTGCTGTTGTTGATGTGAATTCCATGATGGAAATGAAGTCATGATTGCACAACTTCATGGAATGGAAAAGAATGAAAGGGATGGAAAGAAAGATGGATGAAAATGGATGGAAACGGGTCTGCAAGCTCAGAGAAATGGGTTGCTGATCAGATGGAGTCGCCAGATGTGTTTGCAAGTGCCTCCAAAGGCTGAAATCTTCACAGGAACACACCAACCTGCAAAAGATGAAGTGGAAGACCTCTAAGGTCCCACCGGGCGTGCCAAAACTGTTAGTGCAAAATCACAGCACCCCTGGATGCAGATCAGGCTTCTAGGTTGATCACTCAGGCATCCAGTGTGATTGCACAACATGGAAACCTCTCTCCAAGTGTGGGACTTGTGAAACCGAGAGAGGAATCTCCAGAGAAGGCTGGTTCCTGCTCCTAAACTACCTGCCACAAGCTATTCCAGTGCAGGCAAGCTAATCTAATCCTAATCTAACCATGCCAAGGAGACAGAGAGAGAGAGAGAGAAGGGAAAAACAAGCAAAAGCCTACACTAAAACGGTGATACACCAGAGAAGGAGAATGTTGAACATCTATCAAAACTGCCATGGGACAAAGAGAGGTGAGCAATGGGAAGGATGGACAGATGCATCACAGGCCCAAGGATAGATTTCACACAGAAAATGTCCCAAAACTCCATGAACACAGCTCCAGACCTGCAATGAACATTCAAACATGCACAAATACCTGCAATGAAGAGAGGCAAGAAGAGAACAAGCAAAAACGAGGAAGGATGGACAGATGCATCACAAAACACGTTTTGTTGCTCCAGAAGTTTGCACAGAACATCATTCCATTAGTAAAAGGCAAAAACGCCATTACAGAGCAAGGGAGGAGGCTCGAACTCCATTTTCAACCCTAGAGAAGAAAAGAAGGGAGGGCAGAGCAGAAAAATGAACAACCTCTTCTTTTTTGAGCCAAATCTGGCTTTTTACATTGCATGGGTCGAGCCCAGGGGACAGAAATGTGGGAAAACGTGCCAGCCCATTCCTCATTGATTGCATATGCATTAAAACGGCATGGGATACCTTACCAACCCATACCCTGCCATCTTTTCACCGATTTGGAGGAGAATGCGACCCATTTGCATTAATTTGGCCGCTGAAATGTCACTTCTGGCTGTGCTGAAGAAGAATGCGACCCATTAGCATTAAAACAGGTTGTTGAAACGTCGCCTCTGGCCATTATCACGCGTCAGATCCGTTTCTCGATTTTCTCTCTCTAGACTGCACCAAAACTCGAGATTGATCCCAGAATCATGCAGAGAATTTCAACAGCTTTCCGTTGATATAAAGAACGTGCAAATCCGAGCTCTGGATCAAAAGATATGGCGATCTGAAGATTTAGGGCACGGAACAGACCAAAACGGATTTTGAAATATTTCCCGCACTTCGCCACCTGGATGACACGTGGCACGCATTGATTGGTCGCATGATTCTCTCTCCTCTACCTTTCGGCGGGCTTTCTTTTGAAATTTCCTTGTGGGCCCCTAGCTGGGACACGTGGCGCTATTTCATTGGTTCGGATCAGTGCTCGAAAACTCACCCCTTTGACTTTTCTGGACCTTTCCCCTTGTGACACGTGTCATGCGGCCCTTGATTGGTCCTCGGCCCTGATCCGGCTCTTTCGATTCGCCGATGACTTCGCTTTCGGCTCTTTTTGCGCGTCCCTTTGTCCCAGATGTCCCAAACCGTTTGGGACATAAACCTCCGATCCGCCCGAAATGGGCTTCCTTGTCCCTCATTCGGCCGATGACACGTGGCGCTGCTTGATTGGCTTTCGGCTCCTTCGGCGATCCGCATCCCACGCATCCCTTTGTCCCATTTGGCACAGTGCTGAAATTTCCCATTTCGGCCGAACCGGCCGGTTCGCGTCTTTTTGTCCCATATGTCCCACTTTGTTTCGGATTGCCTTGACCTTTTTCGCCCGGTTCGGCCGGTTCGCGTACTCGCGGCCCAAATGTCCCATTTGCTTTCGGACCATTTGTTCCCATTTCGGCCGAACCGGCCGGTTCGGGTCCTTCGCGTACTCTTGTCCCGAACTGTCCCGCTCAGCAGTTAGTCGATTTTCTTTCTCTTTCGGCCGGATCGGCTTCTCGCGCCCGCCGCGTACTTCTGGCCCGATTGTCCCAAATGCTTAGCGGGCCGCCTGGAGGCTTTTCGGCCGATCCGCACCTTCCACGTACATTCATTCCAATTGTCCCAAAGGCGACCTTGAGCAGGACTTAGCCAATTTTCATGATTTTTTCTGGATCAACCTACTTGCCTGGAACTGCAAAACTCTGATGCATGTTATCAAAATTTACCCTGGGGGGGTGAAATTTTGACAACAGGAAACACATGAGGTTTTAGATTAGGTGGTCAAGGCCCGCAACAACCACAAAATATTTATACGGAGATGTCTCTTTGTCTTTTAGAGTATAGAGACATAGAGGATGCTACTGAGCATGTGCACATGTGTGAAATCTTATGGCACATGAAATGGATCACGGATGCTAAGCGCAAGGAAAGTCAATTCTCTACTACCTTGCAGGGACAAGCACACAAATGGTATATGAAGTTTGACCCTGATCAAACTTGCATGAATTAAGCATCATTGAAGGATGCTTTCTTAAAAGAGTTCTATATCCCAGAATTTGAGCAGAAAAGTATCAACGCACTCAAAGATATCAAGCAGGGCACCATTGAGAGTGTACGTGAGTATGATGCCCACTTTAAGACACTTCTATCTAAGCTTTCTTATGATATTCATGCCAACCAGCATGCACAATTGTTTTTCGGAGGATTGATTAAACCATTAGAAGAGCACTGTCACATAAGACATACACTGATCCACACGAAGCACTGGAAGCATCTTTGCGTGCTGAGGTAGTTGGGAGCATTGACACTAGTGTTAGTCCATTCTTAAAGGCACAAATTACAGCTATGGCCAAATAGTTAGAGAATCTATCAGCGAATTCAGCCCATGAAATGTGCTCGGGGATTTGGTGTATAGATTATGAAGTGGAAGGCCACACCAAGGATAGTTTCCCTCGCAGATCTATATGTTCATTGTTGTTAGACTGTGAAATCTGTCATTTGAATCATGATGCTAGTCATTGTCCTTTGTTACAACACGCGATAAGGAAGAATGTATCCTCTTTTGCAAAATTTGTAGGTCCATGACCCATGATACTGAGGATTGTTGATTGATTGGTCAAATCTAGGATGCTATAGACATTGGGGTACGGTAAAAAGTGTAACAGATAATTCTAAGGGTAAGAATGAGCACCAGGATTAGGATTATAATCAAACACGCTATGACAGGAATGAGGTCCACTTTGAAGGAGGTCGTGGAAGAGGACGTGGATATCGTGGTGGATATGGAGCACGAGGCCACGGTGGAAGAAGAAGTGAGTTTCCTCAAGGAACATGTTATACATGCGAATCCCTTGATCATAATAGGCATGAATGTCCCCAAAATGTCACATGTTATTTTTGCAGAAAGAATCATAGCTATGAGGAGTTCCTGAACTTATATGAGCATCTTAGTAAACAACATAAGTAGGAAAATAAAGGCATATGGATGGTTAGGATCCAACGAAAAGAGGAAAATCAGTGGATGCCCAAGATAACACCAAAACTTTAGGCCTTAACTGTAAAGATTACCACACGTGCTGAAGAGGCACGCACAAGAGAGGCATCATACCAGAAGCCTACGATCACCAAGGAGGAGGTTTTGCATGCAAGGTACCTAGATCCTGCTCATCAGAAGGAGGTTTATTAGGATATCATGGAATTGCTAAGGAATGTTCAGGGTGAGATATAATACTTAAAGGAGTAGAAAAAAGCATTAGAGACAGTCTAAATTGATATTGATGATCTGAGAGAAGTGTTATCCAATTTTGCACACCTGGCAAGATTGGACAAGGGGGTACTGTCATGTTCAAAATGAAATAATAGTCCCAGGAACCCACCTTCGGTTATTATCAAGATGCAATAATTAAAAAATAATTCCTAAATTGCATATGAAGAGATCACCTAGCATCGAAAGGCACCCAGTTGATCTCAACTCAGTGGAGAGTTCAGGGTCGAGTTGATAAAGAACCTGGTGTCAAATTGATAATCATCTCAAAAATCATCTCAGTGGAGACTCTCAGTTGTAAGAGCTCAACAAGGTCTTGTTAATGCAAAATATAGCTCGTTGAAAATTTACGAATGAAGGGAACTCTATAAGGATCTTGGTAGAGATCGATGCATGCGGAAGTGAAGACCAAGTCAGAGAGAGTCAAAGTTTGAGCTATCAATAAAGTCTCAATGAATTGGAAAGGTTCAAGCCACAGGTGGAAGCGAAGGAAGAGATAAGGAGTTCGACTCATCTTCGTGACTTGTTCATTTTGGAGATCATGTGGTGAGCTTCTTTTAGGACACATTCTGCAGAGCTAGGGTGATTCAAACGCAAGCCAAGGCGTCAAGAGTGCCATAAAATGAATGGAGATCGTCACGTAAACAGAGATACGTGATGGAGCCCTATCAATGGGACTCATCGAGCATGATGGATAATTCAAGGCAACTCGTTTCATGTGGATGCATTAAAGATGGTTTCTAGGATACAATTCCAGGGCTCATTGATTAATGCAGAACTGGGAGGACTACTCGAGATAATTTTTCAATGGTAAGCCCACAGAGACAACAAGAATGCCGGGCTAGGGTATTAGTGAATACAATATATATATTTTCGCTGGCGTTGTTCAGACCTTCCTCGGCTGAGCATTTGGTGCACAGGCAGTTGACATGTTATAGCAGAAGCCTTTTTGAGCACTTCCAACAAGCAGGTCATCCAACTATGTGTTTATCTGTTCAACATCGAATGCATCCTCAAATTCAGGATTTTTCCTTCAAGATATTTTTTAAAAAATTGATTAAGTGACAGTGAGAGTGTTACCAGGAAACCTGAGGAAATTTATTACAAAGATTCTCTATCGAGATCTTACTCGTTTTACGATGTAACTCATGGAAGTGGATCTCATAAAGGTGAAAATGTTTCATATCAGAATATTCATGGAGCATAATTTGCTTTGCAATTATATGAGCATCTTCAACGAGTCACTAAGTAGTCAGGCATAAATGTTTCTGTCGGAATTATCACACCTTACAAGTTACAGCTGAAATGTTTGTGCTGAGAGTTTAATGTTATCCTCAAATCTGTTGAAGGAAAACTTGGCAGGAGAAGATTCATGAAGATCCCACGCACTGGTGGAAATTGTGGAGATAAGGAACAAACTTGCCAAGTCTGCGTGGCGAAGTTGAGGCCGGGGCCCGTGAATTAATTTGGCCAAGCCATTGGACGTGGAAAATAAGGCGAGCATTGCCAAGGGAAATGATGTGATGTCAAGCCAAAGAAGAAATCCCGGGCGTGGGAGAAGTTTGAGTCTACTGCCAAAAAAATGGGAGAAATCCGGTTAAACTGCCAGGTGTGGAGATATTGGTTTGGAAAACCATGTTGTTCACTCCGTGTAGGGGAGAAATTGGATCAGACTGCCAAGCGTGGAAACAATATGATGGCTATCCGTCATGAAAACCCTACGCAGCTTGGAGTGGTCCGAGTCTTCGTGCGAGTCACACGGAAGGTGAGTCAGAGAATGTGGGAATGAGGTAGTTGAAGTGTTTAATAGGATCGATGTGGTTGTCTGGTCAGCCGTTTTGTATGAAACAGATATGGGCGAAGGAGGCTCTACACATTCTTCTTACCACGCATAACATTCTGGTCATGGAAAAATCCCACGCACAGGCAGCAGACATGTGCAGTACAGTAGAAGCCATTTTTAGTGCTTCCAGCAAGCAGTTGCAGGAAACACATATTCACTGCCGTGTAACGATGGATTGGAGTCACGCTATTCAAGGCTTCATAAAGTTTCCTTGAATCAGGAGATGTTGGTTTATTATGGTGTAGAATGAAATGATTCATATTGCTCAGCACTTCTTCTCCTAGAAGCGAATTGAATGTGAAGGTCAACTCTGAAAATACCTGGTCGGCCATTTTGTATGCCACATCTCTGTCACTCGTAAATGGTCTCTTTGAGAAACTCTAATGGGCAGTACGCAATATTTATACCCTTCCATTATGTGCGTCTAATCAGACAATAAAGTATTCCTTTACCAGGTTCAGAGAAACTTGTTTTAACAAATGGACGATTATACTGTAGTTTCAAGCTAATTTTAGCTAGCTAATTCTATTAGCTTTGATCCACGACTAAGGAAGAATTCATATGGTTGTTACCTATACATTTTTCCAAGGTCCTCTTGGCTGCCCCAGTTGTTCAACGTATTTTTTTTTGAAGAGCTTCTTTTATGTGTTGCAAATTGTAACATGAAGGATCTTTTAGTTTCTGGAAAAATGAGTATATGGTGTAGCTCACAGCTACCTATGCCATACTAAGATCCCAATAGTGGCATAATCATGGATTGGAGTCACAAGCTTCATGCGAGGGGAGGGACATGATGACAAAGAGCTTGTGGAGTGAGCCGAGTTAGCATCAGTCGGTGTTAGTGAAGGCGGTTGATATGTGGAGCTCATTCAAGCGGAAAAAGGATAATTTGTGAGTTTATAGATGAGTTTGGCATGGACATTGAAAGCAAGTAGGATTGTTGAAGCTCGGTGGAGATCATATGAAACACGGTGGAGCTTGGCGAATGCAAAGAAGAAGCTCATATCAACAATGAGCTCATGCATAGGAGTAGAAGTGAGATTTGTCTTGATAGATCTTGTAGAAGATGAATGTGCAAGCTTAAGGCCAAGAAAATTGGTAGTTCACAGGAAAAATCAATCTAATGCACAAAGTTGATCGGCTAGATGATTCAGTAGTGAAGGAAGCCTGATATGAAATGAGCTATGGCCAATGCAAGGCTCATGGAAGTCAGATCAACGTGAGCCACATGAGTTTGAACTCAAAAATGAGTTGAAGTTAATGGATTTATAAAGTTTAAGTTATTTGAGCTTTAGAATAATCACCTATAGAAGCTTGGTTATTTTAACATGAAAATGATATTGACTCGGTGTTAGGAAGAGCTCAACGTGCCATTAAGGTACCAAATCAAACCAGAGTCGATGAAATGATGTGTGAATTTGGCTCAGAAATGAACTCGTGAAAAGGGCTCGGATGACCAAGTCACGTTTGCCAGGAAATGAGTAAGTGAGTTACCCGAGTTAAATTGAGATGGGGAATGAAGTATCCGGGTGAGTTAGGCCCGTCGGAGGAAATTCACAAGCAAATCAAACAGAGTTTTGAGACTTTCAATCAAAGTAATACATGGGAGGCTGAGAAGCTCGAGTCAATCGTGGAGCTCAGCAAAAATGAGTTGAGCTCGGTGGAATGTTTGTTTGAGCTTGCAGCTGTTGGGGGTCTTTGGGAATGAAAAGGTGGGTTCATTCGAGGTAGACCAACGCAACGTCAAGAGAAGTTTAATGTAAGGAAGCTCGGATCGTTGAGTCAGTAGATGACAAGGAATAAGAGGAGTTTGGTCATGGAGTAAAAGACAAAGCTTATTTTAGAGCTCGATGCATTGACGGTGAGTTGGCATGCAAGCAAGATGAAAGAAGGAGCTCGGGCGATGCGATGGAAATGGACTCGGCTAGTACATAGCACAGAGGAGCTCAGACCCAACTTAGTGAGTTGGCTCGGTGAGCCAACCACTAAGTTGGGATCTTTTTGGCCATTTTCTCATGATTCTTCCCTTCAGCAAAAACCGGTCAACAGTGGGGCCCACTAATAATTTAATTAATTAATATTTTTATTTAAATATTTTAATAATAATATTTATTATTATTATTTAAATATTTTATTTAAATATTCTTTTAATTAATTGAGAAGACTAGGTCATCAGGCAATTAATGACCCATGATGGAACCTTCTCATGTAGTTCAACTAACTGCAATAAATACATCATGGGCCTTCATTTTAGGAATGTAATTATGACCATTTCCTCTTCTTTCTCACATATTTTTCTATAAATGTAAGTTGGAAGCTCATTTCAAAGGGTTCCAATAGTTCAGACAAGTTGGACAGTTAGATATCTCAAGCGAGTGTATACTTTTCAAGGGTCCTCTCTCTTCTGCAAGTTGTTCTTGTGTGTTGAGAGAACTTTCAAGCCTCCTCTTCATGACTGTAATGGAAACTATTGCCTCTTCTGAATGTATGATGCATTGTGCATGTTATTGAAGCAATAAAAGTGTGTGTTTTGTGACTAATCTCGTTCCTTTCATCCTTGTATGCTTGTTTGTGCCTTTCTCGTACTTGCAAGTACACTGTGCAAGTTTAAGTTTCTATTGCAGGTTCTTGGAGTTCTGTGCTTATCGAGTGGTGAAGTATTGCATGAAGTTGAGTTGTGGTGTCTGTTCACCCTTCTTGAGTTCATCCTTCTTCACTGGGAAACTGGTATATTTCTCAGTCTGATAAAGTTTAACAAAAGGAATGCGTGTCTCTTAGCCTGTGGTATCCTGTACCCTCTCTAAGTTGCAGTAGGTGAAGTTGACCTGTGGTGCACACACCCTCTTCAAATTAACCCTTCCTGAATCTGAAGACACCCTTTATTCGGTGCATCACCATCCCTAGTATAGTTTCATTTCTGTAAATCTCTTTCCCTAAAAAACCATGAAAATGTTAGCCTAGGACTAGATAATCATTTTTGTTACACTAGGAGTAGTACAACACTTAGTTTAGGAAGAGGAAGCCGGCCTTCTCCGGAGGTTCACCTCGAGCCCAAGTCCCATAGCTTGAGAGGTGATCCCATGTGTCCCAATCACACCGAACGTCCTATTCACATCCTGGCCATTCGGGGGGTGTAGTGATTTGGCGACAACAAGAAGTATGCAAAATGTTGCGCTAGGAGAACATCATCCCACTATTAAGAAGTTGGTTAAAAGGGAACACTCCACACGTAAGTATTGAGACCGGATGACAGATCTTGCATGCAAATCTTTCCCCTGATAGCATTGACTACGACAAGGAAATTACTTTGAATGCTATTGTGCATGGATGACTATTGAGAAATATTTTGATAGATACAGGTGAAAAAGTAAATGCTCTTACATTAGATGCACAGGTACAAATGAGGAGACCCCCATTGCAACCATCATCTAATGTGTTGTTTATGGCAAACCAAACTAAGGACACTCCCATAAAATTTTTGAAGGATGCATCTATAACTATACAAGGGGCCAAGTTCACAGGGTATTTTGAGGTATTAGCACTTACAGAAGTAGATAATTTTCCACCCTTGCTTGGACACCCTTGGTGTTATGCGAATAATGTTGACTTGAGATTCAATAAGGTGTATATCAAATTTGAGAACAATGAGGAAAGGGTTGTGATACATTTGACATATGGGAGGTCTACACCATGTGTTTAGCCTCTAAGTGAGGAGGACTTAAACATAATCTATGTACGTGCTTTTCAAGATCCAGAGGTCAATGAGCCATTAAAGGAAGGCATCCTATAGTGGGAGGATTCTCACTCTATTAGTGATACTACAAATATTTCTTGTGACAATTGGGCTCATGGTACATATGAACTAATAGGGCATGAGGTGAAAAATGTGGTTGCACGTAAGAAGGGATTTCATTCTCTTTGACGGATAGATGGCGCAGTACCTTGGTATATAGGAGCAGAAGATCTTCCTGTATTTTTGAAAGCCATGGAGGCACAGTGCATAGACCAGGTCAAGAGAAGAGACATGTTAGCATATTTCTTATGTGGGACATTAGCACTATGGTGGGTAGTTCATAGAGATAATCTTACGGAGTAGAAGGAGATCAGAATTTCCCTATCTACCAGGTTTGTAAGAAATAATGCACCTACGCAGATCTACACTTATAATGGTGATCAACCTGCTTAGCATCACATTCAACAGTGTGAGAGACTCTGGACAAAGGGACATGAAGCATTACCACCATCACTATGGGTGCATAGATTATATTCTACTCTACAAGGATGCGCACACGCCTGGTATGTATATGCAGAACTACATAGAGAGACTGGGAATTGGAAAAATTTGACTGCAAGAATGATCTAGACCTTTGACTATTTTTCTTCCCAACCTCCAATAGAAGAGGCATTAAAATTTGTCAAGTGGTTAACCATGGGAGATAGTGTAAAGGTGGAGGAACTCATACATGAATTAATGGGCGAGATAGAATCAAGTGCGTGTTTTGAATAAGAAGGAGAAGACTCCATATTGCTTGTTTGTGCTTGTCTTGAGAAATAAAAAGGTAAGATGGTGTACATCATGGATGATGAGGAAGTTGAAAATATAGATATTGACCATTCACAGGGGGCGTGCGAGGTCTTGGATAGCGCAGATAAGGATACACGTGCATACCATGAACCAATGAAGATAAAGAAGGTCAATATATGATCGGAGGTTGATCCTAAGGAGGTCATAATTAGAGACTACTGGTCAGACTCAGAGGTGGCAAAGATCATTGAGTTACTCAGGGATTATCAGGACTTATTCCCTCGAGGGTATCATGAACTTAAAGGCGTGCATGAATCACTTGGGTAAATGAAGATAGAGCTTAAGAATAGTGCACGCCCAGTGAGAAAGAGACCTTATAGAATGAATCCTAATTTGTGTGAAAAGGTAAAGGAAGAAATTGATAAAATGTTGAAATCTAGAATTATCAAGACCTTTGATGAGTCAGAATGGGTTAGTCCAATGGTGATCAATATCAAGAAGGATGGATGAATCAGAATATGTGTGGACTACAGGAAGCTAAATTCTACATGTGTAACAGACCCATTCCCTACGCCATTTACTGAGGAAATACTAGAAGGAATCGTAGGGCGCGAAATATATTCCTTCACAAATGGGTTTTTCTAGGTATCATCAGGTTAGGATTACTCAAGAGGATCATGAAAAGACTACATTTACTACTAAATGGGATAGCTTTGCCCTATACTATGATGCCTTTTGGATTGAAAAATGCCATAGCACGATGGAGTCAAAAGTAGGAAAAGGCTAGGCAGAAAAAATGGCATGACAGAAACATAAGGGATAAGAAGTTTGAGATTGGAAAAATGGTACTTCTTTATGACTCTAAGTTCTTGTGCCATCTAGGAAAGCTCAAAGTACATTGGTTGGGGCCGTATGTCATCACGCACATACTTGAATAAGGAACTTTCTAGTTAGAAGCACTTGATGGAACATGACTACCCAATTACTTCAACAGGAGTAGGCTGAAGCCCTACAATAAATAAGTCTTCTTGCTATTTTTAATAAGGTAGTATTGCCATCTAGATTAGGTTTTCAATTTTGTATTTCGTTCATTGTCGTTATGCTTGTCAATTTAGTTTTTGTTCTTGTGTAATAAGCACACTTGCACACATGAAGATAATTACTATGTGAAGAATGTTTATCGCGAAGGACTGCTCATACTTTTAGTGTGGGGTTGTTGTTTATATCTGGGTACAAGACTGTGGGAATTGAAAGGTGAAAGGAATAAGCTGCTATGGGTGTGCTTTGAGTCAAAAGAAGATTACTTCTCAAAAGTGACCAAGGATGGAGATGAAAGAAGGAACAATATAACGCGAGGTAAGTGGAGGCCATGATAACTACCAGGAGAAGGTATAGTGACGAGATACTAGGGTGCAAGGGCATGCGCTGAAGAGAAGTCTGTGACCAAAGGGTAGGGAGGCATGCTAGAAGGTTATATCTGGGGCATGAAGATGTACCATGTGGAACGAACAAATTTGGTCAATGAATGAGAGGATATTTGGTAGGTGAAGGAGTAATAAATGCATCAAAATTTGAAAAACTATATAAAGATGGGATGTAAATTCATTTTTATCATTACGATTAAGAGTATTTGAAAGAAGCCAAGTGTGAAGAGCTGAGTGATCGTTTTAAGGTGCAAGAGGTGTGTAACCAGTCATGACAAAGAGATCTATGCATAGAAGAATCTTGTGTCCTTAGTGGTGAAGGGTTTGAGCAAAGAGAGGTGATGGAGATGAGTTAGGGGCATGTAATTCCACCTAAGGAACGCTGAATCAAACTAAGGTTTGTTTCACACCTTGTAGAATTTGAGTGACAAGGATCTATAAAAGGATTGCAAGGTAGAAATGGCACCTAAGAAAGTAGTTGCAGTAGGAGTGAAAGGAAAGAAGAAGGTGGTAGTAGAAGGAGAAAAATGGCTCCAGAAAGAAAATTTTCTGAGATGCAGTATCCAGAGTTGATCCTTCAAACTGATACAGAGGAGGCTGCCTCATAAAACATTCTTTATTCATCTACATTCTTTCTTATTCTTTTAATTCTTCTGTTCTTTACTTCAATTTTTGGAGATACCCATTTTCAAGGTGACAATGAGATTAGTGTGGGGTAATGTTGATCAGAGAACACTTGATAGAACTCACACAAGAAGTCCATGTGGGAAAGTAGACTAGGTTTAAGGGCACAAATGGATAAGAAGAACCCGCACGTGGAGGGAAAGATCGACATTCAGGACTTAGTTGATTTTGAGCATGAAGACCTATTTTTAGAAGATGGCGTGTGGAACACACTTACGATGCAGAGATGTGCGTGCCACACATTGTCTATCTTTAGAGGATCAAATCGAAGCGTTTTGTATGGAGACAAGCTAAGAATAGGATTGTTACTTCAGTTAACTGTAAGGGGTCTATAGATAGCACACTTGCATGTGTGGCTATGCCTGTAAACGATGCGTGGCTATTAATAGCATGCAGCCTATTTTTGGAATAGATAAGTGGTGAAGGGAAAGTACCCACCCTATATATATGTAGTGAATTACCTAAGAGATGGGGAGGAGAGAGATATATAGATATATACAGAGAAAGAGAAGAGAGATATATGACTGGATTACTATATCAGATCCATGCGCGCATTGGTATAGAATGCCATTATTATAAGGAGCTTCTGTGTTTATTAATAGATGGAAGTTATCGGCTGAATCTAAGTGTCATTCCTGTGTGTAATCAAGTAGTGCATGTTATTGATTCAATCATGATTATTGTTTAAGTTTGTTCTTTTATAAATTTGAATATGGCATACATTGTAGAATGATGGATTAGTTATGGATCTATATGTTTATTCCTTCATCACACTAACATCCTGCTACAGTAACCCTAAAGAGGGGCCTGGTACCTTTGCACACTTCGGGTGAGCACTCAATATAAGCTGAGTGATGTGCCAACATGTCTAGGGTGTTATCTGGTAAATTCTAGGCTACATCAGTCACATCCTCTTCTCTAGCTTCCACACTTCATTTTTATCACTCCACGTTTTTTCTTGTCTCCTTGAAACACTTTCACCTATTGGGGTGATAATATTAAGTGGATTCCACCACTGCAGTATGCCCCAACATTAAATAAAATTTTTGTTAAAAAAACTTTATTGTAAAGGTCTTTCACATTTAAGAGTGAAGCGGCTCGATTGATTCACCCACCCACATTGATTTGGGTGATCCCTCTTGGGATTGGCTGTCTACAATGTATACATGTTGTACAGACTAAATTACAGAATGTGATCTTATTATAAGATACATTTGATGATCATTGTATGATCTGATCAAGAAAAACAACTCTGTAGACATTGTAAAATACTACAAACTGGAAGTGGAAGTGCTGGGTTAAACTTGTGCGAATTATTAATAAAGACAGTGCTTTACCAGTGAAGTTTTTTCCTTCAAGTTTCTCCACTTAAATATGGTGTCATCTATCCTTGTTCTTGTTTTTTACTTGCTTTTAGCTCTTGCTCATTATGCTCTGTTATTCGTTATCTCTTTTAAGCTATCTCAATGTCTAAATCAACTGCATATCATAATCTATAATATTCGACATTAATGGTGGATCTGTGATCTGTGGATTACATTTCCCCTACTAAATCTAACATGGTATCAGATTTGGTGATAATGCATGTGTAGGGTCGATCTATATATTTTAATTTGCTAGAGTGAGGAGTTTATCTACAGATCTACGAAACCTTAAAAGTTATGCAGTCGTCTTTAAGCAAACCAGGTTTAAACTTCCAATTCCTGCCCAAATATTTTTTGAAATATAGGTGAAATATGGGCTAAATGGCTATTTAGATCATGTTCAAAGCTCTTGTATTCTTAGATATTTTCTTCTGCATCTAGTTTCAGTCATTTACAGTTTAAATATGTCATCAATGAGCTTATTTTAAGTTTTTACGTCGTTTATAGCCATTAGAGTCGGTTTTTTACTTTGGATATGAAAGTTTTATTTAGATCTAGTTTTTTCAGGGGTTTTTAAGTCCATTCTTTTAGTAAAAATCTTTATTTTTTGCTAGTTTTGTCTTTGCAAAGCTTGGGCCAATCATTTTGTGCCATCTGGCTTCACATTTTCTGTCTTTCGGTTGTTCTTTTCAGTTTTTCGAAGTTTAGACCAATAGAAATTTTCCAAGGAGCTTCGATGTTGTTCTTTTCATGTTTGTGAAGGTGTACCCACTCTTAGAGTGCCAAGTGGCTTCAATCTAACACCTTTCTATCTTTATGAAGCATGATCCAATTTTCTAGTGCCATCTAGCTTTACCCTGTCAAACTTATTTGAATTTTTCCATTTCTAAGAAGTTATTTTGACTACGAAGCTTGAGCCAATCATATTGCTCTAACTAGTTTCACATTGTCATTTTTTGCAAAGCCCAATCCAATCAAGAGACTCTATCTTTCTTTGTGGTGTCAATAATATTGTTTATTTGATTGTTAATTGTGAAACACGATCTATTAAGGGCTTTACACGTGTTTTTACGTTGTCAGACTTGACTTAGCTATCCTTTTCCATTTACAAAATTTGAGCCAACAGGATTGCTCCAAGTAGCCCAGTATTTCACATTATCAGTTATCTTTTAGCTCACTTTTGTCATATGCAAAGGGTAAGCCAATAAAATTTCTCCAAGTGTCTTTTATTTCACATTTGTCAGATTTGCAAAATCTTAGCCAATAGAATTGCTCGACATTTCACATTTGTCTATCTTTCATTTTTAGTAGTAGTTATCCAATAATAATTTTCCACCTTTTCACATTTTTTAGGTTGTTTCATTCTTGCAAAAAAATGAGCCATTTAAAAGGATCCACGTGTCCTTAGTTTACTTTAGTCATTTTTGTTGCACTACAAAGTGTGAATCAATAACATTTGGACACGTACATCTATTTTCTCACATTTTTCAGCCTCTGTCATTTGTGAAGTGTGAGCCATTTAAAAGGCTCCATGTATCTTTTTTGACTTATTATTTGTCAAATTTGTGAGCCATTTGTTTTTTGACATGTATATTAATTTTTTATTTATGTCAGCCTTTTCAAGTGTTAGGGTGTCAATCTTTGCTTTGGTTTAGCCACTTAAACTGTGAGACTTGTCTCGTACCTGTTTCAGACCCAAACTTTATTTTAAGTTTGGTCTATTCCATGGACCTTAAGTTCGCCTAAGGTAATTTTTTAAATTTTGACAGAAAGCCGCCAAGTGTCAAGCCTTTACTCATTAGATTTTTGACAAGTGGCTTTGTTTGACTAATACTTTGATTTCACATTGTGTCAGAGTGAAAAAAAGTGAACCAATTAATTAAAGACATGTGTATATGGTTCCTTTTTAATTAATTATCTTTTGACTTATTAGTTTCATTGCAAAAAATGAGCTAATTGAAAAGTGACACATGTATTTTGTTTTTCATTGTTGTCAATCTTGTCATAGTTTTTTTGACGTATGTTTATTTTTTTTATTGTTGCGGACCCAAAAAGGCATTGAATTTAATTTTTTAAAGATTTCGCATCCACCCAAGGATATATTTTAAAGCCAACACGTGCCTCTCTTGGTATTATTGATCTGTGCCACATGTCGCCCCCACCTTGGATGTTTTTTAACTTGTTTTCATTTGCTAAGTAGCTCATTTTGAGCCCGTATAGCTCGTTTTTGAGCTCACCCCTTTGAGTTGCTAAATAAATCGTCGATCTACTCTAGCCTGACTCATTCTGAGCTCGGTTAGCTCGCTTGTAAACTAGACCTTGACTAAGCTATGTCAAATTGATCTTAAATTCAATCAAATCAAGCTAATTTTTGATTAAATTCAAGTTGTTTACATTCGTATAACTATTAAAAAGATATGTTGCTAGTTTTTTTTCTTTATTTGGCTTCATTGATTTGTTTTTTAGCTGCATTTGTCTCCATTTCCAACTGAGCATTAAAATGGCTAGCTCTGCTAATTTTTTGATTGATAAGTCTTATATTTTAAAGAGAACAAATTATAGCATTTGGAAAGTGCATTTAAAAGCCTATTTTATAGCTAGAAAGCTCTGGGATCTTGTGAATGGTATAGAAAAATGTCCCACAGGGAGACATTATACCCTTAAAAACCTCAACTCCTCTCGGAGATCTTAGGAAGCTCTTTCCATCATATTGCAAAGCATTAGAGATGAATTCTTAATGCATATAGGCCATATGGACTAGCCTGTAGATGCATGGAAGCAATTAGAAACCATGCATGAAAGTAGTAGGTTATCTAAGATCATTAAAATGGTTTTACAGTTGTTTACAACACCCATGAAGTGGGATGAGAAAATTGTCAATTATTTAGCTAAAATTAAGAACATTAAAGCTCAATTAGATGGCTGTAACTGTGAATTATTTCAAGATAAGCTTCTGTAATTTATAATTTATTCTAATATTCATGAAAAATTCAGACATTACATCTCACTTCTTAATTATAAGTATCAGAATGAGAATGATCTACCTGATCTAGACACTGTCTTCTTTGTTGATTCAAGAAGAGAGAGTCATGGAAAACTTTGATTTAAAAGAGACTGCTTCTCAAGCTCAATTCTCTTAGAATCACAAGTCTACTCATAATAGGATTAATGTCAATCCAAATCAGAAATCTAATATCATATCTAGATTTAAATCAAATCTTAAGACTAATGCTGCTAAGAACAATTGAAACCATAAAGTCAAATTCAATGGAACTTGTAATAAGTGTGGAAAATTTGGGCATAAAGAGCCTGATTGTAGACTAAATATTAACAAATCAACTAAGAATTTTAAGAAAAAATAATCCTAATAATCATAAGAAAAATCAAAAGCAAAATCAAGCAAATTTGGCTGAAAAGTCTATTACTTTGTATACTACCCTTTCAGCTTCAAATGAAAATTAATGGATTTTTGATAGTGGTGCCTCTAGGAACATGACTTGTACTCCTGGTATCCTCTCAAATGTAGTTAAATGTGAAGAGAATATCTATCTAGGAGATAACTCAATCATTAGATATGAAGGGTTTGGCAATGTTAAGCTATCAAATGGTGTAATTAGCAATGTCTCGTATGTTCCTCAACTGAAAAATAATCTCTTGTCTTGCTCTCATCTAACCAAAGAAAACTGTAAAGTTATTTTACTATAAGATAAGTGGTATGTAAAATATAAGTTTAAAAATGTTATTGCTTCTAACATTCAGAAAAATGGCTTGTATATCTTTGATGGTTTTGTGTCCGAGTCTTGCTTTTCTCCCTCTTCTAGGAATGATATTTAAATTTGACATGAAAGACTTGGTCATGTAAATTTTAAAATATTATATGATATTTCTAGACTAAATCTTGTTGTTGGTCTACCAAAGATAAAGTCAGAACATGAAACGTTGTAAGCAACATGCTCAACCATTTCACAAACATCATGATTCAAATTCTTCTCAATTATTATAACTAATTCATAGTGATGTGAGAGGCCCACTCGAGGTTCCTTCTCTCAGTGGTGCTTTGCATGTTGTTTTTATTGATTATTACTCTAAAATGACTTGGTATTATTTTATCAAGAAAAATTCTGATGTCTTAACTAAATTTTATGAATTTAAAGCTCTAGTGGAAAATTCCTATAATCTAAAAATTAAGAGAATTAGGACTGATAATGGAGGTGAATATGTCAGAAAAATGTTTGATGAGTTTTTTGTGTCATGTGGGATTCAAAGAGAACTAACCACTCCCTATTCCCCTCAGAAAAATGGCATTACAGAAAGAAAGAATGGAACTGTCTTAGAAATGGCTAGTTTTATGATTCATGCATCTAATGTGCCTAAGTTCTTATGGGCTGAAGCTATGAACACTACTGTCTATATTATTAATAGAGTACCTACTAAATATCTTCATCAAACCACTCCTCATGAGGTATGGAAAAATAAAAATCCAGACATTTCAAACTCAAGAATATTTGGTAGTCCTTATTTTATCTTCATTCCAAAAGAAAAAAGGAAGAAGCTTGATCCAACCTCTTTCTCTTGCATTTTTGTTGGCTATGGCTATAGAACTAAAGGATTGAGAGTTTATGATCCATTTAAGCATGACATTGTTGAAAACATAAATGTTCAAATCTTAGAGAAAACTGTCTTTGATGTTTCTCATGAATCCTCCTCTACTGCTATAGAAATACATCCTAATAATCCTCCTACTGACATTATGGAAACAAAAGTTCAAGAGGCTGATTACCCTGATCTAGATATGATGGCTATTGAGGGGGATTCATCCCAAAATTTCTTGCAACCTAAGATTCCTAAATGGGCTAAAATTCTTGTTCAAAACTCTCAGCCTGATAGTGCTAGAAAGCTAACTAGAAGTCAACATTCTTATCATGCCTTGATGACCTCTATGAGGTAGAACCACAATCCTTTGAAGAAGAATCTCAAGATGATAGATGGATTTAGGCTATGAAGGATGAATACAATGCTTTAATAAAATATGACACTTGAGAACTAGTCCCTCCTCCTTATAAGAGAAGCATTGTAGGATCTTGGTGGTCGTTCAAAAACAATTATAACTCTATATGAGAGTGTTTCACCTGATTCTTAGAGTGTTTCTCAGAATGTGATGAAAAAAATAAGGGTAAAAGGGCTAGGAGGAAGCTGGTTGAAGGTTACTACACATGTATGACTTCATGATCCACAACTGATCGTGAGAGCTTCCTTTTGGCTAGGAGGAACTACCTAAAATGAACAACAAGACAACCAAAAGAGATTAAATAGCATATGATAGTGGACTGCCTAGCGTATACTAGTTACGGGAAGTGTGATACTCCCTAGAAGACTATCAATCCACTATTTAAAACAATTCAATGTTAACAATAACTGAAATCCTACTGTAGTTAAAATGATTTAGGTATCCCATTCAACTACAATAAGAAAATTCATTCACAACAGGCTAATCTATGACTGAATCTGAAGGGAAAGGTCTCTGCCTGAGTACTAGTACTGGTCAGGGTCTGGTTTTGGGCTGTTTCAGGTATTTGGTGGAGAATTTAGGCTCTGTTCTTGGTCTGAGGGTAAAACACAGAGACTGATGTCAGTCTAGTATAACCGATGATGGTTCAGGATGGACCGACGACGGTCATGGGTAACTGATGTCGGTACAGTCATGTAACACTCTGAACTGTTGTTACTTCCTCCTGAGCATTCAAGTGTTGATATGTGATTTCTTTTGTAAAAGGATGTGTTCCTTTGATTGTGAAGTCATGCTTGATATGGACTGTATCTTCTTTGTAATTGAAGATCTTTGACTAAGTCGAAATATGATTGGACTCTTTTATTTCTTTCATTTTGCACCTAAGTTTAATCTGACCTCGGAATGAATTGTGGATTTATCCATCTATAAGACCCAGCCTTGGATCAGTGGCATTGATCCAAGTGATGCTTTAAGTTTATTCGGGATGAACTAAAATTATAGACCTTACGCAGGTTGTAAGGTCTGAATGCGTTGAATAAGATATTCCGGAGTCTAACTCAGGCTGATCGTGTTAAATGAATTGGTTCCTGATATCGTAATATCAGGAAGGTCTTGATTGTGGGCCAGGTAATAAATTCAGATATATTTATTTAACTAGCCTATTGGCAGTGCTGGAGTGAATCCTTTTCGTGAATGTATGTCTGTAGGTTCTTATTCTGAACATTTTAAATGTTAGACCTAAACTGGATTTATTAAGGTTAGTAACCTAAAACTAAACTATAATCTATGGGTTAGATTAGTGTTAATCTAACCTAGGCCTAAGCTATAAGCTAAATGTTCTAAGTTAGTAACCTAGTGCTATGGAGGTTAGACTAAGTTGCATCTTAAATCCTAACCTATGTTACTAACCTAACTAATGAACAAGGAGGAAAGGGGGACCTATGAAAGGGTGCGAGCCATGAGTGGCAGTTTCTATGGCATTAAATGGGATGGATAAGCATGAAGGACATGGATATAGTGGAAGTTTTAAACAGCTAGCAAAAGCCGACGTGGCAGAGTCGCCAAAGTTAGAAATGGTCTTTGACTTGCATTTGTCCATCGCCAACTATGGCGGTCGGTGGCAATGGAGATTGAGCGGGAGTTTTGGAGTAAATGCGATTAATGAACTCGGTCTTCGAGCTTGGGTTTCTTGGGAAGACATGCAAAATGGAAAACTGGTAGTTTGTTTGGTTTTTCATGCGCTCCGGTTTTCCCTCTGTCTGATCACTGGTTCTTCGCACCAGTCTACTTGGAGTTGCATGGCAAAATATGAGAGTAACTAGCTCTTTTCTCTACCAAGGAAAGTTTATAAGGCATGGAAATAAAAAATTATTGTTGTTGAATCTAACGTGGAAAAAGAGGAGAAGGCTCGAGCTCTTTCAGAGGTCTTTTCGGATTTTTAAGAAAAATTACCAGGCATGTTAGGCCCTAACCTTTAAAAATATTGCTTTCTTTCAAATGATTTCATTAGAAAAACTCTGTTCAGATGATTTTTGGGTTCAGTTGGTTTTTATGGTAGCTTGTGTGATTTAGTTGCTGTATCTTCTTACTGGCTCGACTTTTTTTTTAAGTAAACCCTTGATGGGTGTGTATTGTGTTTTGAATTGTTATACTATCTCACTGTATTTTACATTTCGGATAAAGTTGTGAAAATGCTTGCAAGGAAAATACCTGAAATCGGTTCTGTGGGAGTCCATGAATTGTTTCCTTGTTGGGTTCAGGCTACAGTCAATACTTGCTGTCGAAACTTGTCGAAAAGGATACTGTTGGATTTTTGTTTGAATGTTCAGTATATTCTGACTTCTTTATAAGTTCTGTTGTGGGTTATATAAGTTGTGGTTACTGAATCTTGTTGGGTTTTGCTATAATACTTAAGTTACTTTTGAATGGATAACTTGCTGTGTTTATAGTATTTGAATGTGACTTTGTAGAAGTTCTCCCTGTGTTGCAATTATGGGATTTAATTTGATGAAAGTTGCAAGATAAATATACGTATGAAATGACCCTGTGGAGTCCTTGGATTGTTCGCATATTTTAGATTTTTGTATAATCCTGGTTGTGAATACCTATTGTTTTGGCTCTTTTGGAATTCTTTATATATATATATATATCATGTATTTTGGCCTCTGTAGAAGTGGGTCATGAATGTCATACGTTTCTACCTCTGAAGGAGTTCAGATGTGAATACGGTATGTTATTATTTTGGTTAGAATTCTTGAATTTGATATGTATCCTATATCCTTCTACTTCTGTAGAAGTTTATTTGTAGAATACCACATGGGTAAGACTCCTTTTTAAATCCTGGGGCGTATATTATGTTTTCCCTTTTGAATAATCTCAGTCGTGAATACTGTTATGATTCTTGAGTTGTGGTCGCATGAAAGCAACTTCAATCTAAAATTGTTTTGAGCATTAGTGGTATGGATACTATTGGAGTTTTGAAATGTTGTGAGTTGGCTTGATTTTCGATTAAACCTTCGCTGTGCGTGCATAACGTTCAGACTCCTATTTTATATCCTTGTGTTCCTTTCTGTCCGCTTATGTGGAAAGTAAAAGGAAGGGCTTTCTTTTCATACCTTACTTGGTTGAGACCTTGTTGAGATTGTTTTCTGGAAAACGACTTCTAATATAAGTCATGGCTGTATTATTTAAGAATTTGTTCCAATTAAATGAGGTTGTGCATGTTGTGTGGATTCAGTATGAATATCTCTACATAGGCATAGGGAATCATCATTTGTTTTAATGTTATTGAGCCTCTTGTTTGACTGTGATGAAAAGGTTGTTCTTTTGATTTCAGCCTTGGGATCTAAGTCCTTGCAGAGTTTTAGTAGGGACTAGATTGAGCTGTACGTTACTGGGTGGGATTGATGTCGTGCTTGTGCATGATTACGTCTTCTGTTAGTATGAATATCTAGTCGTGAGCTTGACTGAACTAAAGAGCTGTTAACTGTACCTCGACAAGCGATGGCATTGGATATTTTCTCGTTTGTTGATTAGTATGGAAGGTTATGTGGAGTCTATTTGATAGATTATTCATCACTGCCTTGGCGCGAGAGCTACTGTACTGCTAGTAAGCTATAGGAAGAAGTTATATTTAAATTTAAACAAAAATGTGGTGCTTCTTGTGGTCTCGTCTGATTTATTTGCATGTGTATAAGGTGAATGCTTTACACTTGAGGAGACGGTACAGTCATGAGCTTGATTTGAGGGGAAATAGGAATGACTCGTTTTCTTTCTCTTTTGTTGTAAAGTATATGTTGATATATTTTTATCTAACTTATGGAATTGTTTTAACATACTGATGGAATCATGAATTGTTATGATATTCATTTTATTATGTTGAATGTAATGGTCTGTCTGATGTTTGCTGTCCTTGGGATTCAGATGGATAATTGTTTTAGATGCATTTATTCTTCTTGGTCACTAACGTTTATGATGAAATATCGGGAAGGTATCTAGGACTATTTAGTAACTATAATATGAGTTATGCGTGTATAGTTTTATTGTATTACAAGAGCATAATCTAAAATATGTTTACATGTTTGGCAAATTGATTTCATTTAAACAAGTTGTTTAATGAAAACAATTGATGGATTGCAATTGTTTTAAGAGTTAGTGCTTATCATGCTCAGTTCATCGAACTGACATGTGTTGACAATTTTTGCAGATGGTTGCCATAAGTGGTAAAAGCACGCAGATCTGATAAGATGATCAGATTGTTTGATTTGGTTTTATGATGAATTACAGCTTGATTCTCTGAATGTACTACTTGTAGAAAGATGTTCTTTTTTCTGTTGAGTATTGTATCAAATATGCTGAATGCATAAAATGTATTTGATTAGCTTGAGAGGAATGAAAAGAGTTGTTTGTTACTTATATGATTGTATTTGTATCTTGATAGTTTGACCTTCTTCGGTTCAAATGATCTTGAGAGCATTGTTATTATTGTATAATTTGGAGACTTTTGTGATTATCAATGTAAGCTTGCAAGAATATGTGACTGAATAATTATGATTGTTTAGTAGTTCTAGTATGTTCTATCTAAAGCTAAATTGGAATTTAGATCACTATCTTTCTGGAAGCTAGGGTTAAAATAAACCTGAACAGGAAGCTAAACGAGCTGAATAAATTATTACTTCCTAGTCTTGTTCTAAGTCAAGACAACGTTCAATTGGAATCTTAATCACTTTATCTCAATGCTAATAAGTAAGATAAGATTTCAGCTATAAGAAAAGATATAAACCTAAAAAGGGTTTGGTTAGCAATCTCATGTGAAGATTGAGGGTTATTGCCCAATTTCGTTGATTTAGAATTATGTATATTCTATGAACTCCTTGAAGGGACCTCTTGTCTTAATAACTTCTCTTGTGTAATGGGTTTTACTAAGAAAGGTAATTCTAAGGTGAGGAACCCAGGGGTTGGGAAAGACTACCCTTTAGGGAGCGTCTTACGGTATAATTTTAACTCAACGTATGTAACATTTATTAATAAGTAGATCTTTTCGAGGCAGATTTAAAGGTTGACGACACAAGTCAACTGAAGGGTTGCACCTTTCGAGAAGATTAGGATCTTCTCGAAGATACAACAATGCAGGTGAATTATGACGACACCCTTTGCATTGATCGTTAAGATTTACACCTTTAACTTGAGCAAGTTACTCTGGGACTGATTAGGAATGTGGTCACGTTATAAGGCTGCCCTAGGAGACTCGGGGTATCTTGACACACTAGATTAACTAGGGTTGACCCAGTATGTCAGCGTATCCCTAGTCCTCGAAAGCATCCCTATAACGTTGTCATCTTATTAATCCGTTCCTGAGTGAATAACGTGGGATAGGAGAGACTGACAGAAGTCAGTATAAGACATTCTACATAACATAGGAATGGGTTGAAGGACGTATTCCAGATTGACGAGTATGCCATCAAGGAATACGAGACATAAGCATTATGTTTCAAATCTTTGGCCAAAGTATCGCAAGCTGATAATTGCGTTGTCCTAAGTCACCTAGTCTAAGGGATGAGATGCCGATGAATAATGGTAACAATTATTCATATAGGTTCCTTAGACAGAGCATTCTAAATCCTAGATTAGGGAAGAGAACCACAAGAGTGATGTGTTAAATAAAAATGCCAACTCTTACTACACATGAATAGATCGGTAGATTACCGAGTCATGGAATGAATAGATCGGAGGTACTCCGAGTCATTACAGCTGCATATGGTTATCTGTTATAAGAATGGTTGTTTTGATTTATGAGTTCTAAATTATGTATTTAGAACCAGGAAGCATTTATCAAAATAAAAATAAAAATTACTTGTTCTAATGTGTAAAAATGAGGATGTTACAAGTCGGGTGATAGAAACTTATTAAAACCTTGTTGTAAGGATAGATCTGAGGCTAAATGGTACTGATGAGGGCAATGAAAAGGTTTATAGAAATCTTAGGTATACTCAGAGGTCTTTAACAGTCGAGTATGGGCTATTTAATGGTGTGGGTGAAGGAACGGTCAAGTTTTCATGAAGGTAAATGATGGGAGAATGGGAATGTAAGTAGAAAATGATGATAGAGGTAACAAGGCTTACTAAAATGAAAGTAGATGAATTTAAGTTAACAAAATACTTACTGTTGTATGAGCTTGACGACTGGAAAACAATGGTAGTTGATCAGAGGGATGGAGTTTGATATGGTGATAGCGCTTCCTAGGATGCTCTCGTGAATACAAGTGGCTCTATGATCACTTCTGATGCTGCCTGTGAATGTTTGGATGCGTATGTGAATGCTGGTTATGCTTACATGCAACTCTGGTCTTGTTTCCTCTCTTTTCTGAATGTGCCAACCTTGAAATAAGGTTGTTTTTGGGGAATAAATGGTAACCGACGATGGTTCCAGGTTGACCGGTGGCGGTTTGGGGTGACCAGAGTCGGTTAGGGTGGGATTTTCTAGGTTTACTAAAATGGGCAGATCTTGCTTGATTTCTTGGATCTTGTTCATTTCTTTTCGTGGATTAGAACATAAGCTTATTTTCTCACAGGTGAGAATGTGGTTAGAGGGAATGTAGGCTTTGATTTTTAGGGTTTAGGTAGGTCGTAGTTAGTTATGGCAACATACTAAGAATAGACTTAAGGTGAGATGGCTATGTGAGGTGGCGGGGTAGGAATTATCTTAATTACGATAGTTAAATAATAAAATATTGTGAGGCATGGATTAATTTAATTAAATCAATTAAATTAATATTAGTGTGGGGTGAAAGGGGCCATGGTTAAGTGAGTGTGTTAAAGATGATTATTTGACGAGGGATCAAGGGGAGTGAGACCTAATTTTGGTGTCTACATTTTCCCCCTTTTTGTTGCATAGCTTGTATTGGTAAGCAACGCTAACAAAAATAAGATGTGGTTGCCCCATGTGTGGGTGAAGGTGATCCCCCTCAAACTAGGAACTGATGAGGCAAAAGGTAGAATCGGTGAGTGGTTTGATAAAAGGTGAATGGGATGAACAAAAAGGTGGGAAACGAGGGTAAAGGGGTAAAGGTCCAATCAATTAATCTAGGTAATGGGTCAAGGTCAAAGATAGTAACAGTCAAACACATGCACACGTATAAAATTATAGCAATGGGTACCAGGTTGAAGAGCATGCAAACTCTACATTGTCTAAGGTCGGTAGGTTTATCAAACAAGGTTGAGGTGATTTTGGTATCCAAGGTATAGGATATGGTCAGGAAACACATTGCAGATCAGGTGTAGGAACGTTTAGGTATGTTCTGGTACACCAAAGGTTGGGTTAGGATAAAAGGTCATGGAAAGAGGCAAGGTAAGGTCATTAGGTCAAATAACACGAGTAACAATGTCACAAGGTTATAGCGAGCACATGAAGTCACATGTCATAAGTAATGGTCCAGGTACAAGTAGCTAGGTCACGACATGGGTAGGGCTGAGGTATGGGTAAAATAATGGGTCCCCAAATGATGAAGAGGGTAGGTGGTAAATGATGAGTTTCGGGAGGGTAAAGGGAAATGTAATAAGTCAGGTGTGGGTGAGGAAAAATGGATTCAGGTCAACAAATGAGGGGTAATGGGTAGTAATAAGACTAAGCAGTATAACTAAAAATGGTCAGAAGTAACTGATGCCAGTCATCATGAACTGACTATGGTAGGCTAGGGCATAAAACCGATACTGGTCAAGGTAAAACCATCGCTGGTTAAGGTCAGGAAGGTTATAAAAAGAAAAAGTCCTGTGTTTTGAGAATCATTTATCCTTTACCAAACTGGAGAAAATGACAAGAGATAAATCACAAGGTGGAAAGTGACTAAATGACATAGAGAGCTGAGTTGGCGAGCCACAGAGTGAGTGATTGTTGGTTAATAGGCGGGTCTACAAGCGTGGTGATTGGATTGGGTGATTTTTTTGATTTGATTGAGCCAGCGGATGATTGGTGATGGTAGAGGTAGGAGAGGGATCGGGTGGACCTGCGCAGTGGCCCAAGGTGCCACCACATAAATGGAAGCGTGATGAGGTAAGATCCATTCTTATTGTTGTTTGTTGTGAGTAGGTGGAGGGTAGGAATTGGGTAGGAGGGAAAATGGGGTTTGGGGGGAAAATATTTCAAATGTGAATGGAGAGAATGTAATGAGAAAATGGGAACAAGGGAGGTTAGGTTGAGGTTAGTGAGGGGTGGGAATAGGTATCAGGTAGGTATTGGTAGGGGAAATGTGTAGAAAGGAGGAGTGGGGGAGAAAAAGGGCAGGGTGTCGTGGGTTTTTCATCACGATAATGACCAACATCAGTTTTCTCTTAGCCAGTGTCGGTGGGTAAGAACCAGTATTGGTCGCAGATGTGATGATTGATGCTGGTTATCGTTGGACCATGATTGATCGAGGATGACTGATGCCGATCGACAAGCTAGAGAGGCAAGCCCACGAAAAGATAAAATAGATGGGTTGTGGACAGATAGGTAGGGGTAGGGAGATTTGGATAGGGGGGAAAGAGTTATGAACATGGGTAGGTGGGTGGATAAGGAAGATCAATGAGAGGGGCAAAAGGAAAATAGGTGAGAGTCCGAGACATGGGTAGATAGGTAAAATAAAAATAGGTGATGGTCTGAGGTGTGGGTAGATAGGTGGTGTGAATATAGGGCATAGAAATAGGTGAAAGGTTAAAATGGTTAGGGTAAGTGGTATAGTAGGGGTGACAAGGTTGTTTACAGGTGTGCTCAAGTTTTAATAAAATGATTTGTTGTATGCAGGCCAAGGACCAACTACAGATGAGGGATAGGGCACCTCCCTTGCTCGTGGAGATATGTGGGAGTACAACATGTGAGGAGTGGATCGATGTCGTAGATGTGGGCCTTATTGGGGTCAGACGCTACCGGCACATAGTCTAGGAGGTGAGTTTGATGGTTTCCTTCATCGATAGATGGGATTTGGTAACTAATACATTCCATTTACCGATGGGTGAGATCACGATCACTCTAGAGAATGTTTACAGGATCTTGCGACTACTTATAATAGGTACACATGTGTACTCGATATCCTCAGAGGCATCCGAGGAGTTACTGTTACTAGTGTTTGGAGAGGCGCTGACATTGTTAGGATTCAATAGTGCTAGTATGAGCTACGGGGGGATGTATCAAGCCTACCTTGAGGAGATGAGGCTGGTAGTGCTCCTTATGTAGGTAGTCTGTTGTTTTGCACTGCTAGATGCAGAGGATGGGAGATTCCCATGATCACTGATGAGGGTCCTATATGACATGGTGGAGAGTAGGACTCGGTTTACATGGGGGCCTGCGTTCTTGTTATAGCTATATAGGGAGCTGTGGGCTTATGGGTGACCATGGCGGTTCAACTTGTGCTACACATTCTTGTTACATTGTTGGGCCTATGAGAACATTGTGTGTGTGCACCCAGTTGGTATGCCCCAGGTGGATGCATTCGAGCCAGGTATTGTTCAAGTGGGCTATAGGTGATGGGTGCCAGTTATGGGAGAGTGCCGAGCGGCTAGAGTGACACATGATGTAGCCTATTATAGGTGATTACTAGAGGGGTTGTCTAGCGTGGACATTATTTAGAGGCCATATGTATGCTATCCTTCATACAGACAGATGACGGTGGAGATGGATGGGCTACATATTTACAGGTGGATAGAGGGGTGACGGGCCGGGGAGTATGAGATGATACCTATAGACTGGGTCAGATGGTAGTTTGGGTTGCCACAGGATATACCCCCACCCTTCCCTCAGTATAGGAGAGATGATGTGGAGAGGCCTATGTCTCCACCATGACCTATAGTGCCGAACGGGTAGGAGGAGCAGCCGATCGACCAACAGATAAATGATGTTGGGGTGACAGACATGTACAGATAGTGGTGGGCTGCACAGTTATGAGTAGTACCACCAAGGCCGGGGTAGCCAAATTTATGTAGAAATTAATCTGATCTAATACAAAGAATCCATGAAATAGATACACAGACAATAATTGAAATCAACAACTCTATATTATATTTTTATTAATTCACTATTTCAATACACTCCATTATATAGGAGATGTAAAATAACAATCCTTACAACAACATTTGTCTTCATATACAACCATACACCCATATGGTTTCAACCTCTCACCAATATAATAATAAAACAATACTAATTGTTTTATTATTCTAACTTACTAACTTACCACATACTAACCACATTTTACATTTACTATTTACATTTACATAGTAAATGTACTTTCACTAATTTACCATAATAATAATTACACATGTAATTATTATTCACCCATACAAATGGAGCACTAATATTTATTTCCTAACATTCCCCCCCTTAGTGCGAACATGGGAAAACCTGCTTTGTACTGCAATGTGCCGCTACGTAGCATGCTCATGATCTGGATGGTTTCAAGGACAATACCAACAACCTCTGGATGGTTTTCCAAGTGGTTAACCAACAACCACACAACAGATGGTTTTTGAGGACAGTACCAACAACCTCTGGATAGTTTTTCTGGATAACTAACAACCACGATATCATGATGATGCAGTAGTATCAACAACTCTCATCACTATCTCACTGCAGGGAATAACATAGGAAATTCTACTGAAATATGTTGCTCGTACATACATAGAAAAAGCTGACATAATGGAAATGGAACATTGGATCATGTTCCCCCCCTCAATGTGAAATTTCCACTTATTGAAAACAGGATCACTGCAAACTGAGGCACACCACACTAGAAGCACTAAAATCAAACTGCACACACACACCTGTCACCAAAGCTGATATGCGGCCCCGTCGTTGGCAACTGACGAGAGGTCGCTGAATGACCTCCAACCTCCGTTTGCCTCCATCCTCCAGTAAATTCACTTAGTATAGAAATTATTCATAATTATAGTCAATTTCATTTTTTATTTGTTCATCTCTAGTTTCCCAATCTACAATTTTGCTTACATCTGTAGGTGCTTTTTCGTTTCCATCTACTATCCTCCATAGATTTTTATTCATTAACTGCATCTGAATTTTTACTCTCCATGTATGGAATTTCAACCCATTAAATTTATCTAATGGTGTATCCATTTTGCTGAATCTAAATATCCAAAACAAATTGAATGTAGATTTGAATTACCTTTGATTCTTTGATTTCTTAAAAAAAACAGCAGTGATCAATGTGCTGTATAATAAATTGCACGTTTCTCGTAAACCACGAACTGGGTTTTGCTGAAATTTCTACTGTAGCTTCCTGTATAACAGATCGTTCCACACACAAAATTTTAGAGAAACCCAGATCGCGAAACAAAAGTTACGAGATCATCTTCGAGACAGATTTAACCTGCTCTGGTACCAAATGTAGAAATTAATCTGATCTAATACAAAGAATCCATGAAATAGATACACAGACAATAATTGAAATCAACAACTCTATATTATATTTTTATTAATTCACTATTTCAATACACTCCATTATATAGGAGATGTAAAATAACAATCCTTACAACAACATTTGTCTTCATATACAACCATACACCCATATGGTTTCAACCTCTCACCAATATAATAATAAAACAATACTAATTGTTTTATTATTCTAACTTACTAACTTACCACATACTAACCACATTTTACATTTACTATTTACATTTACATAGTAAATGTACTTTCACTAATTTACCATAATAATAATTACACATGTAATTATTATTCACCCATACAAATGGAGCACTAATATTTATTTCCTAACAATTTAGCTGCCACCACAGTTCAGAGAGACACCCTACAAGGGCAGGTGGCTACCCTGGTGACCTAGTTTGGCATAGTATAGGGACATTTGATAGGGGCCGAGGCACATGTTGTGACTCTACAAGCACAGGTAGCCACTTTACAGGCTCATTTAGCATAGGGATAGGAACCCACATAGGGTGTAGAGGGAGAGGGTGGAGATGGAGATGGGGTGCAGGAGTCCACCCTATAGGCACATGTGATAGGATTGTAGGGCTAGTTGGCCACAGCGTAGGGACAAGTTACAGGTTTACAAGACCACCTGACTGCTGCACAGGCATATATAATGGTTCTTTAGGCCCAGGTATAGGTACATGGACAAGGTACCATTGGTAAGGAAGGAGTAGGGTAGGGTCAGAGGCTGATGGCACCACCACAGATAGTACTTGGTGCTAGATTAAGAGACGCCATGGGTGAGGTGAGATACTACCAGGACCATTTGATGGCAACAGAGATATATGTCTTATCATATGCTGAGAATAGAACACAACAGGCCTTGAGTGAGAGGAGAAGATCTCACACACATAGTGTGGAGAGCACAGGGGGCTAGTGAGCCTAGGGGCTGGTTCAAGGTGAGGCCACTAGTGCACGGAGGCTAGCTCTAGAGGTAGGACCATCAGGGGCCAGACTAGGGTGAGGCAGAGGGAGGTCAGCCGGATGCCAGGCTAGAGGAGCGGAGGAGGAGATAGATGAGACATCCTTAGATATTAGATGGGGAGATGATTGAGCTTTAGAGTGTCATGTATTTTAGATATTATATTTTTGACATATATATCGGCCTGCGTGCAGAAGATAGTGAGGATGTACATGAGAGTTTTTGAGATTTTTTTATATACACCGGCTTGTGTGCCAAAGATATTTGAGAGTCATGTATATGGATACACATGTTTAGATGATTGATTTATAGAGATGATGGTGATTATGGCTTGATGTGTGTATGGTTTTGTTTAACTGGCTATTTTTTTTGGTATATGTGATGGAAACTAAGTAGTGTAGGCATGATAGAGTTAGGTCATAGGCATGGATCGAGTCAAGTTTTTGGTTTAGGCATGGATGGAGTCAGGTTATTGGTTTAGGCATGGATGGAGTCAGGTCCTAGGCATGGCTTGAGTCAGGTTGACTTAGCCATGGATCGAGTCAGGTCTTTGGTTTAGGCATGGTTGAGTTGGGATTGGTTGAGTTTGTAATTTATTAATTTGTGCAATTACTGATGATATGGGTCATGTTGAGATGTTTTGTAGTAAAATACAATGATAATGGTAAAGAAATGGTAGACGTAATGAGTGTATGAATGATGATGATAAAGATGTGAAGAAAGTGTTGTTTGTTTGGTTTAATTTCCAATTATTGATATAAAAAGGAAACTAACTAAGGTAGGATGTGACTATGAAAGGGGGAGGGGGAGTTGGTTAGGGTAGAGAGTGGCCGAGCTAACCTCCAAGGGCTCCATGCCCTCAGAGTGCTACCTACATAATCCCGATGAAACAGGGACCTCAGGCCGATGTAGTTCTCCCATAAGCCAAGGAAAATGTGAGGAGGTATGACAATGGGTTGGTAGGTTATAGGCATGGTTGAGTCGAGGTCTTTTAGGGATGGTTGAATTGTGGGAAAATAAGTATGGGTGATATTAAGTTGATTGTGGTGAAAAGAGGAAAATTTACTAGAGATAAGCGTCGAGGATCTAGTCATGTATAGAATAATCAATACGTAATGAAGACAGTTAAAAGATAAGAGGAGACAAGAAATCCACCTGATTAGGAAGGATCATAACGGTTGGATGATACCTTAGATAGGTTGGTGAACATAAGACCCTAAAGACATTACATGATGGATTATCCAAAAGGTGAAGAATAGTCACTTGATCACCAAATGTCATGGTTCCAGCAGGTCCCTTAATTTAGTAGGAATTGAAGGTGTGAAGTGGTGAGAAGGTGAAAAATGGTTATTTTATATGGTATGAGGTAACATGCCTTTTGGCAAGAGATCCAAGGTCACAATGAGCAAGTCCATGAAAAAAACATTTTCTTTTTAACTTGTATTTGAGATAGAATGATCAATGCATGAGAAGTTTATAAATGGGATGAGGAAGTTATACTCTTTGAGGTCTTCGTGAAGCTGATCGATGCGGGAAGCTTCGGTTTTCTCTTTTCTTTTTTTTCCTTTTTTTTTTGAAGCAGGATTTACATAGTTGTCCTTCAAGGGAGTAGTCTATTTATAGCAGCGATGTAGAGAGAAAGATGTCCTTTTCGAGGGAGTCATCTTTTTATTAGAAGTTTGACTCAAGGAGTTGAATCCCATGTGGAAATTATTTGAGGGCTTTTAAGTCATGGACAAGATTAAGGTGAAGAATTGGACTCTTGTTCATAAAGCAAGGTGAAACGACCATGGGATCTCATCTGAAAGTAGATGAAAAGTATCCATGAGAATCATGCCATGTGCAGAGATGTGGTACACATATTTAAGAGAAGGTATAAGAGTGATGAGGTATGCACATGATTCTTGTTTAATCGTTGGGGAAGGTATAGTGGAAGGAGGGAAGTGAATAATGCACTCAAGGGATGAGCATGAAAAGAAGCAGAAGGTGATATAGGACTGAAAGTCAATAGTAGAATGGTCGAAGATGTAAGGCATTAAGGGGCTCAGGTTTGGGTTTACTATCGAGTGAAGATAAATGATAAGCACCTAATCCATAGGTATGAGTCATGATGTATGGTCCAAGCCAATTAGGAGAAAATTTTCCCCATTTTCTTTTTTCTACTTTGGTTACATGTTGATTTTCCTTCAGGACGAGATCACCAACTTGGAAGGTTCATTCATGAACACATTTATCGTAGGCACGTTTGATATGTTTTTGGTAGATTTGGAGATGGTCAAGAGCATTGAGACAACGTTCATCTAATAACTCTAGTTGTGCCAAATGATCTTGAAAAAATTCATCGTCATTCAACATGTCTTGTAGTGAGATGTAGAGAGATGGAATCTAGACTTCGAGAGGTAGAACAACCTCTATACCGTAGACCAGAGAAAAGGGAGTGGCAGTAGTCAAAGTGTGAATACTAGTATGGTATGCCCATAGGGTGAAAGGAATGTGCATATGACAACCCTTCCCAGTATCATTAACCACTTTCATGAGAATTTTGTTTCAGGGTTTTATTAGTGGATTCAGCTTGGCCGTTGGTTTGTGGGTAATACGGTAATGAGAAAATTAATTGAATGCCGAAGGTGTCGCAAAGTTTTCACAAGGTTTTATTTTTAAATTTTTTTCCGTTATCAGTGATGAGGCGATGTGGATTGCCAAAGTGATAGATAATGTGATGATTGATGAACTCACATATTTTCTCAGCTTTTGTAGAAATGAGGGGAATGGCTTCTACCCATTTGGTGTAGTATTCGGTGGTGGTGATGATCCATTGATGTCTCTGGGAAGAATAGGGATTTGATTTCTTTGACAAGATCCAAACCCCATTGAGAGAAGGGCCAAAGGTCATGAGTGACCTGTAAGACATGACTGGGTGTATGATGAAGGTTAACATGTTGTTGGCATTTTACACAATGCTTAATGTAGTCGCAACAATCATGGTTAAGGGTCGACCAATAGTAGCCTAGGTGAAGAATACACTTAGCAACCATGAGACCACTGAAGTGACCTCCACATATGCCATCATGAACTTCCTTAATGGTATAGGGAATTTCAGAACTCGTCAGGCATCGTAAGAGAATACCGTCAAAGTTGCGCTTATAGAGGAGGCCACCCATGATGACGTAACGAGACACCCTTTTGAGAAAGGCGCGTTGTCCATTATGAGTGAGATCAGGAGGTAAGATGGACAGGGAAAGGTAATCCACAAGCTAATTATACCAAAGGTCTGGTGGGTTGCATTCAAGAGTGCCAATAAAGTTGACATCATGGTGTGAATAGGAAGGTAATTGCAACCATTGTATTGTGACAAAGATTTTAGAATCGGAGGGCAAAGTGGGTATCTGGGAAGCGAGACAGGCCATGGTATCTATGAATTTGTTAGTGGAGCGTAGAATGGTTTGTAGTTCATACCGGTCAAAGGAGGTCAAGAGGGTGTCCACATGGTTTTTATACTTTTGAAGCTCTTCATTGCGGCATTGGTAAATAACATTGACTTGGTTTACTACCAGTTGAGAGTCACCAAAGATGTTAATCGATTTGACATTTAAGGCAAGGGTGGTCTGAAGGCCTAATATGAGTGCTTCGTATTCGGAAATGTTGTTAGTACACTCAAAATCAAGCTTGAAGGAGAGTGGCATAGGTTCACCATCGGAGGGAATGAGGATAAACTCCTGCACCCCCCACGTTGGCATTTAGAGCCATCAAAGAATAAGGTCATCTGGTAAATGGTATCATCTAAGGAAACGGTGGCGATGGATTTGTCGAGGGAAATTCAAATTAGAGGGTTGGTTTCTGGAAAGAGGTGCATCAGCAAGCTGGTCAGCAATGGCTTGGCCCTTGATAGATTTCTGATGAATGAATTCGAGGTCCAAATCAGCCAGAAGCATGAGCCAGCGTGCATCACATTGGTTTTGATAAGGTTTGGCATACATTGAAGTGTAAGGGGTCAGTGTTGGTCACAACATAGGTTTTGTGGTTAAGTAGGTAATGACAAAGTTTGGTGGCAACAAAAACTAATGCTAAGCAAAGTTTATCGGCATGGGTGTATCGGGTTTTGTAGTCCAGGAGAGTATGACTTATGTAATAAACAACCTGCTCCCTATGTTGTTCATCGCGATGAGTGAGCATGGCCCTGAAGGAGTGATCGGTAGTAGATATGTATAGGTAGAAGGGTTGATCATCTTTAGGTGGAATGAGTATAGGTGGTTGGAGAAGGTATTGTTTTAGGGCCTCAAAATCTTTGTGGTAATCATCATCCCATTTGAAGGAGACATCCTTTTTGAGAAGATGATGAAATGGCTGACATCGATCGAAAAGTTGTGAAATGAAATGGTGAATAGACTATAACTTACCTTGTAAGCTACGTAGTTGCCATAGGTTAGAGGGCGGAGGCATTTTGAGAATGGCTTTGACTTTAGTAGGGTCAACCTCTATACCACGCAAGGAAACAATAAATCCCAGGAGCTTTCCCGAGAGGACCGTGAAGACACATTTCTTAGGTTGAAGGCTAACACAATAATTAATGAGGTGGTCAAAGATGGGTTTTAGGATGACGAGGTGCTCGGCATGGTGTTTAGATTTGGAAAGGAGATTCTCTATGTAATCTTCCAATATATGGTGCATGATGTCATGGAAGATGTAAGTCATAGCCCGCTGATATGTGGCACCAACATTTTAAGGTCGAAAGGCATGAATCGATAGCAGAAGGTCCCCCAAGGGGTGATGAATGTGGTTTTGTGATGATCTTCTAGGGCAAGCAAGATTTGGTTATAACCCGAGAAGCTATCCATGAGTGATATCATCTCATGACCAGCAATTAAGGTCAACCAACCGGTCTATACTGGGTAGAGGAAAGTCATCTTTTGGGCAAGCTAGGTTGAGGTCACGGAAGTCTTGTGAAAATGTGAAGATCCCCTGTCACCTTAGTGATAGGGACAATGTTAGAAATCCACAGTGGATAATCAATGGGTAAGATGAAGGACATGAAAAGAAGGCACTGAAGTTCTTCTTTGACCAAAAGAGCAATGTGTGGGTGTATTTTCCTCAGTTTTTGTTTTATGGGTTTGGCATCGGGAATGGTTACATATTATGGACCACTATAGTGGGGTCAGCATGTCAGTAAGACCAAGCGAAAGCATGGTTATGATTTTTGAGGAAAGAAGTGATGGCTTCTTGTTCAGTAGTATCTAAAGATTGGCCGATCTTTAGAATGTGCGGGTCATCCTAAGTATGGATGTTGACTTTGATAGTTGATTCATTCAACATGGTTTGCATCTCAGATGGCAACAACCGATGAATATAAGAGTCTTCTTGCACCTAGGTAGGTGAGTATAGATTCATCATCCTGACATTGAACGACGTTAATAGAAGGTGTGTCATCATCGATCATTTTAGGATACAGGAAGGGAAGAGAAGAGGGAGCCTCACCCTCATGTTGATAAGTCAGAGGCCCCAAGGAAATGATGTTTATGAATTTTTTTTAGGAGGAATGGATTCTAGATCCATCGACTCTGTCGGTGAAGGTGGTGAAGAAGGTGGAGCAGGTGAAGAAGGTGGAGAAGAGTCGATATGCTCAATGAGGTCAATGCCGGCCTTCTTGGTAGGTAGTTCAACAAAGCTGATACCACTATGGTCATTATGTTTGTGGGTAGTACATGGAATAATGGTGTGACACCCTTGTTCATAGAAGCCAAAACCAAAACCCTTCCATGCACATTAGTGCAAGAAGGTGTGGGCGAAGAGGCGATTAGTGAGTGACTGGAGGTTGGCAGAAAAGGGGTGGGTTTGTGATGGTGGTTCAGGTGTATAAGTGGTAGTATCAAGTCCCCCATAGGTGAGATTGGTGCAAAGGTGAGGAGGACCATAAAGGAGATGTTCTCCTATGTGATGATCATAGTGAGGGTGTTGACAAAGGTTTCCACACTCTTCTGGAGTAAGGAATGTGTTGACATTATATAGGTGATACTTTCCTAGAGTGAGGCATTGAAAAACACCTTCCAAGGGATTGGTGGTCGATATGTGGGTAGCTGGGATAGATGATGTGCTAGAGGTTGAATCAGAGGTGGAGCCAGCTGATTGAGAGGTTGACGGGTTGGCTGTGGAGGTTGTGGTAGTGGTAGGAATGGAAGATTTAGGTGCAGTTGAGGTAACAACAGTACTGGTGAGTGGAGGTCTAGGTGAAGAGGAAGTGGTCATGGATTTAGATGCCTTAATGGGTACAAGCACGTCATTGGGTTGGTAAAGCATGTTATAGGTTTTGAAAGGTGACGGGTTAGCTAGAATGGTATAGGTGTGTCCTTCATGCTCAAACTTTACACAATGATGCAAAGTGGAAGGAACACAACCCATGACATGAATCCATGGGTCTACCAAGCAATAGGTTATATTGAAATTCCCCCTCCAAGATGTAAAATAACTCTGGAATAGTATGGGGCCCCACACAAACATGGAGGATGACGGTGCCAGGTGAAGAAGTGATATCATCATTAAATGAACGCAACATGACTGGATGTTTATGCATGTAATTATCAGGTATATGCACATTTGGTCAAATGCATGGGAGGAGATGATGTTAATGCTAGCACCCCCATCAATCATAACATGTCGTACACATATATTATCAATATGGATGGAGATGAAAAGAGTTGGATTAGGGTCAACAGTTTGGTGTGGTGTGATCTCTTCATCTGAGAAGTTGAGGGTGGATACTTGGTGAGTAGGTGGAGGTGTAGAAGAAGGTGGTGATTTGGTGAGAGGCTACATGATGAGTGTAATAATGGAGGCTACAGGTGTAGGGTCATTGGGTAAAACCTTAATAGACTGAAGAACCTCCATGAGAGCTTGGCGATGGGACTCAAAGGTTTGGATGAGGTCATATAGGGACATTTTGAGGGAGGATTGGTGTAATTGTTTGAGCATCGTACGATGTGTAACCCCATTGGAAATAGGATATGTGGGGCTGCGGATAGTGACTTTAGGTGTGGGTACAGAGGGTATGTTGGGTATAGGGTTGGTTGGTGGGTCAGTTGCCTTTTCCTTTCCTTTTTCCTTCTGAGCACGAGTAGCAACGTGGATCATATTGATTTGAGGCAGGGAGGTAGATGAAGTAGGTGAGCCATGAAAGGTGTAATGGTAGGAAGGGTAGAAGCCAAGAGGTGGGAAGGAACCTTGTGAAATAAGTTGGGCATGCCGACATTTGGGTGGAGACTTGACAAGTTCTCTGATACAAACCATGTTAATTTCAAATCTCGGGGATGGCTCTAGAGTTGTGGGGATGGAGGGTTTGGTCGCTAAGTAGGTAGTGAGGGAAGAACTGTGGAAATTGGTACTAGCAAAATGGGGTCCTCATCAAGAAGATCATCATCATCAAAGTTTTCTTTAGGAGGACACAACTGGATAAGAATGACCTTTAAAGCCTTACAGTTCTCTACATCGTGTCCTAGCACACGATGGTAGGTTTAAATTTTGGTTTCATCAAACCCTTTTGGTTTGGGTTTGAGTGGGTCATAAGGTCTAAGAGGTGGTAATGTGATGAATGGAAGTTTCGAGGAGGTTGGTTAAGATTTTGGCATAGGATCCCACTAGTGGATCACAATGGGAGGTGAATGTGGGTTTGGGTGCAGGTGCGGCTGATTGTATAGGAAGAGTCTTTGTTAGAGGGGGAGTGGGTTGAGCGATGGTCTTAGGTGTTGGTTGTGTCTGTTTGGGTAGGGGCATGGTAGATGAACTGGCAATAGAGTGTGTGGTTGGTTTGACTACCATATTTAAGGGTAGCGGATTTTTACCTTTAGGTTGCACCTTCTTAGGTAAAGGTGATATGGGCACACAAGATGTAGAGGGAAAAGCAAATGGTGGAAGAGGGTGGGTTACCCATGGGGCTAACCGAGGTGTTGTGGAGATGGATGGCATAGGTTGCGCAGGAGGTGTGAAGGAAAGGGAAGGAAGTGTCATGGGTAGTGAAGAAGTTATTGATGGTATTGGAGGTATGGGTGGTAAGAATGCTACAGATGTGGGCAGAGGTTGTGTCAGGTGCTTGGGTATATTAGAAGGCTGCGATGGGGAAATGGGTTGTTGGGTTCTTGATTTACCAATGGATGGGGGTTTCTTGGCTAGGGTTGAGGGGTGAGGTCCTAGGATGGAAGGAAAGGGGTGAAGGTGATAAAGGTGTGATTGACGAGGTTGGGGTATGAGATCTAGGAGATTGGTTTTACTGTTTAGGGGCTGTGTGAAATTTGTTGTTAGTTTTGGAAGACGTAGCTAAATCTAATTTGATGGGTGGATGAGTAAGGCTAGCCATTGGGATGACCCCTAAAGTAGTTATAGGTTTAGGTGAGGAAGATGATGTAGGTGTGGGTTTGGATGTAGATGCATGTTGGGTTATGGGTAGAGGTGTGAGTTGAGCCATGAGTGGTATCGTGGGATAATTTGTGATAGTTGTGGTTGTGTTTGGTTTGGTCGGCCGAAACACTTTTGGATAGATAGTGGAGGTGTCAGTGAATGACATCTGCATTTGTGTTGAGACAGGAAGTAGAAGATGACCCCAAACTAAGGCCCTATCGACATAATCCAGGCAATTGGCTAAACGTGAGAATGAAACTGTTGTAGGTGAGGTTGATGTGGATCGAGTGGTAATTCCTGTAAAATGTGTTTTAGACACAGAGAAATTGCTAGCTTCCACCTCTGTGGGTAATAGAGCCAAAAGCATAGTCCGTAGACTCTTGGGTAGTTGATGGAGAGTGGTCACCTAGAGGTGACAACATTTCTACTAGTTCTTTGATAGGTGGAAGAGATGATGGGTGCTCCTCTATGCGTGGAGGAGATGAACAAGTGTCTCCTATGGGTTGGGGAGGTACTGCTGGTGACAACTCTCTAGGTGGAGAATCCAAAGGCGAAGTGGTCTCGATGTTAATAGAAGAGTCCTCCATAGGTGAGGAAGGAAATGAAGGGTGTTCCTCTATGGGTGGAGGAATAGGTGAAGTGGGTTCATGTGTAGGTTGAGGACTTTGGGCTAGGATTTCCTCAATGGATGGAATAGGAGGCAAGTGAGAGGCAACTAACATGACACTAAAAATAGCATGGACCTCGCGGGTATTTCTATCATTAGTTGAGGTCTCCCTAGTTTGGTTAGAAGAAGAGGTGTGATTAGGAAATGGTTTCTTGAAAATGTGCAGGTTTTGGTTAGCAGGCGCATTCAAATTATCTAAGACTAAATCTCCATTCTCGAGCATTTCCTAGGACAATGTTCTTGAAAGTGATGTAATTGCCATCACTATGACCTTTTACCCGATGATAGTTGCAGAAGTTGTGCTCTTTGTACCACGCAGGTGTGGGGCGAGTAGGATCAAAAACAGTATGGGGTTTTATAGGAGGAAGGGTGATGGCCCCAAATTTAATGAGATTTTCTAGAACAAAAGAATAAGGCTCCCCAATTGTGGTGTATTTCCATTGTTCTCGTTTGAATTGAAAAGTCTAGACAGGGGAAAGATTAGATGAGGGCTTAGCCTGATTTGATGGATGAGTTGGGCCAGCCTTGAGTACCACCACATGAGTAGTTCCCTTGGCTTTTGAATAATTATTCTGTGGTTTCGAAGAAGAAGAGGTATCATTTGACTTAAATGCTGCGTTCTTATTTCGTAGTTGAATTTTCTTTTCTTCGATGGCCCGAATCTCTAGTTTTCATGCCATGGTGAATGCCTCATCAAAGGTTCAGAAAGTTTGTACCTGTAGGGTAGGTGAAATATGTCTATCAAAAAGCCTAAGTGAATAGCTCTATGAGTTTGGTTTGTGGTAATTAGAATGTGAGTTGATTGATTAGGCTATGCCAACGAGTGACAAAATCTGTGATAGACTCGTCGTCATATTGACATGTAGAGTAGAGGATCGGTCATGGTAACCTTCTTAACGATGTTAATCGAGAAGTGATCCAAGAAGGCTTGGGCTACCTGATTAAATGAGTAGATAGAATGTCTAGGTAATCCACTATACCAGTCTAATGCGGGCCCGGTTAGAGACATGGGAAAGGTACTCAAAAGTAAAGCATCATCATGGGCGATTAGATAACACCCATGTTTAAAAGACCACAAATGCTATTGCAGGTCCTCTTTAATATTGAAGTGGTTAAATTTAGGCATTTCCCAATGTACAGGATATGGAAAAATGGGAATGGATGGGTGGATAGGTCTCATTACAAATTTCATCGTAAGTGAGAGAATTACGTGAGCCAGAAACTGATGCCTTCCAGTGTCTACATATTTGTCCATCATTAACTTGATGAGGTCATTGGTAGGTTGTGATGGGGGGACACCTCCTGTGGTATAAGGGGGCATATATTGAACTTGATAGGGAGGTCAAGAATAAGGAACTGACATAGAAGGCACATATCTAGAATGGGCGACAGACGAGGTAAGGGGTTGTTGATAGTAGGTGTATGTAGGTGGGATGGTTGTCATGACTCTGGTAGAAATTGGGGGTAGAGTTTGTGGGATGGAGAGGATGAGTTTATGGAATGGAGTAGGGGTCACCGAAACCACGGGTGGTTGTGTTGCAATGGGTATTTGTGAGATAATGGTTGCAGATTGTGCTATGGTCTGGGTGGTGGATGAAGGTATAGTAGATGCTGTTGGTGCAATAGACATGTCAGATGCAACGGTCATAGCAGGTATAGGTCCTAGCTACAAAATTACTAGGGATGAAGCAGGTGAGGGTAACACCGCATTATTAGGGGCTGATGCAGTAGTAGGAATAAGGGCAGGAGAGATTGATACATGCATGCCATTTATCAACTGACTACATGAGTCTTGGGTGGAGGAGTGGGAAAGGTAGAACTGTAAGGCCGCGAGGGTTCTGATCAAGGAGTCATGTGAATCCTCCTCACCTGTGGCGATGGTGATAGGTTGGGTAGGATCCATGGGTGATAGAATAGAAGGTGGTGAAGGACTAGGTGGGAGTGGTTGATGAATAGCGTGGAATATGAGGGCATTTGTTTGGCTATTGGTCAGCACCATGTGAACAAGTGCCGATTTGGTAGGATTGCTTTCTGTAAATGACACAGAAATACAGCAGAAATAGGAAAATCGGGCAGTGGTAGGTGGATTAGGTAAATAGGTCAGCTGGAAAATAGAACATGCTAACCGACACTGGTTAGGTTAAACCAATGTCGGTCACATATAACTGTAGTCGATCACTGTGGAAAAGAATAGTTTGCCAAAACAAGGAAAAAGGCTAATAATCTACCAGGTAGATAAGATGCAGATGGATTTTATCTAGACAATAGAAGATGATGAGAGTTACAGAGACTCTGAACAACAAAGAATATGAAGTAGGTGTCCTTTTGGGTAGGTTAACCAAAAGGATAGTAAACCGACCCCAGTTGGGTAAAACTGGTGACGGTCAGAGGGTAACCGATGACGGTCGCTGGACCGACACTGGTTACTGTGAAATTGAAATAGAGATGAAGAAAAAGGTGGTTGTGATTTAAAATCAAGTGTGGAATCAAACCCAGAATTTTGAGAATGATGAAAATGGGGTCCAGGCACACTCAGACGAATTTGGAATACACCAACTATGATGAGGAGTGTAAGGAAGAAATAAAAGATGAAGAATGTGTCCTCTCACCTCAAAACGCAAACCAAGAAGAAACACTAAGAAAAATACAATCCTACAAGTGATTTTCTTATGTTTGTTTAGCTTATGCTATTTAGGACTGACTATATGAATAGTAGAACAAATTTTTGGTGAGGGAAGGCTTCCTATGAAGAAGGAGATCTAAAAGGTGAGGTTTCAGGAATGTTATGGCGGGGGTGGGCAGTCTCTGAGATAATGACTTGACAGAGGTAACGAGTTGGGGAGTACCTTCCAACCAGATCATGTGATCACAGGACAGATGCTACCGGTAAGATGTTGTTTAAGAATGAATGTGTTAGATTTGAATTTTATGATGTTTGGTAAGACTCAGAGAGAGAGAAAGAGAGAAAAATGTGATTTTCTACGATTCTTTTGTCAACCATTAGTTGGGCATGACTTCCAGCATATAGGTTGCCCTCATTTAATGTGAGCTAATGCAGTAAAACATAATGAAATGCAGTTGATTTTAAGCCCAAATTGAAATATTGAATTCGATGACACAAAAAATATGAACAAGAGAGAGTATGATCTTTCACTAATGCAGTACAAATGAAAGAGAAGAAAAGTTCTTTTTATAGCACCAAAACACAATTGCTTTGAGACAATAGAAAGAAGAGAAGATTCCAGGGGAGAAATTTAATGTGAGAACCTTTTAGAAAGGAAACAAACATGTAACTTTTCACCTAGGAATGAAGAAATGCAAGGAACCTTGAATGGGTCCCACCGGGCGTGCCAAAATGTTTCACCTGATTCTTAGAGCGTTTCTCGGAATGTGATGAAAAGATATAAGGGTAAAAGGGAATACTAGGAGGAATCTGGTTGAAGGTTGTTGCGCATGCGTATGACTTCTTGATCCATAGCTGATCATGAGAGCTTTATTTTGGCTAGGAGGAACTACCTAAAATGAACAACAAGACCACCAAAAGAGATTAAATAGCATATGACAGTGGACTACCTAGCGTATGCTAGTTTTGAGAAGTGTGATACTCCCTAGAAGGCTATCAATCCACTGTTTAAAACAATTCAATGTTAACAATAACTGAAATCCTACTGTAGTTAAAATGATTTAGGTATCTCATTCAACTACAATAAGAAAATGCATTCACAATAGGATAATCTATGATTGAATTTAAAGGGAAAGGTCTCTGTCTGAGTACTGGTACTTGTCAGGGTCTGTTTTTGGGTTGTTTCGAGTATTTGGTGGAGAATTTAGGCTCTATTCTTGGTCTAAGGGTAAAACACAGAGATTGACGTTCGTCTAGTATAACTGATGATGGTTCAAGATAGACCGATGACATTCATGGATAACCGACATCGGTACAGTTGGGTGACAAAAACTTATTAAAACCTTGTTGTAAGGACATATCTGAGGCTAAATGGCACTGACGAGGGCAATGAAAAGGTTTATGGAAATCTTAGGTATACTCAAAGGTCTTTAACAGTTGGGTATGGGCTATTTAATGGTATGGGTGAAGGAATGGTCAAGTTTGCATGTAGGTAAATGATGGGAGAATGGGAATGTAAGTGGAAACTGATGATAGAGGTAACATGGCTTAGTAAAATGAAAGTAGATGAATGTAGGTTAAAAAATTACTTACTTGTTGTATGAGCTTGACGGCTGAGATGACAATGTCAGTTGATCATATGGATGGAGTTTGATGTGATGATGGCGTTTCCCAGGATGCTCCCGTGAATGCAAGTGGCTCTATGATCACTTCTGATGCTGGCTGTGGATGTTTGGATGCGTATGCGAATGCTGGTTATGCTTGCATGCAGCTCTGGTATCTCTTCCTTGCTTTCTTTGAATGTGCCAACCTCGAAATAAGGTTGTTTTTTGGGAATAAAAGGTAACCGAATGATGGTTCCGAGGTTGACCAAGGCGGTTTCAGGGTGACCGATGTCGGTTAGGGCAGGATTTTCTAGGTTTACTAAAATGGGAAGATCTTGCTTGATTTCTTAGATCTTGTTCATATTCTTCTTCGTGGATTAGAACAAAAGCTTCTTTTCTAATGGGAAGGAATGTGGTTAGAGGGAATGTAGGCTTTGATTTTTAGGGTTTAGGTAGGTCTTAGTTAGTTATGGCAACATACTAAGAATAGACTTGGGGTGAGATGGCTAGGTGAGGTGGTGGGGTAAGAATTATCTTAATTAGGATAATTAAATAATAAATATTGTGAGGTCATGGATTAATTTAATTAAATTAATTAAATTTAATACTAGTAGTGGGGTGAAAGGGGCCATGGTTAGGTGAGTTTGTTCAAGTTTGATTATTTTACAGGGGATCGAGGGGAGTGTGACCCAATTTTGGTGTCTATAGATAGACTTGAGCTTGTTCTATACAAGGCTGGTAGCAAATGGTTCTCACTTAGAAACATAGATTCTAGCCTATATTCTAGAATTTTTCTCTTGATTACTAAGATGAGCACTATTAGTTTTCATTTCCATTGCATTATCATGCTTATATATGGTTGAGAGATGCACCTAAATGGATGCTGATAATGATTTGATCACATTTTCCATTTATCATATTGTACTTCAAATCTATCATTAATAAAGCTTAATTGTCTGTAAAAGTATTGGTAAGGATATCAACCTAAGGGAGTCTCTAAAAAGTATTCTGGGAACTGGACTTTGCCAGGCATCCTAGCCCATCTGGTAGACTTACCAACTCTAATTGTTTCTGTGAGTGATCTTGTGATTTTTTAGACTGTACTTGCAGGGAAAATGTATAGTACATTCTGTCATGGAGTTGCAAAAACATCCTATCATCATTATCGCTTTGTATCCTGAAAAACTTTTGCCATTACTGAGGTTGAGTCATAGAGTTTTCCCCCTGTTAACACAGTCAAGCAAACCCCCAAGGTTAAAAAAACATTTCAACACATTCATTGCTCATTACACTCTATGCATCATTGATCTATCTTTCTAGGCATTTAATTTAAACAATTTCTCGATGATAACTCTTATTTTATGGTTTATCTCACGACTACTGAGGGGTATTTTATAAATGAACCTGCATCTCATAATCATTCAACATTTTCTCGAGGGCACACTTCCTTTTATCCATTAACTTATTGCAGTTGGTCATTCCATTCACACTCACAACATACTGCATATACTGGTTGCATCTATTTTTTTTCTTGCTTATACTGACATGTACACTTTTGTATAGGATAGATTATTTTGTATTCTCATTGTCTTTGACTATTATATACACATGCATGCTCATTCTTATCTCTAGTTGTGAATGTAGACTTCCTATATATATTATACACACAACCTTATGGATGTTTGGCATTAGTACCTCTTATCAGTGCCACAACGGCTCTTGGGGCATCTACTTAAAGTAACGATCACTACATGGTAGTTATTGTTTCGTTCTTGTACTGATGCTTCATATTCTTCATATAATGCTCCTTCTTTATTCGACCATACATGATTTGACAGTCAGCTTTTGGATATCTTTTCTAACATGCTAATGGGTGCTTTATTTGCAACATTTACTTTGCAGTAGCAATAAATTTTCCGCCATATTTATATGCTACTTTGTTTTCTGATTGTTTATCATTTTTTCCATTGTTTGTGAAATTTTCCCTTCAAGCTTGTGTAGCGCAAATGTATTCTTTTGGCCGAGCTTTGGCACTTGATTGTCTTGTGAAATTGTGAGTGATACTCTTCTATGTTTGAAACCCACTTTTCACGTTCTACACCATTTTTCTTGCATTTTATATAGTTCAACATCATTGGACTTCTATATACGTCTTAAATCTTGATTAGCACTAACACATAGTTTTGAAAGTCCTGACTGGTGATATTGCATGTGCAAGTTCTGTTTCTACCATGCACATCCCCCCTACAGGGATATCATTTTCAAATCGATGTCTGGTCCTCTCCTTTAAAGTTTTACATATTTCATGCCTAGTTGGGCAACTATTAGCATGTACCCCAGATAAGGGGGAGAATACATTGGGTACAATCAGTCACCCCTTAATCACCTGTAGTACACATTCCAATAGTTTCAAACCAGCACAATACATGAAGTAAATGTGTCACATTATGTCAAGTTACTTGTAAATAGCCCGTGAATCTTCACTTATGGGCCATGCCTTAGTTTATAAAAGGCTCCGTAGTTGGATGTAAGTGCCTAGATATAGTACATGAGCACTTAGACACTCCTAAGAATCCTTCCTGTATGGGCCTATGACCATGGGCAATTACAAAAAAAAAAATTCATATCCTGAATCACATTTTTCAGCAGTTTACACAATGGTTTTCACATAATAGGCACAGTCCTCTTAGTATATCAAATGCATTTTGGCATCTTTGGTTATCTTCTTTTTCTACTTGGAATCAAGGGAGAGTGTTGGGGTGACAATGCTAAGTAGGATCACACCATCTACAGTACGCCCCAACATGTAAATTCAAAATTTGTTCATCGAACTTAATTGCGAAGGTCTTTCAGGTTTAGAGAATGAAGCAACTAGACCTGATCTCCCCAACCCACTTCGATTTGGGTGATACGTCTTGGGATTGTGATATTTACCCAAAAAACTCACATGTTGGTATAGAGATCACCTAAAAAATCACATCTTGGCATTGTAAGATACAGTCTAATAAAACACTCTATGATTATAGCATTTCAAGACATTTTCTATGCAGACTTTGTCAAAGACTACGTCACTGGATCAGGTGCACATGTTCCTTTTCACATTTTTACATACTTGTGATCAAATTTTTCACATAAAGACAATGACTTTGACTACTCTTTTGCTCTTTTTCCTTCGTAGGTTTCATCCACTATAAGATATAAATAGTCATCAAGTCACTGTTCTAATCATTTACAATGACAACATGTACAAACACTTTCACAATACATACACTATTATTCACCCCTAGGGTCATCTTTCAAGCTTTCTCTATGTCTTAGCTTGACTACATTTCATAATCTATAATCATTCGGCATTAATGCTGGATATGTGATATGTGGATTACATTTCCCCTACGGAATATAACTTTTGCCATCAATCTACATGGTTATCAGGTACACATCTCTTATCTTATTTATGTTATCGAGTATTCACTCAACAACATAAAGTGGGGGGAAATGTAAACACTAAATCACACACTTTGGGTATATTTCTAGGTCCTAATCACATAAGTTACTATTCATATGATTCCTAAGTGTGCAAACTAGCAATTAACAGCTATCTTTGGCCTTTTTAATCTGTGTTTCATGTCTTCTTTCTCGCCTCTTACACCCTACAACCCAGTCAATACTTTATTGCTTTATCTTCTTATGATTTTGGACACCAGCCCCAAGCCAAGATGCATCAACACCTAGGTGCCCCTCGTCCCCTCTAGGAGCCCCTGAACCTCTCTTGTATCTTTACTCTCTCCTTTTCGGAATCTTTTATCTTTTGGGAATTTTATTTTCTTATGGTTTAGAATTTTAGTTTTTAATTTCTAAATTTAACCAAGGGAATCATATAAATATAAAGCCATGTGACCATAACAAAGGACCAAGATCTAAGAATATACTATCACCACCTAAGGTTGCATCCAAAGGCATTCTCAAGAGGATCAAAGCACATCCATCTAGCACTCATTTAAGGGACAATGGGATTGCATATTTTCTACATACAAGCATAGGAGGGGAAGTTCATTTTTGACATCCGCACAATCTACTTGCATAGCTACATCTAGTTATTCACTCTTTATTCAAGTGCATCTTGCACAAGAACCACCTAGGGCACGATTCTTGCACACACACACGAGAACTACATGGAGTCTAAAATGTAGTGCAACGCTTGGTTTTAAGCTCACTCGTTAGGGTGACCATCGGTGTCATTCTGACTCCCCATTTGCTTATTTTTATTTTTAGGATTTGATATGTTTCGGGGTTTTGTAGGTGGTCTTTCTCTTTGCAGGTTACATGTGAATTCTATGGACATAGTGCAGCATACAGGTGATCAACAATGAAGGGAAACAAAATAGAAGCAACACAACGAAAAATCAATTTTTGAGGTTCTGAGCAATCATGGGCATCCAGAATCAATCTCCACCCTGACCCACTCCAGGCACCCTATTCCTAACATTCTTGACCGTTCTATGATTTTCTAGGTTTGGTTATGACATTCCACCCTCTTTTTTCATCTGTTTTTCCAGCTAAGTACATCTTCAAGATTATTACAAAACCAGCTAAGTCTCTTATTCCATCTCTTGTACTTAGGGTTTTAAGTTTCCATTCACTTATTTCTTATGTCAGATCTACACTTTATTTCTTATCTATTACATTATGACTATGTAATTAGGGATTTAAAAATTCAAATATTTGTTAAACAAGAGAGAATCATATCACTTAATTTAATTAATAAATTAAATCACTCATACAACCACTAAAAACCAATTTTCATTCAGTTTGTAGGTCAGGTATAGGTGCTTGACATTTCTCTAGTTACACACCATCAAATCACCTATGATGGAGGGATGTGTCATTCAATATTTAATACTATTTTTTGAGGTTATTGGGTGCACGATCATATTTAGTTGCGACATTGTTGTATTTCACATACGTATGGTAATTCACTACCTTTATTTCATCTTCCACATCCTTGATTTACATTTGGTAGATCCTAGATAATATGTGGTTCTATTCTTGATTTCCACCTTGATCCATGATCATCTCTTAACTCTATGACTTGTTTCACCTTCCATGGCCTTATTTCTCTTTCATTCCACAATGCACGTTGTTTTGTGGGACCTTTGCTCTTCTGTAGAATTTTTTTGTATCATAGACTCTTCATTCTTTAGATTTTCCTTTCTACCATAGAGTTCCAATTTACTTTGTTTTTTGGTCCTTTAATTTGTGTGGGATTTATTTCCCTTAGACTCCTTTATTCGTCTTGTGATTTACCTTTCCTTTACCCCATGGTGCCACATGACTCTATTGATTTTCCTTGTGGCATATGAATCTGCATGTTTTATCCTTTATTACGTGGAATTTTCCAACCTTTTTGGTACATTGCTTCTTCATTCTACAGAATACCATAATAATTATCATTCTGCGACCCTTCTAACTGAAGCTACTTAAGTATATAACTTAAATGAATTTTTTCAAATATCATGGGTGCTAATTTGGATAACAAGTTGGCGAATTTCAAGGGACATCTGCTTACTAGTTGAATCAATCAGTAGCCTGACCTATCCATTGGGCATAAAGTCGACCTATTTTGAGAATTGATTTTAAAGTTGATTCAAATTTTTTTCCCTTCTCCATGGATACCCTGTTGCTTTATTCTATGGATCTTTCATGACTTAAAACAATGTTTAAAGGTGTTTCACGACATCTCTAACCCGTAGGAATTGAAAAAGGTGGAAACAAATTGTGTAACAAAACACTTATTTAGAGAGATCACCATAAAAGGATTGAGGGAGGAAACTCAATAGTGATTGTAAAACAAACAACAAGGGGTAATCCAATAATAAAAAGTAAAAAGAAACACATAAACTATAAACTACTATGTACAAAATGCAACCTCATAGGCTCAATGAGAAGGATTAAGATAAATTCCATTGAATAGGATTTGGAGTGCCTCCCTATCAAGATTTGAGAGTTCAAATGAATTAGCCTACTTATAGGATATGATAACATATGGCCCACTCCAACGTGCATAAAACTTGGAGTGTCACCCTGGCTTGGATATATTTGTGTCCCACTTTAAAACCAGGTCCCCTACTTTGAAAATTTGTGTTTTGGCCTTCTTGTCAAACCACTGCTTAGTTAACCTTTGATGGTATTCTAATTTGATCATGGTGGACTACCTCAATTCCTCTAGATCAACCAATTATTCCATTCTAACCGTTCTCATATCTTCTCCTTCAAGCTCTAACTGTTAGGGTAATTCCAATTAAGGCAATTCAAGAAATAATGGAAGCCTACATTCTCTACCATATACCAAAATGAAAGGAGAGTTACCTATTTCCCTCTTGGGTGTAATTTTGTCATCCCAAAGAGAATTCTTATCCATTGTGTGCCATTGCATTTGTCTCATCTCCATTTTCCTCTTAATTATTCAAACCAGGTTCTTATTGATAGACTCAAGTAGGTCATTACCATGAGGGTAATAGTTGGAAGATATCCTCAGATAGATTCCATAGTTGAGAGCCCAATTAGATATTTTGTAACCTAGGAAATACTTAGCATTATCATAAATTATGGTTTAAGGAACCCAAATTTTTTTTCATAATATCTTCCAAGAAGTCTAATATGGATGATTCAGTTGCTTCTTTGAGTGCAACAACCTCTATCCACTTGTTGAAGTAATCAATTGCATTCAAAACCCATTTATTGCCAACACTTGACATTGGTTTGATCATGCTAATGAAGTCAAGACCCCATTAAGAAAAAGGTTTATCCACATGGAATGGATGAAGTGGAAGAGCTGTTAACTTATTCTTTCTAGTAAAGAGAGCACATTCCTTGCATTTTCAAACCCATTGATGTGAATCCATGAACAATGTAGGTTAAAAGTATCATGCTCTTAATTTTTTATATTTGTAGCTCTTGGGGAGAAATGACCACTAGAGAAGCCATTATGAAACTTTGCAAGAACCCTATTTACTTGTTTTCCTTCAATACACCTTAGTAAAACTCCATCTAGATTCTTCCTAAAAAGAACTTCTTTTATCAATGCATATGAAATGGTTTGGAGCCTAAAGTTGCACCTTTTAGCTTTATTCAAACCAAAAGGATATTCAACAGTGGAAAAGAGTTTGGCCATGTTGTTTGTCTAACTATTATCATTGGGTGAATATGTTGCTCATTGTTCCTCCTCTTCCTCTAAGACATAAAAATATTCTTGATCATTGCTAGTATTGATATCCATTTGTTTGCACAATCCGCTACCTCTAACCAACTCTGTGGCCTTGATAATCACATCATATTCCATAACTATTGTCACCCATCCATCTCTCTTTTCACTGATTTCAGATCTCATTATGAATTCTCTTACACTAGGATGGGAGACTAATACATTGATGTAGTTAATCACAAACATACACTTGAACTTTTTGAGGGATCTCATGATGGAAAATACTTATTTCTCCACTTGGTTGTATCTTATCTCATAATATTTCATTGTATGACTAAATAAATCTAGATGTTATTCTATACCTTCATCATTTTAGTGAACTGTCACAACAACAATACTAGCTTCAGCTCCATAGGAATATATAATGAAATCTTTTTTATAATCAGGGTTAATTAGAGTGGGTGGTGTAGACACCCTAAATCCACATACCTATTCCTAGTATTATCCCACTACATCCTATTATTTACCAATTAAATTGATTAATCTTGCACTTATACCCATTTGGATTAATTAAATTAATCGTTCGTATCCCTGTAGCTAGTTTCACTATCATCTATTAAATAAATGCTTAATTAATTAGTGTGCATATTATAGCTAATTAAATTAGTTATTTAAATGGGAAAGTACACCTATTTCCTCAATTAACAGCCTCTTGGAATCCACTCAGACTCCACTTCCTCATCCCAGTAAAATCCACTTCACCATTCCAGTCACCTCAGGTTCTAAGATCCTATAAAGGTGGGGGAAATTCAATTACACGTACAACCACCTTTCCAGATGTATCTTCTTCTAATTAAATCTATATACTACCCCTCAATGTAATTTATCTTCCCAGAACTGTTGCAACTTCCTCAAATGCTATTTTTAGCATTTGCATTTAACCACTTCCAACAAAATTCCAACCACCACTTAGCCTTATAAAACACAGGCTTATTATCAGAGAAGTACCACAGATCTAATAGTTCTAAGATTACACAGGTGAATGATGTGAGACGTGTATTATTCCAAGACAAAACAATACAAGCATACAACACTACAAATTAGGAAAATAGAAGAGATATTATTGCAATAACACATAAATAGATCCAAATAAATATAATCAAATAAAATAATGCAAGAGATATACATATAATATGTGAATGTATAACCTCCTCCTAGAATCATGACAATCTCCACCTAGAATAATGGTAATCAATAACTAGAATGGTGTAGTCAAGTGGTGAGTAACACCTAGAATAGTGTATTCAAGTAGTAACCAACACCTAGAAGAGTGTAGGCAAGTGTACTCTTAAGCAAGCATATCTCATAAGTGTAGGGAAAATCCAAGTGAGGTGGAATATCTTGAGTAGGATAATATAAATAAAGTAAGGAAAATAAATCCTAAACTAACACCCCCTATAATCATAGCTTAGGTGGGTAGTGAAAAAATGAAAGTGGGTTCCGAAAACAAGGCCTGTTGAGGTACCCACATATAATGCAATATCTCATAAGATAGAGTAAAAGGAGAAAACCCAGTGGGAAAAAATCCCCCCCCCCCCCCCCCCCCCCCCCCAAAAGAGGGACATGAAGAAGTTAAGAGGTTAGAAGCCCCCCCTGAAGATGACGAAGCTACTGATGAAGACCACACCAAAAGAAGAGCTCATAGATGAATGAACTTGCTCTTAGTGAAGGGTTTGGTGAAGATGTCAACAACCTACTCCGAAGACTAATACAATATCAAATTGATGACTTGCTCATGAATGATATTCTGAATGAAGTGCATGTGAATATCATTGTGTTTGGTCCTTTGATGAAGAAACAAATTCTTGCATATCAGGATGGTTCTTTGATTATCACAAAAGCTGACTGTAGGCTGGTTGATCTGGATACCAAGTTTAGAAAGAATCTCCTAAAGCCAATTAGCCTTAGTAGATGCGTTAACAAATCCCCTGTACTCTGCCTCTATGGATGATAGAGAAATAACATTCTAATTTTTGATTTACCAACTGATGTGAACAAAACACAATGAGAAATTGTAACCTAAAGTGGACTTATGAAACTCAGTGTTGCTAGCCTAATATGAATCTATGTAGCCAACCAAGTTAATATCCGAAACAAACCTGTAGTGAATTCCATATCTATGTGAAACCTAAATGTAGTGCAAAATCCTCTTAGTTGATTTCCAATGTAGCTCATGGGGTTCCTGCATAAACCTTGAAACAATACTAATGACATAGGAGATATTAGGTATGGTGTGAGTTGAGTAAATAAGGCTATTAACAATTTGTCGATACAAAGTAGCATTAACAAAAGGTGTGGAACAATCAGCCTCAATCTTAACTCCAGATAAGAAAGGATTCAAAGATGGCTTACAATCAGCCATGTGAAACTGGGTCAGAAGATCAAGAGAGTGCTTGGGCTTTGCAAGTGAAATTACAAAATTAGACTTTGTGATCTCAATGCCAAGGAAGTAGTACATTAGACCCAAGTCAGTCATGGTGAATCTGTAATGAAGAGATTTCTTCACTACTGAGATAGCTGATGAAGTACTCCTAGTGATCAAAAGGTCATCAACATAAAGTACCAGTATCATTAATGAATCATCCCGCCAAAATAGATATACATTGGGATTTGAATGATATCAAGTGAAACTAGAAGCTAGGAGGAAGAAATCCATCTTGGCATACCAAGCCCTAGAGGCTTATTTGAGGCCATAGATGGGTTTCCTAAGTCTACAAACTAAGGATGAATCTTGAAAAAATCCTAGTGGCTGCTCCATATAGATATCCTCCTATAGGTCTATGTGAAGAAAAACACTCTTCACATCCATATGGTGCACACTCCAACCATTTGCTATGGCTAAAGTAAGTGTGAGTCTAATTGAAGTCATCTTAGCTATGGGTGAAAATGTCTCCGAGTAGTCTATGTCAGCTACTTGTGAAAAACCCTTGGCTAATAACCGAGCCTCATACTTATCAACTGACCCATCTACTGCAAATTTGGTCTGATATATCCATAAACATCAAACCATCTTCCTTCCATTAGAAAGTGAAGTCAAATCCCAAGTGTGATTAATGATTAAGGAATTGTATTCCTCATGCATAACACTACCCCACTTAGGTATGCTTAATGCCTCTTGGAATGTATGTGGATCTGTCATTGAAGCATAGAAGGCATGTGGTGTACTCTGATAGGCCGCCTAAGTAAGTCTGTCATTCTCTGGGTCCCCTACACAAGTGCTTGTAGTAAGAAGTGTATGCCTAGCCCAAAGAGGGCCTAAAGTGGGAGATTCATGTACCGAATCCCCATCCTTTGAAGTATGGCTAGAAATATATGAGAATGAATCCTTATTACTTTTATAACTGTCAGAATTGGAAGAAGTAGAAGACGTTGTCATAGGAACCTATTGTGGATGATATGAATCCTTAGAATGCTCATCAAAACCAAGTGAAACCAAAGTAGATGGAGAATCATCAAGTAAAGAGTCATTGGGACTCTCCTGAAACTTAAATCTTCTCTCAATGAACAACTCATGAGTAGTAGGATGGATAAGTCTATGTAGACAAGTAAAATATGCTTATGTAGTTTTACTACTAAGATTTCACTAATTACCCTCTTTCTTATCATTTCTGTTATAATTATTTATTTTCCACTAATTAACTAATGTTTCCCTCCATTTTGGTCAATTAATGACACTTCATTAATTAACTAGTCTTTACTTCACTCTGGATGCCAATTAATGACACTTTGTTAGTTATAATCCTCTTTCGATTAAACAATTAGCTATTATTAGTTAATTAAGCCTATTTACACCTTGTATTTAATCAATAAACCCTCTTATTGGTTAAAACCCCCTTAACCATTCAAAATCACCTATTTCCCTCTAAATCATCTCTAAATAGCTTTCTAAGATTATCCTAGCCTATTAATTAATCCTATTTGATTAATTAAATAATCTCCAACTCCCATGAGTTGTTAATCACTTGTTAATTCTTCTAATCAAGCTTATTTATTCTAAATCTACTTTATCACTTTATCCCACATGCACTAGTTTGCAAGATTCTCCCAAATAGGAAAGCTATATAAAGGACCCTCCTACATTCTTTCACACACACCATACTTTTTCTAGTATTTCATATAAGACATATGATAACAGCCTTCTCCATTATTTTGGAATAGCTACTTCATCTTGTGCATCCATTCTACCATTGTTGAGTAGAAAGGAAGATCTAAGTATGGCCTTGTAGCCATTTCTTGGTGAGATCCTTCCCTCTCTTTGGAGATCAAACACACAAATTTGATTTCTCATGATCTAAAGAGGCTCATGTTTAGAAGTAATCATACATTTAATAGTAGGAATGGTTAGCATTAGATGATTTCATTCATGTTTATGCAATAATTAGCTAATTCCTTTAAGATATTATCATAATGTTCTTATTAGATTTAGATTTTTTTGAGACTACTAGGTGTTAGTTTCTGATTCAATTAGCATAACAAGTTTAACATGAACACATTTGGCACACCCGGTGGGACCTACTCCAATTGTCCTTTGCATTAATTTCAATTTTTTTGTAGATTAGTTTCAATTTTTGGTTACTAACCCTCTTTTTTAGCATTTTAGATAATTCTTGAGTTTCTTAACTAGATTAGTTAAGTTTTCTTGGTTTTAGTTCTCTTTGTAGGAGTAAAGAAGGTGTGAGGTGCTGCCAAATTTGAATCAAATTTACAAATTTTGAGATTTTTTGACATTATTTTGTCAAATCACATGTTTTTGTGCTTGCATAGGTGTCTTTTTCTACCGAGAAGAATCCTTTGCTAGCAAAAGGCTCATGTGCTTTTGTGACAAAACTTGCACTACTGCTTGATAGGCTAGTGCTACCACTCTGACATTGGCTTATTTTAGGTCCTCTGTGATGCTGATACATTTCATTGACTTGCGGTAGGATCTCTAGCCTGTAAGTATTTGCACTAACACTATTTTTTGCCTCTCTGTAGCATCTAAGCTTTGGTACTGACTCTTATCCTGTGCTAGCGAAACACTATTATGTGTTTCTGTCTCAGACCTACGTTTTTGACATTATCCTTGCACTAGTGCAGATGCCTTGCATTTTTTATCCATGCACTACTGCTAAAATCCACATGCTACTACTATATAGGCTTGTGTTAGCATTCTGTGTTAATATTTGGCTTGGTTTTCAAGGTTTCTAGATTATGATTTTTGATGTTTGTTGTTGTTTCGAGGTTTTCTAGCTCTATTTTGTAGTTTTTTATATTTTTAATTAGATTTCTAACATGTTTTCAAGATTTAATGAATGTAATGTTTCCATGTTTTTCTTAAGTTAGGCTAAAGTTTGTGTATGCTCTTCTCTTTCACTTTTGGGTGATCTTGAGAAACAAAAGCAACTTTAGTCTTCATTTTTCTAACATTTGGTTAATTTGGAAACTTAATCTTTCATTTTTTTCTTAAGGGAATGAAAAATTTATCAATCATTATTTAAAGTTCATTTGATTTAAAATTTCCTTTACATTTATCTAGTTGAATCAAATTATTTTGTATGCTCTTCTCTTACATCCTTGGAGATCTTGAGAATCAAAAGCAATTTTGATTCACTTTCTATAGAAACTACTAAGTCTTTTGTGTGCATAGGACCTAATGTTTGTCAAATACTTGGGATCTAAACAAATACTAACTACAAGTTGTTGCAAGGTTTCAATGGTGTGCTAAACCACATTTTAATAAAAAGATAAAAAAAACACACCACTTCATTCAAAACATTGTATTTATGGTTTGGTTAAGGGTTAAAACCCATCCACTTTAAACTGGGGGAAGTATCTTTGCATAAGCCATAAAACTCATTGTTGAGGATTACCCCAGGAACCCCAAAGTAGTCAAGACCTTGAGATAACTGGTGGATGAAATGGGAAGTGCCCTGCTACCCACTTGACTAGTTGAAAACCCTTGTGATGAAAATCTTCATGTTAACTCGTATGAGGCCCTTTATTAATTTGATTGTGGGGTAATGGTCCATTGTCTATTTTACTAGAAATGTGCATACCTCTTATAGGAAATAATTGGTGAGTTTGTGAACAAAATCCTAGGAAACCATTTGCATTGGGGCCAACTTGACTTTATCCATCATGTTCCAAAGAGCTCTCACAAAGAAAAAACTTCTTCGGAGTCAAAACCTTGTTATTCGAACAAGGGGAGAGTTCATTGAAGTTTTCACCATGTGTTATTCATCACAAAACTTACAAGGCATCACTTTTTCCTAGTTTCTACCTTGTCATAAGACAAGGTGAAACTATGCCAAAGTTATATTAAGTATTTTTCATTACCACTTAGTCTACTCCTTTGTTTTATTGTTTTTCCTTTTTGGGACAAAAGAAAGCATATATACGTGTGCATATAAATAATCGTGTCCACCACTTTTGTATTCTACTCACATGACTAGGTTATAATATGAGAATGTGAGTGTTGAAAGTGTGAATGGTACGTCTTCATGTTTTGGTAGGTCCATTGTCTTGATACCCATATTCAAGACTCGTTTCATTGTAGTTAGGTTGTCTCATCATTGAATTCCTCTTGAGTTGTTATGTTTCTCACATCATATCAATATATTTTTTATACTTACATCTTGTTTCCTTTGTGAAACTTGATTTAATTCTCTAAGTTGTATTATTACGTTGCTCACATAACTATCAACTTCTTGATATACTTAGACCTTGTTTTTATTCCAACATTTTCTTGAGTTTTGAAAAGTGTTGTCATTACGATGTTCACATTGTGTCAACATCATTTTGATACTAATATCTTGTTTTATCTACAAAGCTTGATTAACATGTCCAAATTGTGTTGTTACGCTGCTCACATTTGTAGCTTCCATTTTCAAGACTTGTAATTTGTGGGTGTCTAAAACTTGTTTAAGTATACCTTGTTTGGAAATCACAACAACACCATCTTAGTACTTAGGTCTTGTTTATCAAAAACTTGATCTAAGTATTTACATTGAGTGTTGTCATTATTACACCAAACCTATCTTTGAGAATATAGGGAGTAGTTATTCTTGTGATTGGATCTTGGTCTTGTACTTGAATGATTTGTCCTAGATACTTCATACTATATGGTTCCATATCAATGTGTCATTCTTTATTATTTGGTATCCTTGGTTCATATTCCTTGATTCATTGGATTCTTTTCCATTCATTTGACATTATTTGATGATTTGATGTCGTTACACTGTTTGGTTTTCCTAGGGTCCATTTTAATCAACCTTATTAAAATATTTCCCATTATGCCTCCTATGAAAAGGATGGGACATCAAATATTAGGGTCAAACCATTTTTTAATGACAAGTTAAATCATATTTTTGAAGAAAATAACATGGTTTACCATAGTGGTGACAAGGGGAATTCTCCTTGGAATGAATTTGAATTTGATCCCTCCCACATGGATAACTTCATATTTGAGAACAAGGCATGAAGTCCTTATGCACGTCGTAGAATTAGGGGATAAATTTCCACCTACATTTGACCCTACTATCCTCAAGAACATGGTTCATGGAGAAGAATAAGTAGAGCATCCTCTTTGGAATGTTGATGAAATCCTAAACCCAAGACATGCTTCTACTTCCAGCCAATGGAATGAGGAAGAAGTGCCTTCACAAAATAATGGCGGTTATCACATCCCTATTGTTAAAATTAATTGTGAATGATCATGAGTAACATACCAATCATAAACAACCCCCTCCTCATGAGAATCATGAAGAGACACAAAACTAATGAGTTACAATAGAACAAAAAATACAAGTCATTACTCATCAATTGGAAATTTAGCTTCACATGTTAACAAAGAGCCTATGAAGACTCCAAGATAAGAAAAACCTAGATCTTTGTATCATGAGTTTTACACAAAAACTCCACATCAATAAAAACATAAAGAGGTGTATCATGAATTATACAAATAATAAAGGTGGTGAAACATCTAGACTTAACTCGTGTATATATGCCTACTTCACCTATGCGTGGTCAAATATTTGACCATGAATGGTTATATATGAATAACACTCTCACTTATTTACAAGAAGGAAATGTGGGACATAACAAGAAGTATCAATTTAAAGAGATTTATCCCATATCCATTTGATAGGCTATGTTGAGAACACCTTTCCCTCATCACTTTGATTGTCCAAAATTTGGTAAGTATAAAGGTAAAGGTGATCCACGGACCATGTAAAATACTTCTTTATGGAATGTCAAGAGGTCGCATATAGTGATAATTATCTCATTCACCTCTTCCCATGGAGTCTAGGGGGACAAGCACTCAAATGGTTTTACACATACCTAAAGGGTCAATCGATACATGGCCGGAATTAGAAGAAAAAAATTTGTATGTCACTTTTCCTTTAACATGGAAAATGATGTTACCATGATAGACTTATGCAATGAAAAACAAACGGAAAAAGAATGATAACTTCACTAGTTTCTTATAAATATGGAGAGGTTAGCTAGTCACTTCCCTTACTACATACCAGAAAAATAATTGGTTAGCATTTTTTCTACCTAATCTGCACCCTGAGATTGTTTTCCACTTGTATATGCATTGTGGTAACACTTTTGAAGAATTATAGAAAAAGGCTACCAAATTTAGAAAGTGTTGTTAGCCAAAGGGACCTTAAAACCCATTTCAAAAGATAATCACAAATCAAAGCCTATAGATAAACCAAAATTTCTTTCAAAATAAGAATAAAAATGTCATAGGTGATGGTATAACTGATTCTAAACATGTGCAGGTAGTTCTAAATAAAGTTCCTTTGAAACTTACCAAAAGGACTATTGCACCTGAATTCAAGCATCATGCGTTCACCCCTCTAACAGATTCTTTTCATCTATATTAAAATAGTTAGAGGCAATAAAAATGGTTAAATACCAAAACACTATACCTTACGAGATGATGCACCAAAACCAACATGGTTCTAAGAAAATGAATATTGAGGGTTTCATCATGTTAATAGTCATAAGAATGATAAGTTTTTGAAGTTAAAACACTTCATACAAGATGTAATTGATAGAGGAGATGTGGAAATGGATTCCCCATGACCTATCAAGTCTTCCAATTAAAACTTGGGAATTTACAAGGAACCTTTCCCTAAGCATAATAAAGATAAGAAAATTTGGATCAAGGTTAGTATTCCCAAAACAAGAGTACCAACTATGTTTCCAAAACCAATAATCCTTTTGATTCTCTAATTGGTTGTGTTAACCCACCTATTAAACATATCAACACTATTAAGATTAAAGTGAGAGAGTGTATCATGGCAACGTGACATGATCACCTCGTTATCCCATAACCTCCTTTTCCTACCCCTTAGGATAGTCATTATGATGTTTTAGAAAAACTTGAGAAAACCACTTGCTAACATTTTAATCTTAGATCTTCTCAAAATATCTAATGTTCAAAAATACATCCTTTGTAAAACACTACAAGGGTCAGGAGTGTTTTGATATTGATCCTACACACTTCCAATACTTGGTCTCGCAGATTGCTCCTATGGAGCACATAACCTTTAGTCATCAAGAGATTCCTGAAGAGGATCCTACGCATAATCTACCCTTACATATTGAATTCATTTTCATTGTAAAAAGATAAAAAAGGGTACTTGTGGATGGACAGATCGGCATAAATATTATACTCTGAAACTGGTTCAATAACTTAGGCCACACTGATGCTGATCTAGAACCTAAGGTCATCACCATCAAGGCCTATGATAATGAAGAGCTCCAATCAGCTGGCATGGTCACTTTTCCTATGGAAGTGGGGCCTATTACTCATGACACCAAGTTCCATGTTTTGGACTTGGAACTTCCTTACAACATGCTCCTCGGTCGACCATGGATTCATGTCATGTAAGTCATGCCTTCCACGCACCATCAGTGTCTAAAGTTATACCATGAAGGACATACTATTACCATTCAAGGGGATCCTCAACCCTGAGCAATATCAACTTATTTTCCCACCATATTTTAGTTTCCTTCTATAGAAATGGGTGTTCAAGTTCAATCAAAGGTGATCACATCACACATTGATCTAGATAGCTTGGGATCTTGTAAAGATGGTGCTTATATATTAGACTCTCCCTTTGCTTCATGGAAGATAAAAGTTATTGCAAATGGTTGTGGAGAGGATGATATCTGAAAGGTCATTTTAGTTTCCAAACTCCCTCTGTCACCCAAGATGTGGGGTATGCCTAGCTATAAATATCAAAGAACCTAATAGCATTGTAACATTAACACTTTTACTCATGGTGGTCTATTAATAGACGAGAAGATACTCAAAAATATTGTATCCTGACCTTTAGATGATGAAATGGCTCCCTGCTATCAATCACCCAAGTATGTTATACTAAATAAAATGATGTATGCTATGGGATACAAAGGAATGGCTACGACATAAATGAACAAGGTATGTGGGAAAATCTTCTGATACCACATCACAAGATTTTTAAGTACGATATTGGTATCCGACCATATGAATCCAATCCTCCAGAGTTCGAAGAAACTATAGACACCTAAAATTAGCACCACTAATTCCAATGTCAATGTCCACCAACCCCCGTCATTATCACATAATTACACCCCTCATATTTATATAAACATCAATGTCGTCGCCATACTCGTATAAATCCACATCCATCGTTAATTAACATATTAACATAGTCTTCATCTTATAAACTTATACCCTCCATTAATTAATTAAATTTGTTGTTGCACCATTTAAATAACACTCCATGACCTAGGTCACCCACTTCTACCCTTTAATTAATTAATTTAATAATTATGTCATCACATCCCTAAGTATTAATTAATTAAATTAAATATCCTCACCCTCACACCTCACCATGTCAACCCATCTTACACTCACTAGTCGTAACTAGTTACTTTACCAATCTTCTAAATACAACATTTAACCACCGCTAACTAATCCCCAACCACCTCTCTAGACTTAACTAGTTATAACTAAAACAACTTTCCAAAAAATCCCCCATCCTCATCCTAACTAATTTAGTCTAGTTCAAGTCTCTCTCACTTCTCATCATAACCTCTTTTGAAATCCTCCAAAATCAACACCAAAATAACAAGAAAATCCTCCATATCTCAAACAAACTCGAACTAACCTGAATCGTCGGCGATTGCCCCAGTCACTGACAATTCTCTCCCATTTTCACTATAAATAGAGGTTCTTGGCTTCCATTTGGAATTGAATGTGGGTGGATATGACTCTTGTAACTTCATTCTTCTTTCATTGTAGACTTCTCATAGAGCCAGAGATCCAATAACATACAAAGCTTCTTTGAACGTCATTCATATCTCCAGAATCACGATGGTAGTCTTCTTGCTTCAACAATCATTCTCTCTTGGGTAATCTCATCTTTTGTTCTAATTTTCTCAAATTATGAAAGGTAAGTAGTTTCCTATATTGCTTTAGTACATTATTTTTCATCATTTCCAAGCTTAATCAACCCTTCTAACACTTCATTCAAGTCCATTTTTGTCCTTTTTTGTGCTTTTTCACAACAATCGCTGGTGATTCCAAAATCATTGCTGGATTTGGCCCAATATCCATCAATTCACATACAATCACTAGTGATTATCTAAACCACTAAAAGATCTTGAAATTATATTTTCGGTGCTTCTTTCAGTTCATGCAAAACGGAGCTACGGTTCAAAAGTTATGATCAAAACATCAGAGGGTGGTTTTTATCAGATCAGAGCTCCACCATCAACAAAATCATCATTCCAAGGCCTTCTCAAATTAGGTAATATCACATTTTCAGTCTTATCAGTGAGTTGAAATCAGGTAAGTTCCTTTCCTTCACATCATTTTCTTAATCACTCATCATTTAATATCTTCAATCATTTCTTTGTATTCATCTTTTATCATTTATTCTATAATCACCAAATTAATTTCTTGAATGTGGATTGACATCCCTTGCAAGGAAGTCCATTGATTTCTAGGGACTGGCCTTTTCCAAGAAATCTCCATATATTTTACTAACTCCATCTTGTGTGAGTGTTTTTTATTTTTAGGCTTGATTTCAAGAAACAAAGAAGCCTTGTTCACTTTATTCACGGAGAGCAATATTACACAATCCACATCCACGGGTATCACATGAAAACCCCGCCATATTGAGGTTTGGAAGGTCATATCATCTTTCTTGAAAACACAGGTTGAATACTGTAGGATTTATCCTAAACATTTTGGCATGCCCAGTGGGATGTCCCCATCCCTATATTTTTTTCTTCATTTCTCTTAATGTAAAATATCATCTTTTTAAATTCCTGTAATAGGGCTAAATCATCTGTGATTGGATAAATCACCTATGATTGGGATGAACCATCTTTGATTGGCTAAATCTCCTATGATTGAGAAAATTTCCTACAATTTTCCTATGTGCTTTTCAAAACATAACTGGAATCTTCTTTTTTCTTCATTTTTTATTGCTTTCTATTTTCTGTTTTTCCTAACCTGTTTGAAGGGTACTATTTCTGGAAAGCTCACCTACTAGATTGCTAATAGGAGTGCTTTCTTCACAAATTGCTATAAAAAAAAAAGGAAGCGTTATTAGAGGTGAGTCCTAATCCTTATTTTTTGTTTTTTGTACTGAATTTTTGTTTGTTTGTACTCATCGAAAGTAATCTTTCATTTTGGGTCTTAAAATGAACAAACACATTCTTCTTGATTCACTGTATTTTTAATTAGGAAGGTAAATTGGTTGCATTTCACTTATCTTCCCATCACACACAACCAAACCACAATCAAAAAAATGCATTCAAACACTTCCCTACCCAGGTGAAACTGATTGGGATTTGATCACCCAAGAGGGAAGCCAACTCGGTGTTTTGGCCGAGTATAAATAATTGGTGTCGGTATATATTGGCTCAGCACCCAACTCCCTTATCATTTTATGGACCATGAAGTGAGGGGGTAGGCCCCAATACCACACCTGTATCAGCACAGTATATATTTGGGTCCTCACATACACTTTGGGTATATCAAGGACGCCGCCCATAAACATACCTGAAACTAGCCATAGCTTGTCATTTCCTAGGACCCAATCATCCATTTTTCACATTTCACTTTTTTAATTAAATCAAAAAAATTTAAAATCTATTCTTCTTGCTTATCTGTTGTTTGTAAATCCATCCATTTAGTTGTTTTTTTATTGATTAGGAAATTATGTGTTTATTTGCTAGCAATTTTGTGAAAATATGTATGCATCATTATCTACACCAGTACAACATTATAACCCATTTTATCAACCTATCATATCTCATTCAGCTTTATCTAACTCTGACATGTTTCTAGCATCATCTAGGCCATATTATGTTCCCTATGGAACTTCTACCTCTTATCCAATTCAACAATCCTACAATAATTCCATCCAACAAACCTATGACTATTCTTCACAACCAAACTATTTCCAAACTATGAAATGTCCAATGTATCTCATCAAGCGGCCTTTCCAACACCCCCTTCTTCATCACAATTTCATCATAATCTCAATATCCCTTATCTTGCATATAATCAATCCATCTATTCTTCAATCATGTTTTCACTACCTCAGACATCCCAAATCCATACACATATCCCTACTCAGGCCCAATCAACTCCTCTCATCCAACAACAACAACATACTCAACATTTTTATGCATCTCCCCACATCCCTTTATCACAACCCACTTCACAAAAAATATCCTCTCAATCTACCCCTCATCAATCTCTACATCAAGCTTTTTACAACAGAACTATACTACTTCACATTTTCATCAGTCAAATCAATCACGTTCCTCTCGTCAATTCCTTCACATTTAATCTTACAAATGATTCCATACAATATTTTTCAAACAAATTAGATAATTTAGAAACCACTACTAAAGGATCCAAACAATCCTCACTTATGATCAGGTTTGTAATGAACCCATCCATCTGTCAGTACCATATAAGCCCTATCCTTTGCATTGGGAATTACATGAATTTACCATGTTCCATGGCCAGGAGGACCCTTAGCAGCACATATTATCCTTTATACATTCATGTTATCTCATCATCCATGATCAAGATCTCCTTCTTAAAACCTTTCACTATGTCATTAACAGGACTTTCCTTGGACTGGTATAACTCCCTCCCTCAACATTCTTTTGCTCTCTTTCACTCAGCTAGCCCTATTGTTTCTCAATCACTTCGCTATAAATGTCACTTGTACAAAATCACCATTTCTGACCTTGTCTACCATCAAACAATCCAAAAATGAATCCCTTGGAGACTTTGTCACTAGATGGTAGAGCACAATCAATCAATTTTCTTTTCCACTTCCGCTAGTTGGAATTAATCAAGTTTTTTACTCGATCATGTTCCCATCACATATCATCTACCCTTCAAATCCATACATTCCACCTTTTGACAAAGCTTTTGCCATGGATAGGAAATTAGAAATCCAATCCCTCAAAGAAGGCCATCTCGATCCTCAATCTCCACAAGCATTTGATTCCCCTCTTCCTATGATTCAGATTCAATTCCCCTAGGTCTTCCTATGATTCAGATGATCCCATACATGATCCATCTAATTCCCCTAGGTCTTTCTATGATTCAGATGAAACTACCACACATGATGATATTACTTGTCTTCATGACCCAACACCTTTGATAGATTCAGACCCTATAAATGTTGTACATCCCTCGAGCTACGCTATTAAAAAATATTACATGTGATCTTCCCTATAAGAAGACCTGGTTCATCACCAATGCTTTCATCCTAAAAACTTAGAAACACTGGATCCTCTTTTCGATGATTCTCACACATCGATATCACTCATGTCCACTATCCAGTCATCCATTACCTCTGCACAACCCTTAGATTCCACTTTGGAAGTTGTTACTGAAATAATCCTTTGTAATTGAAGATCTCAATATCCAATCACTTATTGAATTAATCAAAAAACTACAAAACTCACGTAATCCATCTCAATCATGTCTAGAAATAACACTTCCCTCATCCAAACCATAGACCCATCATATCCCAGATACTCAGTTATATTCCAGCCTCAGATCATTTTCCAGAATCAAACACTACACATTCATGTACCATCACATTCACGTCCTCGCCTTGTCATTTGACATGATTTCTTCTTTATCTAACACAAATGTTATAGAATCAAATACTATCACATCTCCACATCCTTGTCATTTGATGTGGGATATTTACCTTTATCTAATGCAAACATTACAAAATTGAAATCAATCACATTCTCCACCTCATCCTCATCATCTGTCATAAAACACCCTCCTTTACCTAAAATCAATACTACAAAATCTAAGCACATGTTATCTAAGGCCTTAACTTTACCATCCATTTTGGGACCTCATCCTTTATCACAATCTAAGTCTATCAAATCTACGGGTCCACCCTTACCATCTAATTTTAGGACCTCCATCCTTTAGCTCAATATCATGACACACAATCAAACCCTATCTCGTCCGTCAACCATACCTCCTCCTCTATTTTGGGACCTCATCCATCATCTAATCTTATCAATCACACATGTTATCCCTTTCTTGGATCATATTCATCCCTCTTATCAACCTCACAACATCCCTACGATGTCCCTATGATGTTCAAACACCATCCTCCTAAGCAGTCTCATAATCCAAGGTCAAAATCAATTAATCCAAATCCCCCAAAAGGGAATTACGTTGACATCCTTAATAGACTCATACAGGCCTCTCTTATCACATTACCACCAATCAAAACACCCCACCTACATACTCGAAAACCTACTTGGTATGATCAAGAAAAAACTTGTTCCTACCATATATGCTCAGGGCATAACACATATATTTGTAAAGCACTTAAATCCATAATCCAATGACTCTTCCTCATTGATAAGTTTCTCTTGAAAGAGGATCATCCTAAGCCATCATTAATCATCACCTTTTTCAAATTCCTCACTAGCATATATAGGACAAGGAAAATATCATTATTCTATTATCAACCAACCTTCGTCAGATATCTCATTAGCACCTTCCTTTGAAGGTCCTTCAATCTCGTCAATTCCATCACCTTCACTTTGAAGGGCCATTAATCCTCGTTAAGACCTTCCTTTTAAGGTCCACCAATCTCATCAACTGCTTCCTTTGAAGGACCTCAATCCTCATTAGCACCTTCCTTTGAAGGTTTCAACAATCTTGTCAGCACATTCCTTTCAAGGTCCTTCAATCTCATCAGCACCTTCCTTTTAAGGTCCATTATCCTCATTAACACCTTCCTTTAAAGGTCCATCAATCTCATCAACACCTTCCTTTGAAGGACCATTATCCTCTTTAGCACCTTCCTTTGAAGGTTCTATCAATCTTCATTAGCACATTCCTTTGAAGGTCCATTCAATCTTCATTCAGCACCTTCATCTTTAAGGTCCATCAATCTTCGCTAGCACCTTCCTTTAAAGGTCCATCAATCTTCGTTATCACCTTCCTATTTGAGGTCCCTCTCAACCTCATTACAATGTCATCAATGTTATACATCTTCCCTTGAAGGTTATGAAAACCTCATCAACATCTATGACACAAGCCACTGACAATGTCTTCGTACCAAAATTTGTAGAACCAAGGGGTCATCCTCAACCAAATCTTGATAAACCTTCCTCATGTGTTTTCCCATCACCTTCTAGTGAAGGTCCCTTATCTCAAACCAATATAATTCACCCACCTATATGAACCCAAAATCACACATACAAAAAGAAAATGGAAAAACCAAAGCTTTGTCATATGCTATCCCTCTTTATCAATTGTCTTCTCATACCCCATCCAAATTTCCCACATATCCTTTGTCAAGGGATCCTTTATTTACCATAAACTCGATTAATCAAGACCAAAACTTTTATCATCCTACATAACATCATTCCTTTTAACACATGTCATTTCTATCCACCTTATTATGTTAGGTAAGGCTCCTATCTACTGAGACTTCGAAAGCCTTACTTTATATGCCTTCCCTTTTACACGTCATCACCAACCTATCAATCAATCTAATTAAAATGTCATTACTTTGGAGTAAACTTGGAATGTTTTCCCTTAATTAGATTAGTTCCATATAGCATGGGGCATCCTTTGAATGTCATTGCACTTGCAGTCACCTCTCTACTATTAACACATCAACTATCATGACAAGTATTTCACATCAAAGGTCTTATTCCATCATTAGCCAGCCATTTTATCATTGTAATGATTTAAAAGCATGTGGTTTTCCATCACTATCCTTAATACACCTTAAATATGAGCACCACAACTCTTGTTCATCACATATTTCACATGTACATGTTTCTCTTTAGCAAAATCATTGCAATCATTACATCCATCCATCTTGTCTACTAACCAAAAACACGTCTTGGGGCACATATTTGTAGTATGTGTACACATTTATTTTCTCACCTCCTCTGAAATGGTCAATTTTAGGGTCCTTACCCTTAGCTCAAAATAAAGTCAAAAATACCTATCAATTCTTCCTATCAAAGTAAAAAGTAATAGACTGATCTCTCGAAAGGACAACTCTTCAAATGTCATATTATAAAAAAAATAGTAGACTGATCTGTGGAAGGAAAACCACTAGTAAAAATTATGGACTGATCCCTTGAAGGATGTCCATCTCGTCAAAAGAATAAAAATAACAAATATGTAGATCATACCCTCAAAGGATGGCTATCCATGTAAAAGGCTTCCCGCATCGATCAGCCTTCACAAAATCCAAATGTCAAATCATCCTAGGAAAACTTTCCTGCATCGATCAATTTTCTCATTATAGGAAATTAATCCCACATTGATTAGTTTGCATTATAAATAAGAAAAATGTGAAGTTAGGGCATTTACCTATGAAACCAGTTGAAAGGAGAACCCTCTTTTCCTAGGAAATTTTCATATATCAACCCTTCTCATGTCCTTGGAAGACACATCTCTGTTATTTCAATTTATATATCCAAGATCCTAAGTGTGACTATCCATTTTTAGTCATCTGTTAACATTCATTATAAAGGCTAAAAATGTAAGTCACCTTCACATAGTTGTTTCCCATAATATATGTATCAAATCCAATACAAACTAAATCAATTCAAATTTCATTCCTTGACTATGATTTTGACACAAAACATTCAATCACTTTAAGGTCAATATGAAATACCACATCATGCCTCATACCTAATTTTAACAATTATTAACCCTTCCACTTCAACATCTATCAAAATTTCTACTAAAATCTATTAATCACATCAACATCGTACATCAAGCACAATCTTGAGCATGTCTCAAAATTTTATTGTCATTTCTAAAACATGACATTCACCCATTAAAGACAAAACTTGTCAATCAAATATATCCTCCAGTATTATGCCAACTAATTTTTATCAAGACCGCCATCTAGTCCTCGTAAGCCCACCTTTGTGGAAACATCATAATTCTTCGTCCCTTTGCCCTTGTCAAATCATATATTCCATCATCTCTTGTCAAGTCGTAGGACACGAACCCTTAGGTTCCCCTATTAATTATAAGCCCACCTTTATGGCAACATGAATTTCTATTACTTTGCCTTCTATCACTTGACTTCCCAGTCTTCGTCATTAAGCCCATATGTTTGTAGGCAATTAACCATTTGGTTCCCTTGGTCACTTTGAATTCTTGGCCTTGTAATCCTACCTTTGTGGCAACATCAATTCTTGGTCCTTTGACCTCATCAAAACATCCCATCCATTGTTAAAAATTATATGTCTAAAGGACACGAACACTTTGGTTCCCCTATCACTTGATTTCTATGACGACACCCATCTTGTCTTTTACCTCATCCTCGGGCATCACTTTATCCTGACATATTTCCATCTATCAAGGTCATGATTCGTTTCCAATTTGATCATCGATCCCTAATTTATTGTAGAGCATCTTCATCATGTCAATTCTACAACATTTATCATATCACATCTCATTTTTATCTCGAAACCTTTGGTTCAAAACCATTCAAAAAAAGGGGAAAATGCATAGAACTAAAATTAGAAACACTACTTCTAGTGTCGACATCCACCATTAAACAATACTTTGTGACATTAAAGTCACCCTTTCGATCATTTTTAATTAATGAACCCACATACCCCTGAATACTCCTCACATCCCTAAAGTCTAATTTAAACTAATTTAATTAAATAATTAAGTATACCCTCACACCTCACCCCATAGGGGGCTCGCTTAGTAAAAGTATGGTAGCACACGTGCGTTCGAATGGTATTAAAGAATACCCTTAATTCTAGTTTTCACCTCTAATTTATTCAATTGATAATACCCGCTCCTGTTATATTATTAGAATGAAAATACCTCCTATGGCTTGTCCATGTACCTTACTTACCCATTTTTAAATTAGTGTTATATTTACCACTTTTTATTTCTACCCTAATATATTAAACAGAAAATATATCATATTTCTCACTCATTTTCAATAATATGCATTTCCACTCAAAAGATAGTTTGAAGCCATTAAAGACCTATTACAAATCAAATTACAAATGTTAAGCTTTAATCATTTATCAATAGTTATTCAAATAATTAAGATTTTGAAATAATATCACCTGTGTTAAAAAGCATACTCAATCCTAGTTTTCTACCATCTTATTATTTCTTGGTTAAGAATCTCTTAACCTTGATATTTCTTTACTAAAAACGAGATTATAATCTAGGTCATATTATGAACACACTCCTTTTGTAATTTTAAGGAATTTACTTTCAAAAACTAGGGTTCAAATGTTTAATTTTTATACTAAAATCAAACCTCCTTTTCCTTTGGCCCACCTCTCTAACCTACCCCCAGTACATGATCCAAAATATTCATAAATTAGGATAGATCACTCACCACCGTCATGTCTATCAGTATATTGAATTTAATTTTATTAATTTTAACTACCTCAATATGAACCCGCGTGCTAGGATATTTCCTAGCTAATGAACCCCTCGTGCCTCACCCTCACACCTCACTACATACTGAGACACCTTGTTAACCACCTAACCTCTTCTAATAAAACCTGCCAAAAATCCCCCATTCTCATCCTAACTAATTTAGTTTAGTTCGAGTCTCTCTCATTTCTCATCCTAAAGTATTTTGAAATCCTTCAAAATCAACACCAAAATAACAAGAAAATCCTCCATAACTCAAACAAACTCGAACTAACTGCAATTACTGACAATTTCCCTAATCGCCGGTGATTCTCTCCATTTTCACTATAAATAGAGGTTCTTGGCTTCCATTTGGAATTGAATGGTGGGTGGAAGTGACTCTTGGAATTCATAATTCTTGTATGGTATAATTATCTCAGATCCATTGGTCATCTAATAACATCCAAAGCTTCTTCGAATGCCATTCATATCTCCAAAATCATGCCGACAGTCTTCTTGCTTTGACAATCTTTCTCTCTCGAGTAATCTCATATTTTGTTCTAATTTTATCAAATTATGCAAGGTAAGTAGTTTCCCTAGCTTTAGTACATTGTTTTTCATCATTTCCAAGCTTAATCAACCTTTCTAACACTTCTTTCAAGTCCCATTTTTGTCCATTTTTATGGACTGTACTTTTTCATAGCAATCATTGGCAATTCCCAAAATCTCTGGAGATTTAACCAATCACCATAAATTCACATAAAATCACCAGCTAATATATAAATGAAAATATCTTGAAATTCTATTTCTAGCACTTCTTTTGGTTTATAAAACAAAGCTACGGTTCAAAAGTTATGATCAAAACATTAGAAGGTGGTTTTTTATCAGATCCAGAGTCTCTGTTGAGCAGAAAATATTGTCCTAAAGAGAAGAAAAACATAGGATTCAAATGTAGGAACAAGGCGTAATTGAAAGGTGTGGAAGGATATGGAAGGAAACACATGCCAGAACAAGTTGATTCGGGACTTAACCATTTTCATGGATGTGGGCTATTTTTGGAAGATAACGTGTGGAGCATACATTGGGATGGAGACTTGTGTGACACATAAATTCTATTTTGGGAATAAGCGTCTGATAAACACCATGCATGAGTTCAAGATAATAATAAGATTACTTCTTCTAGTTAACTATAGGATGTCTATTATTAACACACTTGCATGTGTGCTTGGTATTGTAAAAGTGCATGGCTATTATCAAAATGTGACCGATTTTGGGAAGTGTGTAGGCAGTGAAGGGAAAGTTTCCACCCCTATAAATATGTAGTGAACTATGTAGTTAGATGGAGATACTAAATAATGATGTATTGTAGAGTTATACTGCTGGATCTAATATGCGCATAACTTATGGTGATGCTTTGTAATGTAAGAAGCTTCTATATATTACAATGTTTAATATAATGGAGTATATTGGATGCATAATGGTTTTAAAAATAAATGTAAATGGTTCTTACATGGTTAATCTTATTATGGTTATTGTTTAATTCATGATTCTCTAAGATCTATATCTGGAATATGCTCTGTGAAATGTTTATGTTTATTTACAATTATGAATATGTTGTATCTTCATTACACTAACATCCTGCAAAAACAACTCTAAAGAAGAGCCTGGTACCTTTACATGCTTTGGGTGAGCGCTCACTGAGGTTGGGTGATGTGCCAGTGCACCTAGGTTTTTCTGGGTTTTATATAGTAGATTATAGGCTGCATCATTGGTTCCATTGCTGACACCTCTTTTTCATCTGTTTTCAAGATGTTTCACAATGAAGATGTATCGGATGACCTTAGCAAGTGTTGAGAAGTGGATAAAGGATCTGGAAGAAGAGTACGCTGAGAGGTTCAACATTGGATTGGAGATTGATGCACGAGCATGGGTGGAGCAAAATTTGTATGACTATCTGTATGAGAGCTTCTTTGCTATTTTTCTGGTAGAGCTGTAGGAGTAACTGGTTGCTTATGTGTCTAAAAGGAATTGGAGGTATTGCATGCTTGTTTAGATGTAGGAAGAATTTTAGGCTCTTTATGATGCTGATTTGATTTGGATGAGTATTGTGGATACTTGGTTTTATGGTTTTTTGAATAACTATATTTTGGAGTACTCAATTTCCACTTATTTTTTCCTGGAGGTAGATGAGTTCTAGTTTTTACGTTATCAAAGGGGAACTTATTTGCAAGGTATTCCATTAGCGATAAAAATCTTGATGGTAACCTTGAACTTAGAAGAAAAAATGATGGCTAGCTAAACCCTACCATGTGTGGGGGTAGGAACATGTTTGGTGAAAGATGGTAGACATGGCAGTAGAGAGGCAGAGGGAAGAAATACGACTTAAGTATAATGAGGCATGTGAGAGGGAGATAGAGAAGCAACGTGATATTATAAAGTGGATGTCGTTGAGGAGAGAGATGGCTCATGAAGGATTTGAAGCTCACACAGGAGGCGTGGAGTTAGAGCATATGGAACTCCCCCATTTGGGAAAGAATAATAGGGAACCCTCCTTGCCCTCACATGGGAGTGTGTTAGTAGAGATGACATGGGCCGAGGGCACGTATCTTATCCTACCTAGCAACCTAGCCCTTACATTTGGATTTTAACTATCTAGTACAACCAATAGTTAGCAAGCTAGTTTGGGCAGTCGAAGGCCAAGAGTAAGTCAGATAACAAGCACATCTATGGCAGGGAAAACATCTTCTTTGTTGTTTAGCGGTACATTTTCAGGTGTATCGTCGACACAAAACTCAATCATGTAAAATGTTGGACTCACTTCTAGGAGTAGTACCACTTTGCAGACTGTAGGAGTTCAGTTTAGTACCATTATAGGGGCACAAAGCAATTTATCCAATGGTTCACTTCTGGTTACAGGTGGAGGATAAGGGGGCATAGGTGGCTCTAGTTTTGGTGGATCTAGTGGTTTTGGAGGTAAAGGTAACACAAGAGGTTCTAGATCAAGTGGTTAGGGTCCGCACCAACTCCAGAATATTTACATGGAGATGTCTCATCATCTTCTAGAGTATCGGAGCATAGAAGATGCTGCTGAACATGTGCACATGTGTGAGATACTGTGGCCCGCAAAAGGAGTTATGACTTCTAAGCACAAGGCAAGTTAGTTTGTAACTACATTGTAGGGATGTGCACATAGTTGGTATAGGAAGTTTGACCCTGATCATACTTGTGTAGATTATGTAGCATTAAAGGATGCTTTCTTTAAGGAGTTTCATATCCCTGAGTTTGAGCAGCAGAGTATAAGCACACTCAAGGATATTAAGTAGGGTACTCTTGAGAGCATTAAGGAATATGATGCATGTTTCAAGACACTATTGTCTAAAATTTCTTATGATATTCATGCAAGCCACCATGCACAGTGGTTCGTTGGGAGCTTGATCATGCCTTTTAGGAGAGCATTGTCACATAAGACTTATACGGACCCACGCAAAGCACTTGAAGAAGCTTTGCATGCTGAGGTAGTCGAGAGTATAGACACTGGAGTGAGCCCATTTCTTGAGGAACATATTACAGCTATGGAAAAATAGTTGGAGAAACTATTGGAAAATTCAACACGTGAGACACACACTAGGATTTGGTGTACAGATTATGAAGTGGAAGGACACACCAAAGATAGTTGTCCTTACATATCAGTGCGTTCATTGCTACTGGACTATGAGATATGTCATTTAGACCATGATGAAAGCCACTGCCTATTATTACAGCACTTGATAAGGAAGAATGTATCTTGTTATTGTAAAATTTTCTAGTTTATGACTTATGATACAAAAGACTGTAGGTTTATTGGTCAGATCCATAATGCCATAGATATTGGTGTGTGACAGGATGGATTATCACACTCAAATGTGCTATGATTGAAATGAAGGGTGATTTGAAGGAGGTCATGGTAGAGTTCGAGGATACCGTGGTGGATTCGAGGGCTGAGGCCATGGTGGTGGAAAAGGCGAGTTCCCTCTCGGAACATGTTTTACATGTGGATCTCCTGACCACTACAGGCATGAATGTCCTCAAAATATTACTTGTTTATTTTATGGGAAGAATCACAGCTATGAGGAATGCCCAGAATTATATGAGCATCTTAGCAAGTATCATAAACAAGAGAATAAAGGTGTAGAGATGGTTAGAATACAATGCACTGTGGAAAATTAGTGGATGCCATAGCTAACACTAGAACCTGAGGTATTACCTGTGAAAATTAGTACACGCACTAAAGCTACACACACCAGAGATGCATTACAGTAGAAGCATACCATCACCAAGGAGGAAGTTTTACATGCAAGGTACCCGGATCCTACACATCAGAAGGAGGTTTATTAGGAAACTATGGAGGTACTTAGAAATATTCATGGTGAAATACAATGTTTGAAGGAACAGTCATGAAAGTTAGAACAAAATAAGACAATAGAGACAGTTCAATTAGATATTGATGACTTGAAAGAGGTATGAAAAATGTTGTGCCAGGAGAATATCATTCCATTACTAGGGAATTAGATAAAGGGAACCACTCCACGTGTAGGTATAGAGAATGGAAGGTAGATCCTGTATGATAATCTTTCCCCTCATAGCTTAGATTATGACAAGGAGATCACTCTGAATGCTGTTGTGTATGGGTGACTCTTGAGTAATATATTGATTGATACAGGTGCAGAAGTTAATATGCTTACTTTGGATGCAAGTGTACAGATGGGGAAACCTCCATTACAACCATACTCTAATGTACTATTCATGGCTAATCAAACTAAGGCCACTCCCATAGGAGTTTTAAAGGATGCATCCATTACTATACAAGGGGCCTAGGGACTTTGAGGTCTTAGGACTTGCAGAATCTCTCTACTTGGGTGCCCTTGGTGTTATGAAAATAATGCTGATCTAGGGTTCAACAAGGGGTATATAAGTTTTGAGAACACAGAAGAAAGAGTGATGATCCCTTTGGCAGATGATAAATCTATGCCTTACGTTGAACCTTTGAGTGAGGAAGACCTAAACATAATATCTGTACATGCCATTCGGGACCTAAAATTACTTGAGCCATCAAAGGAAGGAATCCTCTAGTGGGAAGATGCATAGTCTATTAGTTATACTACAAGTATTTCTTGTGACAATTGGGCACATGACACCTACGAGATGGTTGGGCATGAAGTAAGAAGCACATTTGCGTAAAGAAGCAAACCTCGATGTATTTGGAGGATAGGTAACAACCATGTACCTTGGTACACTGGAGAAGGAGATCCTATGGTATTCCTACATGCCATGGAGGAGCAATGGAAAAATCAAGTGAAAAGAAGGAATATGTTAGTATGTACCTTGTGTTGGACAACAACGCATTGGTGGATGGTTCACAGAAATAATGTTATGGAATGGAATGAAGTTAGAATTGATCTAACCACTTGGTTATTCAGGAACAATGCACCTACTAAAATCTACATGTATCATGGTAATCAACCTATTCAACACCATGTTCAGTAGTGTGAGAGACTTTGGACAGAGGGGCAGGAAGCTTTACCATCTTCACTTTGGGTCTACAAACTTTATTCCACTTTACAAGGCTGCACATGAGCCTGATATGTTTATGCAGAGCTGCATAGGGTAGCTGGAAATTAGTAGGACTTGATTGTAGGAATGACCCAGAATTTTGACTATTTCTCTACTAAACCTCCGGTGGAAGAGGCATTAAGGGTTATAAAGTGCTTACCTATGAGAGACAGTGTAAAGACTAAAGAAATCATTCAGGATTTAATTGGTGAGGTAGACTGAGGAGCACGTTTTGATGAAGTAGAAGAGACAGATGCCACACTACTTAAGTGTGATTTCTGTGAGAAAGAAAAAGGAAATATGATCTACATAGTGGATGATGAAGAAGTAGAAAATCTAGATATAGATCATTTAGCAAGTATGCGCAAAGTGTTAAAAAGTGTGGATAATAATGCACGCGCCTATCATGAACCTATGAAGACCAAGAAGTGAACATTGGCACAGATGTTGAAACTAAGGAGATAATAATTGGGGATTATTGGGCTGATTTTGAAGTGGCAAAGATAAGTGAGTTACTACGGGATTTTTAGGACTTAATTTCCTAGGGACTACCATGAGTTAAAAGGAGTGCATGAGTCATTAGGAGAGATGAAGATTAAGCTAAAGGAAGGTGTGTGCCCAGTCTAGAAAGATACCTTACAAGATGAACCCTAACCAACACGTCAAAGTTAAGGAGGAAATCGACAAATTTTAAAATCTAGCATCATCAAGCCCCTAGAGGAATCGGAGTGGGTTAGACCCATAGTGATTAGTATAAATAAAGATGGCTCAGTATTAGGATTTGTGTGGATTACAGGGAACTGAATGTTGCATGTGTGATTGATCCTTTTCCTACACCTTTCATAGAGGAAATATTAGAAGGTGTTGTAGGGGCATGAATTTTATTCTTTTACAGATGGATTCTCTGGGTATCATCAGATTAGAATTACATAGGAGGATTAAGAGAAGATGACTTTCACCATATGAATGGGGAAGGTATTTACATAAATTGTGATGCCCTTTGGGTTAAAAAATGTGCTCTTGCTGTGTTTTCGTGCATAGTTGTGCAAACATTCCAAGATTTTATTCACAACTTCCTGTAGGTTTACTTGGATGATTAGACAGTGTATGGACTTGTTAAGGATCATTGCAAAAATTTGCACTTAATGTTTGAAAGAAGCAGATAGTTAAGCATCTCTCTTAAACATCAAGAAGTGTGTTTTTTCTACACCTTTTGAAAAATTGTTAGGGCACATCATCTGCAAGGATGGTTTGTTAGTGGATCTAGCTAAGGTTGCAATTATTATAGGCCTGGAAGAGCCTACTAGTCAGAGTGTGGTGGCATGGATTCTTAGGCCACACAGGGTATTATAGAAAGTTTATCAAAGGATATGTGAAGATATTTCTGCACCCCTGGAAGAGTTACTAAAATGAAAAGGGACATTCTATTTGGGGAGGAGAACTACAACAATGCGCATTTGAGGTATTGAAGGAGAGACTTACAAAAACACCTATTTTTTGTTTTCCTCCATGGAACCAACCATTTAATGTACATGTGGACACCTCTAGCACAGCCACTATTGCACAGTGTTTAGCTCAAATTGGAGAAGGGTATTATAGATCATCCCATCTATTTTTCTAGTAGAAAGTTGACTCCTACAGAGTAGAATTATACAACAACAGAGCGTGAGACCTTTTCAATTTTCTACGTGCACTGCATAAAATTCAGACATTAATTGCTAGCAAAACCTTTTTTATTGTATAGTGATCAAATGACATTAAAATACTTGGTAAATAAGACCCATTTTTATAGGGGCACATATGTCGATGGGTGCTCTTATTTCAGGAATTTGATTTCACATTTTTGGTAAAACCAGGTAAAAGTAATTCTGGCCCAAGACCACTTATCAAAGATTTAGTTAGGGGAGGACACGTAAACAATTGAAGATATAATGCTCAAATGCATAGTTGTATAGGTTACATCGCGTGCCTTCAAAATTGGAGGATATTGTTGTCTTTTTATGCATGGTTATGACACCAGAAGGAATGAAAGAATTGGAGAAGAAAACAACTTGTAATTTACACTTGACACCCTTAATGTTGATCAATGGAGATTTATAAAAACTAGGCCCAAGATGAATTATTACGCCAGTGTGTACTGGAACATGAGCGCACATAGATATCATAGAAGAGGCTCATTGTGGTATTACAGTGTGGGCACTATGCCAGGTGATGCTACTACCGTATGCAAGATTGTACTCGTTGGATTATGGTGGGTGACCCTGTAAAAGGATTATAAAAAGAGTATTGTAAGGTGTGTGATCACTGTCAGTGCCTTGGAAAACCTGGGCAAAGAGATGAAATGACCTTTGAGGCCTATTGCTAGTGCAAAGCCCATTTGAGAAATGGGCTATAGACTTTATAGGTCCTATTTCACAATCCGTGAGTAGAAATAGATCCCGATATACTCATCACTTACATATATTATCTTACAAGAAGGGTAGAAGCAACACCTACAAAAGGATTGTACAATAGCCACAACAACTAGGTTCTTATGGGAAAATGTTCTTACTAGGTATAGGTGTCCGCTGATCTTGATAAGTGATTAGGACACACACTTTTTGAATGAGACAATTAGCACATTATTGGATGATTTTAGGGTTGCGCACTATAAGACTACACCCTATCATCCTCATAGAAAATGGTACTAGCTGAGGCCTTTAATAAGATATTGATCCAAACCTTGACAAAAAAATATGATGTTGGAAGGAAAGATTGGGATGATCAAAAATTTCTACTTGTACTTTGGGCATATAGAACCAACCTACAAGATGTTGAATAAGGCCACACCCTTTTAGTTGGTGTTTGGCGTAGAAGCAGTTCTTCCTATGGAATTCATGTAACCTTCTTTGTGTATTACGTGCGCTTGAGGTCTAGCTGATGAGAAAGCATTAAAATAAAGAATTAACAGGTTAATACAGTTGGATGAGAGGCACACCATAGCACGTTGGAGTCAGAAGTAGGAAAAGGCCAGGCAAAAGGCATGACATGACTGACACATCAGGGACAAGAAGCTTGAGGTTAGACAAATGGTACTACTTTATGATTCTAAGTTTCTGCGCCATCCAGGCAAGCTCAAGGTGCATTGGTTGGGACCGTATGTTATCACTCATATACTTGACTCAGGCGCTTGCTAGTTAGAGGCGCTTGATGGAATACGGTTACCCAGTTACTTTAAGGGGAGTAGGCTGAAGCCCTACTATAAATAAGTCTTCTTGGTGTTTGTAATAAGGCAATGTTTGCCATTTAGTATACGTTTCCCTTTCTGTATTTCCTTTAATGTATTTCCTTCTTCGTCGCTATGCTTTGTCAATTTAGTTTGGTGTTTTGTGTAATAAGCATGTTTGCGCTGTTGGAAGCTAATTACAATCTGAAGTATTTTTATGCACAGAGGAGTGCACATACCATTGGTGTGGGGTGGTTGTTATTTGTTATTCAAAAATGGGTACACATGAGAACAAACTGTTACAGGTGTTATTCAAGTATGGAAAGGAGATTAGAAAGGAGATTGCTTCCAAAGAAGACCATAGATGGAAATGAATGAAGGGAAAATATAACACGAGGTAAGTAGTGAACTGTGGAAACTACTATGAGAGGGCACAGTGGTAAGGTACTCGGCGCATGGAAGCACGCATGGAAGAGAAGTTTGTATCTAGAGGGTAGGAAGGTGTGCTAGAAGGTTATAACATGGGGCGTTAAATTGTATACCATGTAGAAATTTTCAGGAAATTTTGAAAATGGTCAATTAATGAGAGGATTTTTGGTAGGTGAAGGAGCAATAAATGCACTAACTTTTTGAAAATTTATATAAGGATGTGATGCGGGTTCATTTTTACCTTTGAAATCACAAGTATTCGAGTGACCTAAGTGCAACCGAGCCAAGTGAATTGTGTTGAGGTGCGAAGAGTTGCGAAACTAGACGTGGAGAGCAGATTTGTGGGTGGAAAAGGCTTGCATCCCCATTGGTGAAGGGTTTGAGTGAAGTAGAAGCATTGAGAAGGAGCTAGGGCATGTAGTTTGCGATAAGGCACATGATTTCAAGATAGGGTTTGAAATTACTCAACACAGAAGACAAAAAGGTGGGATTTTTACGATGGCACCGAAGAAAGCACCTACAACAAGCATAAAAGGAAAGAAAAAGGTGGAAGTTGAGGTTGAAATTGCTCCTGAGAGCAATTTTTTAGAGATGCAGTACCCAAAAGGAGTAATAGTCAGGACAAGATTGGGATTCCCACATCCATGCAGATACAAAGTAGAGTGATTATAACCACTACACCACTGATAACAAGGGAGAGTTGGACACTTTCCTGAATAAGAAGATCAATAAGTGCACAGTGGAAGATATGCCAGTGTATCATGATGCTGGGGAAAAGTTTCTTAAGCAGGTAGGAGTTTATCAACTGTATGAGCTCCCATATTTTTGAAAACATGAACCTTTATACCAATGGCTTATGAGAAAATTCCATGAGGACTTCTTCTATTTTTCCAAATGGAGGGTTAGGCTCACAACAGCCCTAATTGCGACATTAACAGGATTAAAGGGCACAGGGACAAACATTGTTAGTGATCTAATTGATAAATTAGTGGTTATAGCCATAAGCAAGGAGTTGGGGTATACTAAGGGTCCATCACGTAATGGACATCTATAGATTGAGGAAGTACCATGTGGTGTAGGAAGCCGCACATCTACTCACCAAGCTAAATGATCAAGGGAGATGGTCACAGGTAAATACAATGTGGCTATATGTTGCAAAGAAAATGTCTTAGGGAGAAATATACAACTTATCAGGCTATATTACAGAAACCATTGTTGAGGAAGCACGTGTAGGAGAAAAGATAAGTTTTGGTGCCATCCTCTTATCTCTTGTTTTTATAGAAATTGGAGTGCTTGATGGGCCAAAGAATAAAATTTGGGAATACCCCACTGAGAAGAAGTCCCTCTCGGAAAGGTTCGACAAATATTTATGTGAAGGATCAATGAGTGGCCCATTTAAGCAAAGGGCAGAAATGTGGTATGACCGACTTCACATGGTATTTGAGGAGAAATGGCGCATTCCAAAGGAACTGTACCTTTGATAGTAGGCAAGGCAGTATAGTTCGTGGTGTATCAACACTTCTGCATCGTGTAGTTTGCCATGAAGGCTGGAACATGGAGTCCATGGTGCAAACTACCTTATGCCTTCACAACGTGCTACTTCTGAGGCCTCAGTTCACAGATTCTCTGATGCGCACAGGACTAAAATTCAATGGAGACACAGGTAGATTGTGACTACCACACTCTCAAGAAAAAACATTGTATATCCAGGTTGGTCTACCTACATTGAGAAGCTCATTTCAAGACATCATAAATATGAAGCCAGTAAGTTTGGCTATTGGGGACAGTGGAGCCACACTCATATATCTTCAGCTCAATCCTACAGCTAGAGAATAACATGTATGTGGATAATGAGTTCATTCTCCCAGGGCTGTGTAAGGGCAAGCACACAATGGAGATATGTTCCAGCTCCAGAAGCCTGTTGCGACCATACAAATAGACAAGGAGGAAGATGAACAAGAAGATAGTGGAGGCTTGGATCATAGAGGTCGGAGGCAGCCAACAGAAAAAAGTGGAAACTGAGCGCACAAATTCTCCACCACATGTACAGGAAGGAGAAGAGGACTTGGACGTGGATGTAGTCCCTGAAGAGTGCCAGTTTAAGAAGGTATTCAGAAGAACCAAGACCCAAGGCCCGGGAACACCACAGCCTGTAAGAAGATCACCTAGAATCTCCCCTCCAGAAAGAGGCACTTGAGAAGAAGAGAAGGAGAAAGCTGAAGTTGGATGAGGAGGTGGAGGAGTCTGAGGAGAGCATGCGTCTAAGAACCCCAGTACAACCAAAAGATATGGAGGAACCCAGAGATGAAGAAATGAAAGATGAAGAGGAAGGGATGAAGGAAGCAAAAGAGATAGTGCATAAGAGCAACCTAGCATGCATGTTACTACTCAAGGAAGAAGAAGGGCCAACTCCAAACCTTGGCACTCAGGTTCCTAAGGGGCCAAGAAAAAAAGAGAACAAGTGAAGAATATGTGTGCCAAGTATGGGCTATGCTGAGGACATAAGAAAAATCATCTGCGCCTGGTTTCAGAGCACAATAGGCCTTAAGGAATTGTATGGATGGGAGTTGATGGATCCAGACATGGCCACCACATGCACAATGAAACAATTATCCTGGTCCATGAAGACCCATATGGATGAGACATATTTCTATGTCTACATGGAATCTTGTGTATCAAGGAGAGTGAAGAAGGCACCCCAAAGTAGACACATGAAAGTAAAGCCTACTCTAATGTCTGATGAGCAGGTGAGAAATGCTTTGGTTAAGGTATCTGTAGAGGTGGCGCAAAGGAACATTGATAAGATTAGAACCATTAGATTTCTACTTGAAGATAACAAGGAAAAAACTAAAATAAATAACGTGTTTAAAAGGAGAAAAGGACCTAGAACAGAAGAATAATGAGGCCTTCATTAGCATGGTAGAAGAAATTGGTGACTTTTTTATGAAAGCAAGACCTCATATTGAGTATAAGGTACCTAAGAAGTTTTCTTCGATTATGCATTATGTGCACACATTGGTTGATTTGGTGTTAGAAGATGGACCAATTCAAATGCCATCGCCAAAGGATCCTAAACAAGAAGCAGAAAGAGCAAAGGCCTTCGTGGTTAGGAAAATTTCAAATTATGAGGCATTGCTCCAAAATCTAAAGGATGAAATGAAGAAAGATGACCAAGCTTTGAATATTTTTGTCATACTAGAAGCAGTGATAAGGATAAAAAATATGGTTGAAGATAATGACGTTCTGAGGGACATGAAAGATGAGACACTGGGATAGGTAGAAAGATTGACACTAGTGAAATAGAGGTGTGAAGCTCTTGCAGTAGCTCAAGATCCACATAAGGAGAAAATAGAAGAGATTGGGAAGCACATAGTGTAGAAGATGGATCTTTTAGAGGGAATGATGATAGCTATGCCCAATGTTGTCTAAGTACTGCAAAAGGAAAAGGAAAAGATTACTCAGGACAAATTGGAAGCTATTGCCACAAACATTCCAGAGTAGACAAGGACCATGCTGGATGAATGTTAGACATTGGAGGCTAAGTTTAAAACAAAATATCTAGAATTGATCCTCCCAGTTGAAGAAGAAGGTACTTCAGAGTAAAGTTCTATTCTTTTGTATAATGATTCATTATATTCTTTCCATTCTTATTCTTTATTCTTTGGGAACATTAAAAACAATTCCTATTACTAGGATGACAATGTACTTTAGTGTGGGGTAATGTGGAGAAGACAATATTGTCCTAAGGAGAAGACATACATAGGATTCGCACACGAGAACAAGGCGTACTTGAAGGCACAGAAGGATAGGGAAGGAAATGTGTGCTAGGACAAGCTTATTCAGGACTTAGCCATTTTCATGGATGTAGGCTATTTTTGGAAGGTAGTGTGTGGAGCACACATTGGGATGGAGACTTGCGTGATACATAAATGCTATTTTGGGAATGAGCGTCTGATAAACACCATGCATGAGTTCAAGATAATAATAGGATTACTTCTTCTAGTTAACTATAGGATTTTATTATTAGCGCACTTGCATGTGTGCACGGTATTGTAAAGGCGTATAGCTATTATCAACATGCGACCTATTTTGGGAAGTGCGTAGGTAGTGAAGGGAAAGTCCACACCCCTATAAATATGTAGTGACTGTGTAGTTAGATGGAGATGATAAGTAGTGAATTATTGTAGAGTTATGCTGTTGGATCTGATACACAGATAACTTATGGTGATGCTTTGTAATGTAAGAAGCTTCTATGTATTACAATGTTTAATATAATAGAGTATATTAGATGGATAATGGTTTTAAACATGATTGTAACTAGTTTTTGCATGGTTACTCTTATTATGGTTATCGTTTAATTCATGATTCTCTAAGATCTAGATCTAGAATATGATCTGTGGAATGTTTATGCTTATTTACAGTTTTGAATATGCTGTATCTTCATTACACTAACATCCTAGACAAGCAACTCTAAAGAGGGGCCTGGTACCTTTACGTGCTTTGGGTGAGAACTCAACTTAGGTTGGGTGATGTGCCAGCGTGCCTGGGTTTTGCTAGGTTTTATATAGTAGATTCTAGGCTAAATCAGTCTCACCATCAACAAACTCATCATTCCAAGGCCTTCTCAAATTAGGTAATATCACATTTTCAGTCTTATCAGTCAGTTTAAATCAGGTAAGTGCCTTTCCTTCACATCATTGTTTTAATCACTCATCACTTAATAACTTGAATCATTTATTTGATTCATATAATTATCATTTATTCTATAATCACCAAATTAATTTCTTGAACGCAGATTAACATACCTTACAAGGAAGTCCATTGATTTCTAGGAACTGGCCTTTGCCAGGAAATCTGCCATATATTTTACTAACTCCATCTTGTGTGAGTGTTTTTTATTTGTAGGCTTGCCTTGAGAAAACAAATAAGCTTTTTTCAGTTTATTCATAGAGTGCAACATTACACAATCCACATCACGGGTATCTCAGAAACCTTTCCATATCGAGGTTTGTAAGGTCGTATCAACTTGCTTGAAAAGATTGGTTAATACTGGTAGGGTTTCTCTTGAACAAAGACCTCTTCTAAACTAGAAGATAGTTCATCCGATTATGAAAGTGAAATAAATTCCTAGTGTAGTCTTTACGAAGACCTTGCCTTTACGAACTTATTTTTAGACATAACTATATTAACCATATCCCCTACCATTCCTAAATTAAATCTTTTTTATCCTTCCCTTGTCCATTGGGACCAACAAAAATATGTACCAATCAACTTCTTTAAGAACGATGAAGTAATTTGTGAGTTTATGGGTCTCCATGATTATGATCATAAGAAGGGATTCTCCATTAATCTTGACACATGCACATACTTTGGGGAAGAGATCAAAAGAAAATCAAGGGCAAGATATCCTCAGAGAAGAATTATAAAAATAAAAATTCCAAGTCCTATTGTGAAAACCTCTTTAAGGCACTTGTAGAAAAACAAATATAAAAATCATTGAACATAAAAAGTGACCATGCATAATGTGAAAATATCATCAAGACACCCTTAGATGAAGATATTAATCTCCCCCCTATCCTACGTGCATGAAGGAAGAATCTAAATTTCTAGTAGAGGAGACTATAGAAGTGAACATTGGAACAAAGGAACAACCTAGAATGGTTAAGTTAGGAGCTTCAATTTCAACTCAAGAAAAGAATACCTTTGTCATGTTTTTGCGTGAATTTTTTGTTATATTTTCTTGGTCCTATACACACATTCTATGGTTAGATCCCATATTATTAGTATATAACCTAGTTGTGCATGAAGAAGAAAATCCCATCAAATAGAAGCTCAGAAAGATGCATCCTTGTGTCACCCTATTAGTAAAAGAAGAACTGGAAAAACTATTGGTAGTAGGATTCATCAAGCCTATTCATTATTCAGAATGGATTTCTATTATATTCCATGTATAATAGAAACCCATTCGTATTAGGATATGTACTTATTTCAAAGATATTAATAAAGTGTGTGATAAAGATGATTTTCCTCTTCCTAACATCCACATGATTATCGATTCAACTTCTGGTTATGAAATGCTATCACTCATGGATGGCTTTTCAAGATATAATTAGATTAAAATTACAGAGGAAAATTAACACAAGACAATTTTTAATACCCCTTGGGGGAAATTCTATTATCAAGACATCCCCTTTTGCCTTAAGAATGTAGGTGCAACCTATCAAAGGGCTATGACTGTAATATTTCATGGCATGATAAATGATATGATGGAAGATTATGTGGATGACATCTTTGGAAAATCTAAGACTCGAGAGGACCATCCAACAATCTTGCAGCTCAACTTTTAGTGTCCTAGATATTACAAGGTTAGACTTAACCCAAAAAAATGTGTTTTCGGGGTACTATCAGTTAAATTATTAGGTTTTATTGTTTGAAGGAGAGGAATTGAAGTAGATCCTATAAAGGTTACTGCCATAAGAGAAATGCCTGCTCCTAAGAACATCAAGAAAGTGTGCAGTCTAGAGGGGAAGATCCAAGCTATCAAATGATTTATCTTCTAGCTCACATATAAGTGTTACTCATTCACACATCTTCTAAAGAAAGATGTTGATTTTTATAGGGGTCTAGAACAACAACAAAAATTTCCTTTTCTCAAAGAAAACATGTCTAAACCCCTTGTTCTAATGCCACCTACTTCAGGTGAACCTTTGTTGGTTTCCATTTTTGCCACTTAATTTGTAATTGGTGCACTTTTGGATCAATATGTTATAAGTCAGAAAGAAAAATCCATCTATTACCTCAGCCACATGTTGATCGCTTACAATATTAACTATCCACAGATTGAAAATGATTGCTTCGTCGTCATTTTTTCTTTTCAAAAACTTCATCATTATTTTCTAAATAATAAGACTAAGTTTATTTCTAGAATTGAACCTCTAAAGTATTAATTATCTAAACTTGCAATTATAGGAAGGATGGCTAATTGGATCATCATACTTAGCGAGTTTGATATTGTGTACATCAATCAAAAGTTAGTCAAATGGAAGGTATTGTTAGATAACTAGCCAAGGCCCCTTTTCCAACAATTGAACCAATGAGTCTAGATCTTCTAGATGCTTCCCTAATTTACCTTGAGGAGTCCATTAGATGGCAAATATAATTTGACTCATCTTTTACCTTTCATGGTTTAGGAGCAAGAGTTGTGCTTATCACTCCAGTGGGAGATCATATTCCTCAAGTATTCCGACTTGGTTTCCCATGTACAAATAACATAAAAAATATGAAGCCCTTATTACAAGGATGAAGTAGGCTATCAAGTGGAACATTAGACAAGTGAATTAATAGGTGATTCTCAGTTAATCATCAAACATGTAAACAATGAATATAAGGTTAAGACTGAAAAAAATCTTCCTTACAAGAAATTTGTTGACACTCTAGAAAATTTCTTTGAGGAAAATAACATTCCAATAGTTGGGTCTATGTTACGCATCCCACTTGGAAATAATGTCATGTTTTTCTTTGTTGAACATCTACGAATCCCAACATATGACATGCTAAAGTCCTGTTTGGTATGTGAAGTTGTTGGTCCCTTTTTCCCTTGGTATAATGACATTTTTAACTATCTCCATGATGGAACCTTCCTTATTGACATTTCCTGATCTGAAAAAAGAAACCTTATCCAGCGCGTAGGCTGCTACACCCTACTTGGGGGCATTCTCTATCATCAAGGCTATGACGGGAATCTGCTATGTTGCCTTAATTTTGATAAATCTACTTTAGTGATCAAGGAGGTGCATGAAGGCATCTGTGGGGCCCATACAAGTGGTATGGTTATGGCTGAAAAATTATTAAGAGTAGGCTATTATTGGCCTATAATGGAAATTGATTACTATCAGTATGTTAAGAAGTGATTGTTGTGCCAAAATTATGGAAACCTGATACATGCCCAAGCATAGTCTTTGCAGCCAATTACAACGGCATGGCCTTTTTTAGAGTGGGGAATCGATATCATTAGAAAGATTACACCTACTTCATCTAATGGCCACATGTTCATTATTACTTCCACAGAGTATTTCATAAAATGGGTAGAGGTTGTTCGTCTTACTTATGTCACTAGTGCCCATATTTCGAAATTCATCATGAATCACCTCATTTGCCGTTATGACATTCCCCCAACCATTGTAGCTGATAATGGAAAGTATTTCAAGAACATAACTATAAAGGCATTGTGCCAATGCTTTAGAATCCAACTCAAATGGTCAACTCCCTATTACCCTCAAGGTAATGGACATGCTGAAGCCTCCAACAAAACTCTTGTTTGAATAATAGAAAAGATGGTTAACAAGACTAGTTGTAGTTTGCATTTACAGATCCATCCATCCCTCTAGGCATATCGAACATCTATCCACACCCATACTAGTGCTACCCCTTATTCCTTAGTTTTCAACACAGAATACATCCTCCCCATTGAGATTGAGATCCCTTCTTTGTGCATATCTTTGCGAGACTATTTGGATAAAGAGGATGATTATAGAGTTTCTAGATGCATAGAAATAGAGTTGTTGGATGAGAAACACCTTCACGCCCTTGCTCACCTCAAAGTGTATTAGAATCGAGTTTGTCGAGGCTTTACAAAAAGAGTCATACCTCTCCAATTCAAGGTAGGTGAACTTATCCTAAAGGAGAATAAGTTTAATACCACCAATGATCATGAGAGGAAGGGTAAGTTTGAGCCTAACTAGTTAGGACCATATGTTGTAGTTATAAAGTTTATTTCAGGAGAATAAAAACTTGCTGATTCTGATGGTGATTAGCTTTGGGAACCTATGGATGCCATGCACTTAAATAGGTTTTACACTTAGGCATGGAGGTCCTTCAAATATCAAAAAATTAAAAAAGTATAAAAATTAGAAAAAGAAAAGAGAAATCAATTCATCTTAGTGTGAAAACCACGTAATTATGGAACTTTTGACAAGTCCTTTGGTGAGAACTGATTTCCAGCGCCATCAGAGGCTCCATTGTTCATAAGCATCTCATATCTAGGAATACAATGGCTTTTTGTCATAAGCTAGTTTTTTCCTATGTCTGAAATACTTTTGATCCTATCCTGTAGAGCCTTGATTTGGATGATCCTACTCGTGTATGTGAAGAGTTTTCCTTTGTGCATTCCCATCTCACGCTGGGGGCATTTTTTGCATATTCAGTTTCTTGCACATACACATGATGTTTTCCCTTGTATATTCCCATCTATCACTGGGGGCATCCACGTTTCTTCATTTTCTTGCACATAGCTTTGGAAAACTATTTGAAAAACTCTAAACATTCATATAAATTTTTGGAAAATTTCAAAAACATTCAGATATGTTTAATCAAAAATCCCAAAACATTTAAATATGTTCCATAGAAAAATAAAATAAAATATAACGTTATATCGATAAAATACATAAATAATGTAAAACATTTTAAAAAGTTGTTTGTTCATGCATGGTTTTATTGGTTTGTTTCTTTTCGTGTTGTATGCTTTCATAACGAATCATTTGTTCTTTTCTTACTTAGATTAATTCTTTCTTGAATTTGTTGTGAGGTTCATTAGATTAGTTCTATTTTCATGCTTGTACATAGTTGTGTTGTTGTATTAGATTTGATTAAATTTTGCTTGTGCTTATTTTTGCTTGTAAAATTTGTTATCATTTCATCATCAATATCATCTATCATGAAATCTAAGCATCATCACATATCAGTAAATTTTAAGCTACATCATCATACAAATGAAAATTACACATGTATGCTACGATAAGATCATTAAATATCATCAAGGAGGGGTAAGAGGGATTATCTTTATCCCCCCTCGTCATAGACCATAATAAAAACATGGGCTAAAACATCATATCTCATATAATCACAATGTGATATCATAAACATCCTATCTCATAAAAACAAAATGTGATATAATCAAGGTCCATCATCATCATATACCCATATAAATATCAATGTCTATGTACAAAACAATGTTTCTCGATATACATTAGCTATGATAAACACTATCATGGGCATGGATCAAAAATGTGCCTTCATCTCAAGGCATACTAAAAAAAAATACATATACATTCGATAAAAAATGTGACTTCATCATGAGGCATACATAAAAAATAAATACATAAATAAGAGGGTCAACCTTGACTCTCATCGACACAAGGACTACTTCATTGTTGACTTGGACAACCAAGAATATGATGTGGTGGTGGTATCTATTATTCTGAAGGCCTCGACTATGGTGAGGACATGTGTATTTACATGAAAAACCTAGATGGCCTGTGGGACTTAGATCTAGAGTGACTACCAACCATCTAGCTGTAGGTTATACCCCTCTGTCCCTTTGGTACAACCCCATGATATAGTGATTTATAATATGCAGCCTCACTTGTGGCTAATAAAAAATCAAAGACTAAGTCCCTAACCCTGTTTCTAAGGTCACGTGTTGTAGTGCATCATGCTATCCTATCAATCAAGGCACATCGACCTATAGTTGAGTCCTCTCCACTACCCATTGTGCTCACTCGGTCACCGACTGATCTCTCTCTATTATCAACCTAGTAACATTGGCATGTAGCTGAGTCCTCTCAGCTATCCACTATGCTCTCTTAGCTATCAACTAATCTCTCTTAGATGTCACCTACTGTAGTTACTACCTCAAGGAAGCCAACTTAGCATCACTTTACTATACCTGAGACTGTATTTGTGGTGATCCCCCTGCTCCTGAGATAAATGTAAATCTAAGCATTGGTATTTGTAGTGATCTCAGTGGCGAATCCCATCCTGACATTTGTATAAGTGGAGATACCCATCCATCTCCCTTATCCCCACAAGCTACAATATGATGACTAGATGCTCTAGGTGGTGAGTTTAGAACCTGAACCATAAACACCTATTGTGCATGTACCTATATACCATGTATAAGAATATGTTGTATAATGGGAACCTATTGTGCTTGTACCTGTGCCTACTATTGTAATGATTGCTATGGGGGAGGAACCTATGGAGGTATCGATACCAATGGGGGAGCTTGTTGAGGTGGCACTTATACCTGTTGACCCTTTCCTTGGGCCTATAAAGATACCTCTTCCTCAAGATGTCCTAATATAGGTTTGTGTCTTAGATCATGTCTTGATAAACCTTATGTTATTACAAATATACCTACATCTATCGTCAACTGTGGGATCGTAATACGTAGAGGAAATATGATCACATACCAAGGCCCATAATCTAGTGTGGTCCAAGGGTCTACCACCTATGGCTATGCAACCCATCACTGCAGATCAAAATAACTGAAGCTATCTCGAGCTCACCACAGTATAATGAGTGGCCCAAAATAAAATCTCTCATGCATTCTATGTGTGTACCACATATCATCTCCCCGTATGCCATAGATATGACCAAAATGTCACTGTACTCAGTTAACACATTACTACTCTATGATGTGACCCGAGATACAAATAATAAAGGGATCAACCTCTATAGTGTTGAGATCTATACCATCATCACACCACTAATACATTCGTTAGGGCTTCTGAGTAATCATATGAAGCCATGGTCATAAAAGGCACACTTATAAAATGTAGTATCACCCATATGTTCTCTAACGTCCTCACCCAATGGCTCCTACCCCATGTAGGAGGGCTCATCTTGAGCCCTGAATTGTAGTACTACTAGTGGGTGCCCTATCAGAATGTGGTCCCAACCCCACATATGTAGTAGTGTGGCTAGTCCTATGCTCCTTTAGACTCGGTAGGAAATAAAATGTAGATCCCAATACAAGTGGGCCAATATACACTGACCCCAACAGAATACCTTTCCATCCATCATCATGTGCACTACTCTTGACAAACTAAGTGGGAAGTGCGTGTCAGTATTGTTAGGTAGCAAGTAGCTGTTGACAAGATCCATCAAGTATACGGGTATCAGTGCAATCCTTCAATCCTAAAAAAAACTATATAAGAGCACCGTCATACCCTATCAGGGTATGTATCATTAGAGAAACATGTCCCAAATGCAAGCTTGGATCTGACTGTAATCCCCATCATAAGTCACCAAGATGCCCTGAATTGGAACTCTAAGGATACACCATACATCCTTTAGAGTCACGGTCATATCGCTATTTGAAAATTGGAATGTATGGCTCTTGCTCTGCCACCTCTCTACTAAGGCGGTTAGGAGGGCGTGATCTAGTATAATGTGAGAAAACTGTGTAATAAAAGAGAGGCCCACAACCTCTAGTGTTGTAGTGAGAAAAATCTTCTCTAAGTGTGAAAATGTTTGCTCATAGGCTTGAAAGCACCCATGTTTTTTGTGCACATCCACATTATGTAATTCCATCTATAAGATTACACAAAACACTTGGTTAAAATCATTTCTTCTCATACACATCTTCCTAATAGATTCTATGTTCTTCTATTCATGCCTAAGTTCTTCTATGAATCTTCAAATTTCTTCTAAAAATTTCCTAAGACACAAAGTTTGCACTAGTGCAAGCCTATTTTTGTTAGTGCAACCATTTTGGCACTAGTGCAAGCTTGCTCTAACACGTGCATTTTCTCACAAACTCACTCATTTTTACACTAGCGCAAGCCTAGGCTAGCATGCCCATTTTCCCAATAACTTTCTTGCTTTTGCACTAACACGTGCCTAATATACCCGCAAATATGGTTTTACACATAGACACACATTTTTGTGTCAACGTGCAACCCCTTTACGCCAATGCACACCCTAGCCACTAACATGCTCTATCCGTTAGTGCGACCCCATGTTTTTTCCCTAGCTAAAAAACATCATAAAGGCACTCAAAGCTTAAAATTTTTGGTTTATGTACTTGTTTCGATTCCATAGGAGGCCTCTTGAAATCTTGAACTCGATCAACATGGTGTTTATGGATCTGAATTTGAGCCATCTCTCTCCAAGGTCAAAGCACAAATCTCACCAAATCTCAAAATGGTCTTGTAGCAATAACTCGTCGCGATAGATTTTAGTCCTCTCGACCTCTTATCTATACCCATTTTGACCTAATTATTCATTTTTCTCACTCTTGAGGGGTTAGATAACTAACGTGATTATTCTATATTCTTTAATAACTGGTCGTAATGATTACTTTTTATTAAATAGTCATTTTTTTCGACCATTTTCACTATTTTGGGGCATATTTTTTCTTCCTGGTGATGCTTTCTACTACACAGGGCATATTTTTGCTTCTCAGTGCTTTTTGTCGATGCCTCACATGCCTCATCATTTTTTTACATCATTTTACTCCTAATCATTAAAAATCCAAGAAATTCGTGAAAATATGAAAAATTGGTAAAAATTATTAAAAATCCATTTTTTTGTAAAATTTCAAAACATTTCAAAAAATTGGTAAAAAGGATGCATGCAACTGAAGCTTTTATTAGATGTATTTTCCTCAAACATCAAAATTTTTCTTATAAAACATCTTTATTTGTTCCTCAATCATTCTCGCAAATGACTCGTGGATCATCTCGATCTACCTCCATTAACAAAGATGGCTTGCTTACTATTTCTATACTCCCTTGCATGACGAGTTACTTGGTACTGTTACATAGTGCATGATTTATTTTTCATAGGACCCATGTGTCCTCTGTATATTCACCTCATGTGTATCCTTTCTTGGTGTGCCATTTTTAATCCTTTTCGTTAGCTTGAACACTTGGGAACTATAGTTAGATAGCAAAAACATTGGTGCAATTGTCTTTAATGTTGTTTGTTTGAGCATGTGTGTTTATACTTGACTCCCTATCATGTTATCTTGTTTACTTTCTCTTATTGCATTACATTATGTATGTTGCATTGAGTTAGTGTTTTAGCAATGAAAAAATGTTAGCATTATAGTTTTTCATGTTATTTTACATTTTTTTGTATGCTTATATTATAATAAAGAGCCAATGATGTAGATCATAGAGGAAAATGATGAAACAAAGTTGTTCTTGAGCTTAGCTAGATGAAAGCTATTTCCATTCTCTTCATATCAATTCTTCTTCATATCATTTTATTTTATCACTTTTTTTTCTTCAAAATCACATGGGGAAATAGGGATTATTTTTATCCCCACTCCCCCCTTTGTTTATTCTATCCGTTGAAACACATATGATTTTATTTCCCAATCATTCATATTGCACACTCTCCTATTAGGCTTGTGTTATTTCTTCTCATTTCCTTTTTCTTTTCGATCATTGATCGATCTCTTTCATCACCCCATTGACACTTGATGGGGCATCCTTTATTATACTAATTTTTCTTCTATCCCTTTAAAATTTACTTGTCTATAATTATCTACTATATTTGAAGTTACGATGCTTATGCCACCCCAAAGAGGGGCAAATATAAACACCTAAAATCTGCTTACGCAGTTCTACTACTAATATTGCACTAATTACCCTCTTTCTTATCATTTCCATTATAATTATTGATTTTTTACTAATTAACAAAATTTTCTCTCTATTTTGGTCAATTAACAACACTTCATTAATTAACTAGTATTTACTTCACTCTCGATGCCAATTAACGACACTTCGCTAGCTATAATCTCTTTCGATCAAACAATTAAGCTATTATTAGTTAATTAAACTTATTTACCCTTGTATTTAATCAATAAACCCTCTTATTGGTTAAATCCCTCTCTTAAATCATCTAAATCCTACCTATTTCTCTCTAAATCATCTCTAAATTTTATTCTAAGCTATTCTAGCCTATTAATTAATCCTAGTTGATTAATTAAATCATCTCCAACTCCCATGAGTTGGTAATCAAGTTTATCTCTTCTCAATATACTTTATCCTTTATCCCACATGCACTAGTTTGCAAACTTATCCCAAATAGGAAAGCTATATAAAGGACCCTCCTACATTCTTTCACACCTACACCATACTTTAATTAGTATTTCATTTAAGACATATACAATAAGATCCTTCTCCATTATTTTGGAATAACTACTTCATCTTGTGCATCCATTATACCATTGTTGAGTAGAAAGGAAGGTCTAAGTATGGCCTTGCAAAAATTTCTTGGTGAGATCCTTCCCTCTCTTTGGAGATCAAACACACCAATTTTGATTGCTCGTGATCTAAAGAGACTCATGTTTAGAAGTAATCATAAATTTAATAGTAGGAATGGTTAGCATTAGATGATTTAATTTATGTTTATGTAATAATTAGATAATTCCTTTAAGATATTATCATAATGTTAATGGTAGATTTAGATTTTCTTTGAGACTATTAGGTGTTAGTTTCTTTCAATTAACATAACAAGTTCAACATGAACACAAATATAGCCCTTTAACCCCTATGGAAACCCAATAAATATGCAAGGTTTAGATTGAGGCTCCACTGTCTTACATTTCTTTTTGGGAATGTGTGTTATTGTTGGTGATCCAAAGACCTTGACATTCTTAACTTTTGGTTTCCTGTTGAGCTAAAATTCAAAGGGAGTTATACCTTTTAAAGCTTTGTGGGGAACCCAGTTCTGTATATAACAGTAAAAATTGATGGATTTTGCCATAAAATGTGGAGTCAAATATTTAGAGTGGGTCATACAATTTTCCATCTCTTTCAAGGACCTATTTTTTTGTTCTACCATGCCATTCTACTGAGGAATGTAAGTCACTATCCACTATAGATCAATACCCTTTATAGTGTGAAACTGTTGAAATTTGTTGCTAATATACTCCACCCATTATCTATTCTAATAACTTTAATGCTTTTACGAGATTGATTCTCAACAAGTTCTTTGAAGTCCTGAAAGTAATCAAACACTTCAAATGTTTTCCTAAGGAAGTAGACCCATGTATATCTAAAAAAATCATCTATGAAGGTGAGAGAATATTTGGCCCCAGTGAAAGAAGGATGGGGAAACGACCATGTGACATCACTGTGAATCAACTCTAAAGGTTTTGAAGATCTCCAAGCTTTTCCCTTGTCAAATTCAAGGCACTGTCCACTGTAGATCAATACCCTTTATAGTGCGAAACTGTTCAAATTTGTTGCTAATATACTCCACCCATTATCTATTTGAACAAATTTAATGCTTTTACCAGATTGATTCTCAACAATTTCTTTGAATTCCTGAAAGGAATCAAACACTTCAAATTTTTTCCTAAGGAAGTAGACCCATGTATATCTGGAAAAGTCATCTATGAAGGTGAAAGCATATTTGGCCCTAGTGAAAGAAGGATGGGGAAATGTCCCTGTGACATCACTATGAATCAACTCTAAAGGTGCTGAAGATCTCTAAGATTTCCCCTTATCAAATTCATCTTCAAGGTGTTTTCCAAGATCGCAACCCTCGTAAATTCCCTTTGAGAAACTAACTCTAGGAAATCCTCTAACCATGTCATGCTTACTAAGCTTCTCAAGGTAGTGGTAGTTAAGATGGAAAAATTGTTCATGCCATGATCTGTTAACTCCATCTAAATGTGTGAACAATGAAGTAGGGGAAAATGTACACACCCAAATTTACACGTACTACATTATTGGAAAATGGTTACAAAATGTCCCCAATGATGATTTATATCTTTTCAGAAGCTGTTTGAGATCCTAAACCCACTTGTCGCTTATATTTTTAGCCTATATTTTCTTACTTAGCCTCTACATGCTTTTTCCTAGCTTCTCACTTTGTTTTAGGCTATTTTTTGACCTTTAGTGTTAAAACCACTGCCCTTCTTGGGTGGTGGTTTTATAACCATTGCCTAGGCAAGGAGATAGTTTTATAACCACCACCTTGAGTAGGGAGGTGGTCTTGTAATTTCCGCTCTGTGCAACGTAGGAGTCTTATGTGCATTTTCAATAATGTTCGCTCGTGCTTTGTACGTGTGTAACTCAAATTCACTTCATTTTTTGGATGCGTTTCTCAATCAAATTTCCTAATTTAGGCTTGGTTTTTTCATGCTTAACTCCTCTTTCACTTGTGATTGTTGATTACATAGTTAACAGCCTCTTCATGTGATGCCATTTGGCATCTCATTGATGCCAAGTGTGCTTGTGCACTCTATAACTAACTTTCTATAAATTGATTTCTTGTTTTCAAACAAATGGCCAGAGATCATTTTGAGTATTCTTACAATTACCAAGTTGTCTTCTTTCTTGCAGGAAACTACATAGCCAATCTCAGTTCCATCGTGTTATATTTCTTCCACTCGCATAATCCCATATTGCCAATTCAAGCTGCCATTGCTCCAATGATTTCCCTCTATTACTGTCACTGCATTGCCAACCTCTAGACTCACGTGGACATGAGAGACTGAAAAGATAAAATTAGGGGATCAAGTACCACACAACTGGATTGCCATTGTTCTTTATTCCAGGTTGGAGTTTTTATTTGTTTTCCTTCATTTATTCAAAGTTTTCATTTCAGAATCGTATGCACATTACCAAATAGATTATAAAAGAATCATTTCCATTTTTTTAATCATTCAATAGTTACAATAAATCAAGTCAAATATGAATTCATCAATAGAAGTCTTCTTTATCATTGTCAGGAAGAAAAAATTCTGAGAAGCTTTGATTTCTTCCCCTGCTTCTGAGGCAAAGTGGAAGTTAGATTTGCATCCATAATTTAAAGTGAATATTTGATTTAATTAGAATAGACTAGATACTCACAATATAGGTGAATAATTACACCAGGTTATTTTCTTGTTTAGTTTTAATGTAGAAGTAGTTTAATTGTTTAGAATAGAAGCAATTTTTTGTCTGTGTTTGTAATAATTTAGTTTAGTTGATTTGTTTAATTAGTTTCCTATTCAATAGTAGATTAGATTTTTAGTTTCAGTTTAGTTAAAATGGACACTTCAATGTAGTTTAACACTTAGGTTCAATCAAGCCATAGGGAATTTATGCTACCCATTCATAGCCACTAAATCTCCCCTTTGCCAATTTAGTTACCAGGAATTCACACTACTAGATCTTAATAACTAATTATCCTATAGTTAGCCATCCACATTTCCACATCGGCTACCTCAGCATGACCTTGGGGAGTTGAGTGTAGATGAAGGTCGCGTGTTGATTTTCATCCGTATAAATTGGTGAACCCAATGTGAATGATTAATTCCTTCTTTTCCCTTAATTTCAGTACTAGTACGCCACCTTTCTATTTTCCCCCTATTTTAGTAAGTATTTTACATCTCCTAAAGTATGTTTGGAATAGAGTTTGGTGGGCCATTTGGCTCTGATAGATACTACACCAACGTTTAACCACAACAATCCCCTTCCCTTTCTGGATGGGCTGACAATTACACAAATAACATGTAAACCTCCTCTAGTTACACTTTAAACTCCATTACCTAAGTGATAATAGAGAAGGTTGATCAACCTATAAACACAAGTACATTCAACCCAATACAAACCAAATTGTTATCACAAGTGAAACATGTCCTTACCATATAATCTTGTCAAAACCTCACATTGCCATGCAATCAACAAAAGATGACATTTTTGCACGAATAACTAATCCTCTTCGCCAAATATATGAGTCCTTAGATAAGATGAAGTTTCACACCTCTGAGATGTTCAATAATGGTGTATCGACAACCTATCCTAAGATTCCTATTTATGAGGGAGACAAGAGTTACAACACTGAACAGTTCATAATAGGGTATCATGTGCCTTCTCAATCAAACCTTACAATACATGCATTTGAATAATGGAATCAATCTTCTCCCAATGATGTCATTTCTTCTTTAGTAGGGAGGATTAGAGAACTAGAGAATTCCCAACCATCGCAACAACCTCATGTAGTAGGGAAAAATGTGGGATATCTAATAGATAATAAGGGATACATTCCTACCAATGAACAACCAATGTAACATCATGTACAATAAAGACATCTAATTCTGAAAAATATTGGTGATATTTTCACAGATTTTGACACACTAGGGATGGGTCCTCATCATTCTCAAGCTTATCCTATGCAAGGGCTGGCAAAAAGTGCATTCTCTAATTCTATCCATCAAGTAATGTGACGTTACCTATTTTTACGCCCACTAGTCCATATCCTGGTATCACCCCACCCTACATACGTATGTATTCAAAGTCCCCCCAAATAGATCCATATGCCATTCCTCCTTATGTGCCATATCAAGGAGCTCTATACTTTTTGGTCAATGCCTATAATGCATCTTTTCTAGCTCCTCCTCCTCCACATCTACATCAAGAATCTTCAATAATGGAATCTTATGCAATGGGTACTTATGTTGATTACTTAAAGGAACCCCTTGAATTCACTATACGTGGTGTCATGATTCCGCTCCCATTTCTTGATCTTCCTAAATTTAAGGGAGAAGGAGAACTAAATGCTCATATCAAGGCTTATGCTACTACTATAAGGGAATTGCTTCCATGGGATGCCGTAGTAGCTAAAACCTTTCCGAAGACTCTCAAAGGAATTAAATTGGATTGATATTATCATATTTTAGATGCCTCCATATATTCTTTTAAATAATTTTTTTCCAAATTCATCAAATCATTTGACATGAACAAGTTGTTGCGTACTGGGATTAAGGAGTTTCTTCATATTAGACAAGATCATAATGAATCTGCCACTCATTTCATCTAAAGATGGTGTAAAGTTATTTACTCCTCTGTAAGTGCACCTAACATGGATTAGATGGAACTTTGTGATCTATTTATTCACTAGTTCAATCAAGAGACCAAAGAAGAAGTACAAAAGTTTCCTTTCCATAGTTATGAGGAAGTATTGGAAGGTGCGCTTCAAATTAACCAAGCTACTATCAATAGTGGACATAAGACTTATGGTCTCAACGGGAAATTGGTATCTTCCAACTAAAACAATGGGGACAGAAACCAAGGATCTAAGGGTGTGAATCATAATCATGGTACTACCATGAATGGTGTTGCTGATCAAGCCAAGAAAGCTAGTTTCATGAATAACAACAACACTAACAATCATAACAATATCAAAAACAAAGGAAATCAAAGAGTCCCTAACGAAGTTTCCTCTATCAATATAGTTGATGTGAACTATTCCCCTCCTCAACAAAATCAAACCCAAGGCTTGAACCAAAGCCGAACCTTTTGCCAAGGGAAACAAATCATGGTTATAACAATCAATTTCAAAACTAAAATCGAGGTTATAATCAACAACAACAAGACACTTATCAAAGGCCAAGAAATTACAATCCTAACCTATATTGTAGTTTTCTTAAGGTTTGATGTCATGATGATAGAACTTGGTGTGATTTCAACAAATTCTTATAAAGTCTCCCTAACAATAAAAGGCATCTCTTTGTGGATATGTTCTTAGTAGACCCTGGAACAAGTTCATAATCAAACCATACAGGACCCATAACCCTTCAGAACACTAATATGAGAATATTTTAGGATCAACTCCCCATGCATCCTAGAATTGTCAAGGTGAATCCTTAGAACATAAACAAATTCATTCCTATAGGGAACAATGACCGTGAGTCCTCAACTTCTGATAAATCTCAGGTTGCTCCTAACCTTGGCTCAAACAATGATACAAATATATTTGGGTTAGTAGAGTTAGAAGTTGAATCAGAAAATAATGCAACAAATCAAACAAGGGAATATGTTTTAGAACACCTACCCACTCTTTCCTTTTCGTAGGATGACATTCCTACAATATCAAAACCAGTAGGAGCCTATGATTTAAAATCAGATTTGAACAAGACCTTTTCTCACATCTCGTTCCTAGATTTGATGAAGAATCCCCCTGTGCATCGTTATGCATTTCTTGATGCACTAGGTATTGGTCATCTAATCCAAATTAGGCCACCTCCTAGTTCTCAAACAAATAATATTGACTTTGACATACATCCTCTGGGATAGAGTGATAGGGATACTGGGTTTGTTTTTGATATAGACAAGCTACCATCTGACGTTGAAATAACCCGAAGGGGTGATCCTACCTTATATTTATAGGTTTGAGTTTATAATAATTGCATTAAGAGAGCCATGATTGATGATGGGACTACTGTAAATGTGGTTCACTTCTCTTTCTTATAGAAGTTAGGGTATGGAAAGATCAATTTCTCCTCCATAAGAAACACATTGTGAGGGTATGATAGTCTTAAGGATACTTTGATCAGAACCATAGTTCTTCCTATTACCCTTGGGCCAAAAATGATCTTAATGAAGTTTTACATCATCGACAAGGAAAAAAATTATAACATCATCCTTGGGATACCTTGGATTCATTGAATGAAGGATATTCATTCTTCTTTATTCCAGGAATTCAGATTCCTCCAAGTCAGAAAAGTCTTCATCACCTAAGGGGATCCTAAGCCCTTTGATACACACTTAGAAAAAGTCAAGAAGAAAAGAGGAGTCCATTCAGAATATGAGATCCTTACAAAACAGTCAAACAAGATGACAATGTCAAACCAATTGGTTATAACCACCCCAACTATTCCAAAGGCCAAGGTTATAGACCCAAAAACATTTGAGATGCTAAAAACAGATAAGGGTAAATCGGTATCCATGGAAATAGTGTCCACCAAAACCATAGAAAAAATCATGAAACTCTTAGAGATTAGTGAGCTGATCTTCCTCCCATTTGAACCGTAAGGAATGGGTAGCCTCCTTGGCATAACCTCTCTCCCAGTTTATGATCTTGGTCTAAACATAAACATGATCGAAATAATAAAAAGGATAGGAATTTAAAAATGAAATGATACCCATCAAATTAATCTCTAGGGCTTCTTCCATCCCAAACCTTGGTCTTGATACGAACGTATCAGACACCAAGTACATTATCTCCATAGGATGTGATCCCATAACACAACATAAGACACATGAAATCACTATGGTTCCCACAAAAGATGAAATTGAGTAGCGTAGTCATGCTCACCTAAACATGATATGTCAAAAATGCGATAGAGAGGTTCTCAAATAAATCCTTCAAAAAGAAAAATTGGATTAGCATACATACACAACCATGGATAAGGGTTGTAGGTCTAAACCCCAGATAGTAAGTCCTTATCAAGAGAATGGAAATTTCAAAAATTGTGTTTCTTCACAATGTGCTCTCGGGGATGAGGATTTTGACATTCTTCAACTCTCTTCACCTTAGAAATTTTAACATGAAGTCCATAAACATTTCCATGTGTACATTACTGCTTCTCATTGCATAATCATCAGTTAGCTCATTATGTGAAATTTGTAATCAAGGAACTTATTTTCAAGTAACTCTCAAAAACTTCTACAAAACATTAGAAATTATTCAAATCATACCTCTTCAAACATTAATCAACATTTCTTATCACTTCATTGGTTGAACAAGACAAGACAAAAGTTTGACACTAACCCTACCAAGGCCTGCATACTTGTATCTACCTATAGATTTCTTCTAGCATAGTTATATTTTTCCATAGTCAGTTCTATAAGCTTCATGATGTCATATATCTCCCCAAAAAAACCTCTTTGGTATAAAAACATTTTAAACATTTTCACCCGGGATGTTTGTTTTCCTATCTCAACCTTCAGTGTTGAGCCCTCACATCTTATTGGTTGCATGGGGTTAAGGCTAGGGGAAAGCCTCCCTTACCAAAAGCATGATTAAATAAAAGAAAAAACAAAAAAAAAATATATCTCAAGGAAAAATCAAATGAATATTTTTATTTACACACTTCTTTGCCCCACCAACCTTCCGTGCTGAGCCCGCGCCTCTTACGGGTGGCGTGAGGTTGGGAAAGGAAATGAGTGCCCTTACTCACCTATGCCTTGTCCTTGGTGATGAGCCCATGCTTCTTACTAGTGGTATGGGGTAAGGTGTAGGGGGTATCTTCAAATAAGTTAATAAATTAAAACAATTTCATTCAATAAAAGTGCTTTGAAAATCATAAAATCCCAAGAAAAATGAATTAGATGTACATGCTCCAAAAGAGAGTCAAATCCTTAAAACCAGATTGTGTCAATCAAGAGGCCATCTTTAGATCTAAGTCTAGATAAAATTGTAAGCAATCACATTCTAGGATATGTAGTGGACTATAGGCAGAGTTAAGTTGTACGTTCCTAATTGGGTTTCTATCAAAATCTTGCCTTTCTCTCACCATTTCCATCTTTATCAAAATCTTATAATTCACGTCTTTCTTGGATCTCAGTTTTAAGCCCTCACATCTTACTAGTTGTGTGGGGTTAGGAGTTGAGTGAATTCATTTTATTATCATATCATTATCCATCATGCATTGCCAAAACAAAATAGAAGTACCAAACATTACTTGAAAATATAAAGTTCAGCGTTACAATTTGTCTGCATAATCATCTCATATCAACATTACAAAACATAAAAAAGAAATCATATTTTTAGAATACATCGTCCATTGCATACATTCTGAAAATCATTCAAAACTAGAAGGTTCTAAAAATCTAGAGTAAACATGCAAAGAAAACCACAAATTAAATTCAACTCTATCCAACGGATAACTGAGCCAAAAAGAAGTATATATATATATATATATATATATATATATATCATGGAATAAAGTTTTAATACATTGGCATCATGCACTAGGCATGGTAAAAATAATCGCAATCAACTTGGAAATTAAAAAAAAATCATATATTTACCTCAAAAAATGGCAACGAAGCAATAAAGGATCAATGGCCTATTAATCCCTATGGGATCCCCATGAAGGTTCACGCTTGATTCCAGGACTCCTTCTATGAATCTAGTGTCGTGAGTACATCGTGTAGTGTGAATGACCATAAGTATGACCACTAGCTGTGGTCTCACTATTTGAATGACTCTACTTCATCAATCTCTTAGCTGCCAACTACACCCTTGATCCTCGTGTTTTGAGCAAGAATGGTCTCCGATGACTTCTAAAGAGGCACAAAAAATTTAGTGTGGTTATCAGCCTATAAAGGCTGTCCCACATCCTCCAATAGCTCTTCTCTAGTCTTCCCCATAGGGAGTAGTCTGGTATACATGCAAACCCAACAAATAAGATTTCGTCATTCCTGAGAAGTCGTTGCAAAACAAAGAAAATAAACAAAGAGTTAGAAAATCATAAAAACCAAAAAGAAGAAGTACAAAGCATAGTGACTAACATTTCTATCTAACAAGGTCGAGAAAAGAGTGTTCACATACTCAGATCTCTAGGTATCCATGTAGGCTTCACTACTACAGCTCGTGCAGCTGCTGTAGGGGCCCGCTATGCCTCTCTTCCTCCCAAGGCAACATGTTATCCCATGATTAACTCCTCATCTCCACCTCCCTCATTAGGAAGTGGATCATTGGAAACCAATGTCTCCATCTCTGCATTCACTTCCTCTTTCTCAGCCATGGATATCTTCTGAGTATCATGCCACTTAGTGTCACGATCCTCCTCATCACCCCTCTCTATATGGGGCTCCTCACCTACCTCCTCATCAGTCTCTGACCCCATCTCTACCTCAGTCTCATATTCTATGTCAATAGACACCTCCTTCTCCTCCCTGATGTGAGTAGTAGCAACCTCAAGCAAGAGAAGTGGTGCGGGCCTAGCTGCTCGGTGAGCATGGACAACCCAACTCACTACAATAAGAACTCCTAGTATCACAATGGTCCAACCATGATCACCTGTAGGACCTTCCTAAGAATCCCTAACACTCCTATAAACAACCAACACAGGAGGAAGAATATCAATGTATGGTGGTTCAAATTGCTGGGGGATTTTGCTAAATGGATGAGTCTCCACCTTCCCCAATCTATCAATTAAATAACCGATGGTGGAAAAAAATTTCACTATGTTCCCATCCAATCCCCACAATCCTACCATATCTTGGTAGGGCATAGCAATAAAGTCATCCATAGTCAAGGTATCCACTGACTTGAGTGGTACCTTAAACACTGACATCCTTGTCCACCTTGTGGCTCTAACGACCCCTAGACCCTTTACCCCTACTCCCCTCTGATAGGGGATGATCCTCTCATAAACCCAACTCATCATGAATGTGGGATGAATAAGTGATTTTTCATGTAATTTAACCACCCAGTATAAATAATGGTATTTAGTTCACAATATATTTGCTCCTCAGGCATATTTCCTCCCATACTGCTCTATCTGCATTACTATCGAGGCCCAAAAATACAACAACTTGTCCCCACCCTTATCCCCTATCAACCATAAGGCCAAGATACCAATGATGGATTTATGAAGTGCAGGGATATGAGTAGTGGGGATAGAAAGGAGACTCATACCCTATTTGGGGCCTAGTGACACCCCATCATCTCCTAAGTAAGTGGCCCAAATCACGGTCCTATTTGTAGATCCTGTTGTCTCAAGATTCAGGCGTCTGCCAAGTATGGGAACATCGAGTATCCTGTATACATCCTTGAGAGTGATGGTCCACTCTCTTATAACCCTTGGAAACTAGAAAGTATTATGGTACACATCCAAATAAGAGAATAAATCACACAAAATATGACTAGGAGATGTAATGTGAGGCACCTGTGCAATCCTCCAAATCCCTGCCCGATGTAGTATGTCTATCTCATCCCGTGTCAATTGGTCAAGTATAGCTAACAACCACTCTCTCTCTCTCTCACACACACACTCTCTCTCTCTCTTGGCTCCAACAGACATACTCCTTCTGCATTCATAAAACAACAAAAGTGTGAGTCAGTAACATAGGTAATCTCATAAAAAACATTACAAAACAAAAAAAATTACAGAAAAATGGTCTAAACATGCTAAATCTACTTGCTTTCCTAAAAATGACAAAACCACCACCTTATATAGAGTGGAGATTTTGTAACCTCCACATTGCTAGGGAATTGATTCTGTAACCGCCACCCTGATAGGAAAGTGATCTTGTAACCGTCGGCCTGTGCAGGGTGGTGGTCTTGTCAAAAATTGCTAGGTTGTCGATTTAGCCCTAAAAACTCAAAAAAATGCAAAAAAAGACCATTTTTAGTAAAATAAAAGGCTACCCCATGTGTATCCCCTAGGGACTATTTCAAAACAATAAATTTTGAAAATACCCCCTAGACTTAGATTTTCAAATTTTCAAATTTTAGGTTTCAAAATGAATTATTGAGGAAAACTAACCTTCTTATGCGTCGTTGGGTTTCTCAGTCTCAGAGCCATCTTCATCTCATCACAACGGTAATTTTGACTGCACTCTCATTCAAAATGGTCATTGTGGGCCCAAAGTTTAAAAAATACCAATAGGATATGTGAAAATGATTTAAAAAATGAGTTATTTTGATATATATATGTTATGGTTTAACTTTGTTTTGAGTGTATATGACCATAGGGCTGGAGCATTTGCGCAGGTATATTTACTTGGTAAGTCCTCATGTAATTTTGATTTACATTTTATTTTTCAATATTTAGTCTATCTCACTTGAGTTCTTAATTTTGATTATAGGTAGCGGGATTTAGATGAATATTTATCTGGCACATGTGTATGTTAGGTATGAGCTTCTAACTCCCCATTTCATCCATACTTGGACTCTATGTTTTACGCCTCTTCATGGCTAAAACGCTTCTCCAAGGGGAAAATATGTACACACCCACATTTACACGTGCTACATTATTAGAAAATGGTTACAAAAGGTCCCCAATGATGATTCATATCCTTTCAAAAGGTGTTCCAGCTCCTATACCCACTTATAGCTTATATTTGTAGCCTATATTTCCTTACTTAGCCTCTGCATGATTTTTCCTAGCTCCTCACTTCATTTTTAGATAGTTTTGACCTTTAGTGTCAAAACCACTGCCCTTCTTGGGTGGTGGTTTTGTAACTGCCATCTAGATAGGGAGGTGGTTTTGTAACTGCTGTCATAAGTAGGGTGGAGGTCCTGTAATCACCACTTTGCATAGGGTGGTGGTCATGTGCACATTTTCTAGAATGTTCACTCATGCTTTATACATGTGTAAATCAAATCCAACTCAATTTTTTGACTCGTTTCTCAGTAAAATTTCCAAAATTTAGGCTTGGTTGCTCATGCTTAACTCCTCTTTCACTTCTGATTGTCAATTGCATAGTTAACTACCTCTTCATGTGATGATTTGGCATCTCATTGCTACCAAGTGTGCTTGTGCACTCTACATCTAAATTTCTATAAATTGATCACTTGTTTTTGAGCAAATGGTTGGAGATAATTTTAAGTATTCTTGCAATTGCTAAGCTTTTTTCTTTCTTTCTTGAAACTGCATAGTCAATCTCAGTGTCACTGTGCTATCTTTCTTCCACTTGCATTATTTTAGATTAATAATTCAAGCTGTCATTTCTCTTATGCTTTCCTTCTATTACTGACACAACATTCCCAACCTCTGGACTCACATGGACATAAGAGATTGAAAAGATAAACTGAGGGGACCAAGTACCACACAACCGGATTGCCACTTTCATGTATTCCAGGTTTGATTTGTTACTTGTTTTCCTTCATTTATTCAAAGTCTTCAGTTTTGAATCGTATGCACATTATCAAATAGAGTAGAAAATAAGCATTTCCATTGTTTTAATCATTCAATAGTTATAGTAAAACAAGTCAAATAGGAAATCCTCAATAGAAGTATTCTTTACAGTTGTTGAGGAAGTTTCAGGGAAGAAAAGCTTTTGAGAATATATGATTTCTTCCCCTACTTATGAGGCAAAGTGGAAGTTTGATTTGCATCCATAATTTAAAGTGAAGACTAGATACACCCAACATATGATAATAATTACACTGGGTTAGTTTCTTGTTTAGTTTTAATGTAGAAGTAGTTTAATTGTTTATAATAGAAGCAATTTGTTATCTGTGTTTGTAATTATTTATTTTAGTTGATTTATTTAATAAGTTTCCTATTCAACAATAGATTATATTGTTAGTTTCATTTTAGTTAAAATGGACACTTCAACATAGTTTAACACTTAGGTTCAATCAAGCCATATGGAATTTACGCTACCCATTCATAGCCACTAAATCTCCCCTTTTCCGATTCACCTACCATGAATTCATACTACCAGATCTTGGTCACTGATTCTCCTATATTTAGCCATCCACATTTCCACATCGGCTACCTCAACACGACCTTGGGTAGTTGAGTGCAAGTGAAGGTCACGTGTCAATTTTCATCCATACAGAAAAATCAGGTGAAAAGTGTGAGAAGGTATATAACCTAGCATGGAAATATAACCTTTCTATTGCTATTGTAGTGTCATTATGCAAATCCGTAATCTCAACTGAATCTGGATAAAATAGGACTCTCATGCCCCTTACCTATATGAGTCATCTGATACACTAATAAGAGATTAGCTGAAAGTGAAGGTACACTAAGAACATTTGTGAAAGTTTCACCTTCTAATTCAACAGACCCTCTCTTTAAAACTGTGGCTAAAGTATCATCACCCAATGTGATTGAGGACATGTTGTAGGGATATAAGGAAGAAAACTCAATGTGTGATAAACCCATGTGGTGTGATGTACCAAAGTCAATAACCCACAAAGGAGTACATGATGATGTAACTGTAACTAGTGCCTTTCCCTTATGTTTCTCTTTCTCTTTATCTTTTTCCTTATTAGATTTTTGGGTTGATGAATACTGTTTGATAGATTCAGGGAACCCTATGTTGTTCTTCTCAAGGAGATGACTAAGGTGGTCAATCTATTTACTCATACATTTGTGTTCATCATGCCCAAGTTTCTTGCAATAGGAACACACAACCTTTTCCTTCTTATGTTTCCCATTTGAATTGGAGGTTTTAGTGGTAGACTTGGAAGAGGTAGTGGATTTCTGTTCTTTCTTCTTTTCTGGATCCTTACACTTTTCCTTCTTTTCTTGGTTGCTAGAGGATTTTTGTTTCCCATTCCTAGCTATGAGGGCTTAAGGTTTGGATGACTTCAAGGTTCCCATTTGGATTAAGTTATATTTCTCCTTAGTCAAATAAACAATAAATTCATCGAAGGATGGTATTTTTCTAGTTTTCTCCAAGATCCCTCTTGGTAGCATAAAAGGTAGAAACAAAGACAGAGTAGTTAGGACCTAGTTTGGAAAGAACTGAAAGAACTAGTTGTTCATCCTTCTTTTATGTTCCAAATTCTTTTAACTGTAATCATAAGGACTTGAGCTTGGTAAAAAAATATTCCAAGGTGTCAATTTTTTTAGGAATTAAGTTGATAAGTTCTATTTTGAGCTCATGACTCCTCATACTGTCAATTTTTCCAAACAAGTATTATAAGGTTTTCCACACCTCGTTGGGAGAAGTTTTAGACTCTATGTGAAAGAGGAGTTCAGGAGACACTAAAAGAAATAGAATACCAAATGCTTCATCACGCTTATTAAACCATTTAACTTTATCAATAGCTATATCAGGCTCACGTTTTAACCCCATTATGATTTAGTACACCCTTTAGTCCTGATTTCAATGGTCATTTTTTATTTCCATTCATAGTAGTTAAAAGGTGTAAGAGGGTTAATTATACTTAGATCCATGAATACAAAAGAGAAGTTGTGGTAGTTGTTGTAGAAAACAAAGAAATGTGTGGAAAGAAAGAAGTTCCAAACAAGAGAGGAAATATACTGTACACCCCCTAGAAACTGTACCAAAAAGTCCCCCCCACAATTTGGCACTTTATAACTTAGTGAGTTTTACAAAATACATAGTTCCAATGATTTGGGAAATAAAAAATATTTAACTTTTGCAAAAATGGCACTTGATATCGAGCTACTAATCACATTTTTTACAATAACTATTTCTCGTAAATAAGCCCTATTTTAAATGAATTTGCACTAAACTTGAAATTTTTTTTTTTTTATTAAAATACAATTTTAGAAAAAGGAGGAGGGTTTTAATGAACCCAAGGCTAATCCCTTCATTCACATTTGATCAAGAATATCTTCATTGTGGTCCTTAAATTGCTACAGATTTGAGTGTAGAAAACAACACTACCGTGGGACTAAAAAAAAATAACCCAAGCTAGATATTCAATGCATGTATTGGGTATTGGAAACTTTGTTGTTGGTTTGAAAATTCCCCTCGATAAAAAAAAATTCCCTTTGTAAGTCTGAACAAGCATGCAAAGCACTACCCCAGGTGAAAATGCCCTTCATAGGTATGAAGTTGCCTAGATCTGAAATTGCCTAGATCTAGATAAATCTTCCAGGGATGTTGCAATAATGATTTAGTCCTGAAAAAAACAATCTCCAGAATTGTATATGCACTATGCAGGCCTGTAAACCTCATAAGCCTTTAAATAAGCTATATATACCCAGAAGCAAGGCAAAACCAACACGAAATAACACCAAAATACTTATAAATATTGATCTCAAATGAAAATAAATTTGTAGAATAATATCTAGATAAAATCAATACCATCTCGGATTTGATACCATATCGAAGAAGAACCATGGATCTACTAGTTCTAAGATTGCAAAAGTGAATGATGCAAGCCGTGAATTGTTCCAAGACGAAACAATGCAAGCATAAAAGACTGCAAATTATGAAAATAGAAGAGAGATAATTGTAATAACACAAAAATAGCTCCAAATCAATACAGTCAAATAAAATATTGCAAGAGATGTACATATAGGAGGTGAATGTGTAACCTCCTCCTAGAATCATGACAATCTCCACCTAGAATAGTGGTAACCAATAACTAGAATGGTGTAGTCAAGTGGTGAATAACACCTTGAATAGTATAGTCAAGTGGTGACCAACACCTAGAATAGTGTAGTCGAGTGTACTCCTAAGTAATAATATCCCATAAGTGTAGCCAAACTCCAAGTGAGGTGGAATATATCAAGTAGGATAATACAAATAAAGTGAGGAAAATAAATCCTACACTAACACTTATCCTATCTCAAATCCTCTTAGATTATTTTAGAAGAAAAATCTATTAATTTTCCTTCCAATATCTTCATGTTGGAAGCTTTCCAAGAACAAATATGTGTTCATATCAATTTGCATCCACATATGAAGGTCATTTAAGAGCACCTACAAATCAAAATTAGCAAGATTTTACAAGCTTAAAGCTTCCACAATTCTTACATCGAGGTTTACATTGATGATTTTATTGAAAGGTATATTACATCATTTTCTTTGTCTTTCATTATCAGGTAATTTTCACTGTTTACATTCTAGCATGCTTAGTGGGACGCACCCACATTTCAATTATTTTTGTTTCATTTTTTCTTTCACATTGATATGTAGTTTTGATCCTTTCTAACATTTGTATGGGGTTTTAATTGACTAATTTTGTTGTTGGTGTGTTTCTAGTGTTTTTGTGTTGCTGTGTGTGTGTGTGTTTTTTTTTTTTTTGTGTTGTTATGAAGATTCTTGGTAGCGTTTGGAAGCAACAGTCAAAATCAACAATAAAAAAAACATATTCCTCTTATATTTGTTCACAGTTTTATGCTGATTACAGATCTTTGCTGCAGTTTCTGAGTGTAAAATTTAGTTTTTAAGTCCTCTTAGGTGTTTGCAAGTTATTTTCCTCCAACTTTAGTTGTATTTTTTTAGTTATATCTAAATTAAAAAAATCCATCTAAATCCTACAAAATCATGTTGTAACATGTTTAAAAATCCTGCACAACAACAAAAAATTAGATTTTATCTCAAAAAATTAGTTTTTTGAAAAAAAATGATTAAAAAATTGCTTAAAATCTAACTCCCTTACTCCTACCCCCCTTCATAACCTAACTCTGATAATACCTACCCCCAACCCCTCCCCACTTTCCAGCCAAGATAAAACTTCCATCCTTGGCCCTCGACTCAGACCCTACTCCTCCATCATCCTCACTCCCTACTTGACTACAACTCGCCCCTACCCCCATATAGGCCCCCCTAACTTGGAATGCCATAGTAACTACCACCATCCCCTATGATCTAACCTATACACTCGGCCTGAGCTCTACCACCCACTCCTACATTGAGCCCCCTCATATGTCTCCACACACACACCCTCGACTACCCCAATATGCATACCCACCTAGCCCGCCCTGCAAACCCCCAACAATCTCAACTCTTTGCATCTTTGTAAGCCCTAGCTCATCAACCACATGCTTCTCCCTCCTCCCTTGCCACTCTATTCCCCACCTCGTTCATTGTTTCCATGACAATGCCAATGCACTCGCTACCATAACACCGTCATTCAATTGATCTGCAATGCAAAAGCCACCTTACACAAACAAAAATCCATAACGCTACCTACCAATTTTCTCCACCACTAAGCATCTGTCCAGCCATTGCCACTGCCCTACAACTTGCGTACCAAAGTGAAATGAAAAAAAAATCGAGCCTTAACAATGCAACATGTTAGATTTTTAGGTATTAGTTGTTAGTTTTTAGGTTTTAGGTGTCTTAACATTTAGATTAGTTTTAACTTTAGATAACTTAGATTAGGGTTTATTTAATTTCCTTTTACTTTTACCTTAGGTCTAACTTAGGTCCACATTTTTATTTACTTTTATTTAGTTTGCACTTAGGTTAAAATCTTTCTTACATTTAGTTAATTTTTACCTATTTATTATTATTTTTAAGAATTTCATTTAAGTAGAGTATTTTAATTAATTATTCTAGTTAGTTGTTCTTTTTATTATCATTAGGTAGTTTGTTATTTTTAGTTAATTAATTAATTTATTTTCAATTAATTAAGTATTTTCATTAATTTTATTAGGTTTTTAACCTTAATTAGGCATATTCTCATTTTTTTTCATCATTTCACTAAAATAGGCTGATTGTGAATCTTGTACATATAACGTTATTGGACGTTTTTGTCTAATTTTTATTACATTTTTAACCATTTCACCCACGTTTAATTGTTTTTGCAACATCAACTAATGCTTTTTGGTGGATTTTGTCAAAGTTTTGTTGTCATTTTCTAGTTTGTGAAGCTAATAACAACACATTTCACACATATTCTCTTCTCTCACATTTGTTACAAGTGATTGTGATAATCAAAAACATGAATTTGTGTTTTTTTTCGTTGTTTCATCTTTGTTTACCTTAGGAAAACTACTAACACTTTTTTTCAAGATCGTATTTTGAAAACTGCATCAAAACTACTAACTGCAAGTTTCCTCATTTGTGAGCTAAGAAAACTACTAACACTGTGTGTGTAAGGAATCTTTTTAATCAAGATAAAATGAACACTACACACTGTATTTATAGGTGAAGTTGACAAGGATATTTCCCAACTGCTATAATTTTATGAATTTATTTGGCATAATCCATAAAAATCACTTGAGGAGTACCACATGAACTCCAAAGTAGTTAGCAAATTTAGGGAACTGGCTGACGAAATGGTTACCCCCATCTCAATTGACTAGTAAACTTTGTGAGATTAGAGTCATGTATATCCTTAATGGTGACCCCAATGTGATTCATTTGAACAAGATATTTTATAATTGTTTCAAAGGGGGTAAAGTAAAGTTGACAACTAGCAATGACACCACACTTTCTCAGGTATATTGCTGACACCTAGTTGAGTGAACCACTTAGGATGCCACACCTTGAACATGCCAATTAAAGGTAGAGTCCAAGTTTCACTATATCATTTTTCAAAATTTCAAATGTGTTACACACTTGTGTTTCACTCTTATCATTCACACTTTCTCTCTAATCCACCTTGTCACTTTGTAAACGTGTCTAAGTCTTGGGTTATAGACATCCATATCTGCACTTGAGCACTTTCATCCTTTCCATATATGTATTGACATCATGATACTCACTTTATCATAGTTAAGCACCATCTTGATCACCTTGATCTTTCATTTTCATAAGTCTTACATTTGACATTTACCTTTGTTGAACTCTAAGCATTTCATAATCTTACATCGTCATATGTCACAATCAATTTGGTGCATTGTCATCATCCTTATCATTATTTCACTTATCTATTTAAGGAATTCACTTTGCTTTAATTTGAGATCATTAATCAATATTTCCCCCCTTGTCTCTTATCCCCACTTTCGTGAGATTTGGACCTTTTCCTCATTACTTCACTTCTTGTGACAAAATTCACTTTGTCATTCTTTTAGTGCTCCCATTTATTTGTTGTGTATTTTATTTTAACACACTTTTGTTAAGAGTTGACATCCTTCATTCTTAAGTATCTTCCCTCTTAACAATAATTTGACTAGAATAGAGAATTTTCATCACATTCCTGTCGTCTCTTATCTCCACTTTTGTGAGATTCAGACCTTCCCATCATTATTTCTTCACTTCTTGTTTCGACATTCACCTTGTTGTTCTTCAAGTGAACCAATTTATTTGTTGTGTCTCCTTTTTCAAAAAAATTATATGAGTTAAAGTCCTTCATCGTCTCTATAGGTCTCCTCTTTTAAACATCCATATTATTAAAAGTCGAGCAAACTCATCATCTCCTAAGTCTCTTACCTTAACACACTTTTTTTAATTGTGTGTATTCCATTTTTTTTGCTCAAACCCTAGACATGTTGGCACCTCATTGAGCTGAAAGATGAACACTCACCTGAAGCACGCAAAGGTACCAGCCCCTTTTTTTGATGCTATATTTATCAAGGAGATAGCATGCATGAAGATATTTGGCATAACTAAAACAAATAAACAAGCTCAAAGCATAAGGGAACATATCATAACCATATACAAGAATGAACTAAACAAGAACTAGTAATAAATTTACCACCAAAGATCCATTAATAATAACATCAATAAAAATAATCCATCCTGTTGGTATCCAAATTGATTCTTCCTTAGAAACTGAGCGACATCACTGATTTAGAAAGCTATTGAGAGATAGAATAATCATATTATGATTCGTTTTGTATCCAGGGAGGGGATTCGTCTAACTCTTTTTCACTTGGGCATCAAAGAAATGGGTAGCACCTTCACTAAGGATTTGATCTATCCTCATTACTTTAGGCCGTGCCTTTCGACCAGGGTGAGAGGACCTGCTTCGTAACCTCTGTCGGTGAAGGAGCATGAAGATATCCTTCTTTACACGAATTTGAAAGGAGACCCTGAGAAAATATGATCAATGCACCACATTATAAGTCTCATGAGTTGGAACTTCTAAAATATGGTGATATTTCCTAAACAGGGCTAAGGTTACTAGAGACATTATGGAATCCTAATTGCTTCTACATATTTTGGTAGTAGAATTTATACATTTGTAGATACACAGTGCATTTAGGGGTAGTTCAGGTAGAATTCATGGTTATTTGAAATTTATTGGTGGGAGTTAAGCAGGATAAAGTTGATTATACCAAATATTTGAGATCCTTCACAACATTTGGAAAACTAAATGACAGAACGCATCAGGATAGCTAAATTATTCCTTCAACTAGAAGGTGTGCCTCAATGGAGGCCCAAATTTGCAAGGTTTCACAAAATATTTGAGAATTCAATATGAAGGCTTGAGACAAAGACTCAATTAAACATTAAGAGACCCCTAGTTACGCACACCTAAGATACACTCAATGAATTACAGGAAATCTGTATCAACAAATGAAAGTAAAGTGATTTGAAATTGTTTATCTCATTGCAGGATGAAGGCTCTTCTTGAAATGAAATTGCAAATGCCACTAAAATGTCATAGGGATGAGATCCTATGTGATTCAGAGGGACTTTAACACAAGATTGCAATAGGAACAAGAAAAACTACTTGTAGACATTCTGAAATAAAGTAGACACAAATTTTCCTAAGAATGACACAGATTAATTCAAGTTTAATAAGACTCATCAACAGGGGAAATTTTATTTGAACAGTCTCAGAGATTGTTAATGGCTGTAAACTTGCAACCAACTTGACGTGATTAAAATATTAAACACAGGAAATTAATAGGTTTCTCAGATTGGTCTCTCAAGAAGATGGGATCTCTCAAATTTTCTCTTAAAAATTCAACCCCTGAACTTTTGCAAGAATATTCTCATTGCATTTATACATTTCATTTGCTCACTCATCCCCAATTTCCTCCCAAAAAGAAAAATATTTGTGGAGCCTTTGCTTGTTACAAATTTTTCTCGGAAAGTGACTTTTAACAAATTCACACCGGCAGCCGCTAAGTGGACAAATCATGAACGGATCATGTTTCTCAGACCCTCGACTAATGACTAGGATGCCATGCCACAACTTTTCGACAGTCCTTCTAACCATTCTTTCTATTATGTCCTACGAGAAATCCCCATTTTAATCATTTTCCGGTAGTTCTGTATAGCTGGATTTGACAGGAAATCCTTTTCACCCTCGAGGCAACACCTTTTTCATCCTTTGCAGCTGCAACTGTCATCATTTCATCCTCTTCCCATTCTTCCCTCTGTAACTCTGTAACTCTGCTCTATGTCTAGCTTCTTAGGTAATTCACATTTTTGCAAGTGCCCAAGCCATTTTAACTTTAAAATATCACTCTCTAAAGTCCTTGGACTCATGAATTAAGCTCTGAATGCATTCAATTTCACTTTTTAGGAAAACTTGACAAGAAATTACATCAACAAACGATGAAAAACAATGTGTATTCACATTTCCAGGAGTCTTAGAGAAAAAATGGTGGAAAAATAGATGCAATGCACAACAACCATTGATTCTGCCCCCTCTCAACTTTAGATTAGAGCCATCCATGTGTTTCCTTTGTGCAACAACAAAGGTGAGGTACAAAGGTAAGTTTCCAAACAAGCACAGGCCTTCCACGTGCCCTGGGCCCAAGAAAAAAACCTTTTGGTCTTTGAAAAATCTTAGTATAAAAGGAGACAACATAATCCTCGATGTGTCTTCATGGCACTCTTTTGATATGGTGCCCAAAAATAGAGACCACAAACAAGCACGGGCTCACCAAGTGTCTTAGTTTAGTAGATTTGTTGCAAAATTTTAAGGACCAGCAAAAGATGCCATGTGTCTAGGGTCTGAAACAGTTTTCCTTGGCTGTTGAAAAGTCCAAGCAAGGGCAGAGTGAGCAGAAGCTTCCACATGTCTCCTTGGCACTCTTTTGATATGGTGCCCAAAAATGGAGACCCCAAATGAGCACGGTCTCACCACATGACCTTGTGGCGCTCCTTTAAAATAAAACTTAGGGGGAGGTTCCTAAATAGGTACGGTCCCTTCACGTGTCCCAGGCCTTAGAAAATTGTTTGAAAAGTTTAAATATACAAATGGTCCAGTGGAAGCCTCCACATGTCTCCCTGGTTCAACTTTGAGATGGCACATGGTCCATGGTCCGAAAAAGTTGTACTGGGTGCATGAAAATGTCTAAGATTGGGCAGGGCCAGTAGAAACCTCCACGTGTCTACTTGACACAACTGCTAAGGTAGGACCTAGAGGCGGATCCCCAAATGAGTTACAGACTGCCACATGTCCAAGAATTGAGTTGAAGTGGGCCTTAGAGTTTCAAAATTCCCAGCCAAGCTACGTCCAAATGGAAAGGACCACATAGCTGAAGGTGTCGAGATATAAATTGATGTGGAAAACACACCCGTCAAACTGTAAAATGTAGGCAATTTCACCATTTGTGCCTGGAAATGAATCTTTATTTAAGGAAAAATAATTTTGAAATGATATAAGGCCCAAATGTGATCCACTAAGATGTATGCAATTAGAAAGGACCACGTTTCCACAGATATTGGGACAAATACTGACAGGGAAAAAAAAACATGACTGTGGAAAAACAGAAGGAAGGGAAAAGACCTGAAATTACGCCCTAGTTACAAATTCTTTCATATGGACAGAGGAACGGAAAAAAAATTTTGGACTTAAGGAAAGGACTGATCATGGAAACCAAATGAAGGATATAGCTTTCATGTATAAACATAGGGAGATAGAAAATATGAAAGATCCCGCAAAAAGAATAATTTCAAGGAAAAACAGGGTGAGATCAAATTGAGCACCAACACATCCACAAAAATCTATTGTATTAATCACCTTGAAACATAGAAGCAAAATACATCAATAGTAACTACATAAGATCATGTGCATAAGAAAAACAACAACATAACCTTACCATCATTCATGGTCTATCTACACAGTGCAAATCATACACACACACATACGGGGTGGGATCTTTCCCTTCACCACCCATGCACTCTCAGAATAGCCCGCATGCCACAAATATCTATGCATGTATTGCAAGTTAGCTACACAAGCACACAAACTTCACTAATAATAGATTATCTTCTATTTTAAACTCTAGTTCTAACCCTATTATTAACCTAATCTCTGCATGACGTTTTATCTTCCTTCACATGAGTTCTTTCCTATTTTTTTTTTTTTTTAAATGCAAGTATTCATGCTTTTATATTATCTTCAAATCATTACTTGGTTACTACTCCAACTGTTCATCTTTCAATTCTTCCCATGGCACAAAATGTAGCTAAGTCTAGAATATGTTTAGCTTGAGTGCAAGCCTCCACACACTGTCTACTCTACTCTTGCGCGTGCCTTTTCACCTAACTTATGCCTATCTAAAAGCCTCACACCAATTTACTTATCTTCATTTAGGGGTCCAAAATTACCCCACACTAGTAGGATTTCCACCTGCAACAATTCTTCATTCACTAAGTACAAACCATGAAGAAGAAGAACAAAATTCCAAAATTCAAAAATGAGCAACATACCAAAATAGGCTAAGGCACCTGGAAGATTTCTAGGAACTCTACATATACTTCCCCTACCAACTTATTCCATTCCTAAGACTCCTTCAAGGTATTCTCTGGCATAGCCTCTATAACCCCTGAGACTTGGTCAGGTGTTACCTCCTCAACTCTCCCTTTCAATTCCTTGATCACTATCACCAGCTCCGCATTAGTGTCATTAATGATGTCTAGATGTTCTAAGATAGAATTTTGGAACTCACCAACCCTCAACTCAAGATACTCATATTTTTCCTTGATTTTGTCTTTCTACCCTATGGTCTCTATGATCAACTGAGTGCACTCAAGTTTCTTGGTGGGGAATCTCTCTTATATGATCTTCAAAATTGCTTCCTCGTCCACCAACTAAATCTCTATGAAGAGCTCGCACTTCTGGCATCTATTGAAATTGACATTTGCCTTCATGTTTTCTTCCTTGAGATGTGTGAGCAAGTCGTCTAACTTGGTGATCCTAGATTCCACTACAATCTTATTATTTTCCTTTTCTTTAGCGAAATCCTATGTAGTTGACCCCACACCACTCTAAATGTTTACCAATAACATTCCGACTAGATCTTCCAGGTACTCCATCTCATCTCCATAGTCTATTTTGGCTTGGCTAACCAGAGAGGGACACTGATCCAAGATCATGTTCACCAATGTTCCAGCTCAATCATACACCTCTTTAGTTATCTTCTTCTCTCCTTGTAACCCCTTGTGTAGTCTCTCTATCTCACGATCCTCCTCATTCTTATTTGAAACAAGGGTTTGAATAGTGGCCCTTGAGTCTAAGTTCCTTACCACTTCTAAAGCCAATTTGTGCAGAATGTTTCATGTTTGCCTATCTGTTAGGTGGTTGTGATCCACCGCCTTGTATTTTTCTCTTGGATTATTCTTTAAGTGGATTGTGCTTATGACATGCTCATTCACTTCAAACTCCGGCTCTTAGGAGTGATTTTGTAGGTTCCAACTGATCATTTTCCTCATTCTAGATACCCCCTTATCTTGATCTAGTAGCTCCCATGCATGTAGTTTCTCTATGGATATTGTGCTTTGGAAATGTGTGCACAATAATTTTGCTAGATCATCTACATAATCTAAGTGTGGTGACCTTGGGGTCCATCGCTTCCACTGCACCTTCCTTTTTGTCCTTTAATTCTTTGGGGTATGAGTGCTGGTACCTATCCCTAATCCCTTATCATCCTTTGTGAAAAAGGTATCACCTTTTTCTTTCTCCTCTTGCTCCTCTGGTTGCACTGGTGTTCTTTCCCTTACCGAGCTCTTCTTTGTCTCTTCTTCTGTTACTGGAGCCTTTTTCTTATTACATGCCTTGGCCTCTAATTTCTCCTTAGATCTCCTATCTTGCTCTGTGAACTCTTTTTCAAGCTCCTCTATAAGCGAGGTACCCATTTTATCCAAGTATTCTTCATCTACAAACTCTGTTTCTGTCTCAGAGCTAGAGACCACCTCTACCCTTGTGTGGTTAATGTTTTGCTATTTTTCACTACCCTACCGAGAGGTCCCAACACCCCCACTACTACTCATGTGAGAATAATACATTATCTTATGAGTGGTATCAGGATTACCCTCTTCTTCATCACCTTCCTCTTCCTCTTGCGCCTCTTCTTTTCATGCCTTTTGGATAGGCAACACCAATTCTCCCATAGGCTATGGAAAAGTGGAGTCTATAACCTCCACTTCGACTCCCCCTGGAGTTTTTGGTCATAACAGTATGAGCACTCCACTAATAAGTCCCTTGATTTTAATATTTACCCGTGGATGCAAATCCAATAGGTCTGGCTCCGAAACCTCTAAGTATGTGGGATTAGAGTTGTTTCTATAGGTAGCACACAATGTGTGCAGATATGAATCCACCTTGTCTATCTCATAGGTCAAATTTTATGCATCCTTCAGCCTATTGATAGAACACTTCAGGTACCTTGCCAAGAATGAAAATGAAAGATTACACCATGGACCCATCTCTCCATTAGCCATATGAAACTAAGCAAGGCTGAAATGTTGAATTACTATAAAATTTACCTGATATCCAACTACTGTGGGAAACTCATGTGGAATGTGCCACTCATTCTCAAAGGCCCTTCAAAGTATATCATACCACTTATTAAGTATGTATTTATATGTACTTATGATGGTGGCATCAAAGTAAACCCTACAAACTGTACTACAGGGGATGGGTTCACTAGTGGGTAAACCCACATATTGCCTTCGGGCTCGTATGGTACCCCGATTTCCCAAAACACGATCAAAAGTAGAATGGAACCCCACATAATCTTTTCCCATTCTTCATTCTGCTGCTTCGTCTCCTCAATGATGCTATTGGTGACAAACCAGGCCAAATTGTAATGTGCTCTCTTTGAAATTATGTAAGCCACGTATAAGAACCTCTTATTGATGTGATGCAACCCTAAGTTCTAGATCATCTAGATCCATGATGGTTTTTTCCCTACCTCAATTTTCATAGCTCAATTTATTTGCAAGTTCTTCAATTTTCACTGTAGCAAATAAATCTATGGCCAAGTCTTTTCTCGTGCTTCTAAGACCTATGCCGTGACCGATTAATTACATGGTGAAATGCATCCTTCTTCCCACAAAGTAGAAAAAGCCTTCATGAATCCATGACATCAACCAATGAAAGAGGTGTGTGGTTTTAGAAAAGAAAGGAAGCTCCCACAACTGGAATACATTTATTTTCTTCAATTCCTACTTCACAAAGTCATCAATTAAATGGTTTCAAACCTCATATATACCTGGGAGGAATTTTTCTAAAGCTTCCCTCATCTTCTTTTTGTTATCCTCAGTGCGGTGGTTAAAATCACCAATTTTACATCAAATGAGCTTTAATTTCTATATTTCCACCCTCAATACACTAGGAAGGTACTACATTTCTGATTATATCTCTTCCAAGTGTTCCTTTGCCATAACCTAAGGTCTCTTTGTTCTGAATTTCCTTGTCTTTGGTGTCATCTCACTGCAACTACGTGCCCTAGGTGTCCTATTTTCCAACTTCCTTCTACCCGATCCCTACAAAATTTCAATCACTTACAATGTATGAAACCCTTCTCTGTGCTCCATTGCTGACTATAACTTGCTTCTCCATAAGAATTCACACATAACTATCAAGCACTTCTAGTTTGCACAAACTATGCGTCACTTTTAAGGTCTTTTTCACACTTCAACTTGCTTGGTAGCACAAATTTGTTCGAAGGAAAGGTAGAAAAATAACTACCCTAACCACTTATTTATACTTTTTTGTGACCCTCATGTCCCTTCGACCCACGCATTTTATGTCACTTTTTCAACAAAGTACCTTTTCCATTTTTCACAACTTTCACGACTTCACCTTACATGCTGCAGACGTAACCTTTTAGCACGCTATACTACTTCTTAGCCATAGACCTCCTCTGCGTGCCTCCATGTGCCAAAGTACAGAACCTCTATGCCATATTCCAAGTAGTTTCTTATGTTGCTACCTACCTCATGTTATACTTTGTGATTTCTTTCCCTGCATGGTCTTCAATAAACTCAACTTTCTTTAGAACAACTTATGCCAAAAACTTATTACGTATTATTCACTTCCACACATACATTCCAAAAGAAGCCTTCAGCCAAGCCAACTTGTATCAAGAGTGTGCCAAAAATTCTCATCTCTATACTTCAATCCACCTGACATCAAAAGTATGTGTGGTCCTTTACGCATGAACGTACTTCGATATTAATCAGCTACTAGTGTGAAACATAATTATTATGTAAAACACTAAACTAAATTGAAAAAGCATAAAAATGATGAAAGAAAATACATATAAAGGAAATCTAATCTACTAATGGCAATACTACCTTATTACAAACACCAAAAATTCTTATTTATAGTAGGGCTTCAGTTTGCTCCCGTTGAAGTAACTAGGAAAATGTGTGCTATCCAATGTCTACAATTGAAAAACACCTGAATCAAGTATATAAGTCACAACATATGGTCCCAACCAATGCACTTGGAACTTTCTAGGGTGGTGATAACAATTGGAATCATAAAGAAGAACCATCTGTCCAAATTACAATGTCTTATTCCTAATATACCTTTCATGTCATGTCTTCTACTTGGATTTCTCTGTCTTCTAGCTCCAACGTGCTATAGCATTTCGATCATCCAATTGCATCAAATTTTCAATGCTATCTTCAAGTGCTTGCTCATCATCTAGTCCACCTGCGCGTGCAATACATAAGGAGGGTAACATGAATTCCACTTGAAAAATAGCCTCTTCACCAAACACCAACTGAAAGGGTGTGGCCTTATTCAAACTCTTGTAGGTTTTCCTTTACACCTAAAGTACAATAGACACATTATCATCCCAATCCTTTCTTCCAACATCACAAATATTTGTTAATGTATGTCCCAATATTTTGTTGAAAGCCTCAACAATCCCATTAGGGTGTGGGTGATAAGGTGTTGTCTTATACTGTGCCAACATAAATTCCACCAACAATATTCTAATAGTCTCATTAAGGAAATGAGTGCCCCTATCACTTGTTAAGCTCAATGAACATCCATACATGATGATAATGTTCTTCCATAAGAACCTTGCTGTAGTAGCTGCCATGTAATCCTTTTTAGGTGCCACATCCACTCACCTTTTCAGATAATATGGACAAGTTATAATTTAGCACGATATAGTCCTGTGTGTCGATGGGGAAATAGGACCCATAAAGTCAATTCACCATTTCTCAAAAGGTTTTGCACTCACTATAGGAATTAAAAGCATTTCATCTCTATTCCCAAGATTTACAAGGCCCCTAAAATATTGGCTAAGTATAAGAAGGCACGTAGGTGGGTAATGCCTATTCGAAGAAGGGCACACAAGGTGAAAGCACACATGATAGGGTTTTAGGAGGGTTTAGTAGAACCAGTGGTGCACACACAAGGCAAAGAAAAGGTTTTGGGACTTAGCCATATTTGGCATATCGGGGAGAACATGATGAAAACATGACCCAGATGCACATGCAGAGTGGATAAGGTGCTAGCCTAGCAACTTGGAGCCCACGAAAGGAATATACTTTATGATAGAAGATTCCATAATGTCATCATGATGAAGGATGGAGAGCTCACATATGAAGGAGCATGCTCCCATTGAGGACCACTTGGACACATGAAAATGGATTTACAAATTCAGAAAGGCATAGCGGTGCTTGATAAGGCTATATATATGAGGGTTTGGTAGAAGAGAAAGAGACACATAGAGCGACCGAGAATTGAAGAGAGGCAAAGCCATGCAGGAATACTGTGAGGGCTCTATGGGTTAGGTTTAGAGGATTTGTAGGAGTATATTGTATTAAGGGGATGGGTTTGAATATTTTTCTTTGTACTATGAAGGGGTTAAGTCTAGTTCTGATACATGACCTTGGTCTACACTATTATATGGATATGTGATTGCCTCAGTAAATGTAATGTGGTTATCAATATACTTAATATGAATATATGTGGTTCTAGTTTTACTTATATCTGTATGGTTTGGTTTTATATATATTTCATATGTGTAGGAGTAAACTCTGTGCATTTCCTTTCTGTTATGATTGAAATTTATGTTCTGTAATGCTTTTCTTATCTGGATAAATACATTGGTCTAGAAGCCCGTTCTGAGCTCTAAGATGAATGTATGGTTCGGTTCCATTCTCTTCACTAAAGTTTCTGTTGTAAACAATGCATTCTCACATAACTCACATAAATGAGGGGTTTGACACCTGTGTGCGCCTCAGGTGAGCACCCAGCACCTACTCGGTGATAGGCTGAAATGCATGCGATTTCATTGTTCTTTGAAAGGGCATAAAAATGACAACATTTCAGTTCTATTACTAAGACCCTCTATTCAAAGTTGTTGTGAGAAATGACATGCATCATTTTCCTTGTGATGTGTGATGACAAAGCACCTGAATTTTGAAAGTGTTGAAATGTGTTTTAAGAGCACAGTGGATGAGTTTGCTCAAAGATTCAACACTGGACCTGAGTTCAATGCGCATAAATGGGTAGAAGAGAACCTATAACATGAGCTGTATGAGACATTCTTTTTCTTCTTCCCAGTAGAGCTATATGAATGGCTTTCAACATATGCATCTAGATCAAGATGGTACTATAGATCATGTGTGTGGACCCAAGATGACTATCAAAGGTTGCAGGATGCAGATCTGACCTAGACACATGTTATTGTTCACTACTGGAAGGGAGTGCTGGCCAATTATAATTTAGAATATGCCATTTCAATGTATACTTGCCCAAAAGTTGTTGAGTTCAAGTTTCTAAGGGATCTTACAGGATCATATCTGAGTGCCATTCATCTGGCTATGAAGATCTTCATCATTACTTTGAGTATATAATCATTCCCCATGGCTACCTAAGCTACTCTAAGCACTGTGCAAGGAAGATAGGGTGGAGGAAGATAAAAGACATTATAGATGAAAAGGAAAGGGAGAAGAGACAACTCAAGTATACCAAATCTCATGAAAGGGAGATGATTAGACAACAAAAGGTTGCAAGTGTGATGGATTTATGGAGGTAGATGTTGCGAGAGGGTGTTGAAGTTAACGTGGAGGATGTGAAGCTTGAGCATTCTATGCTACCCTATCTTGGCAAGTGTATAATAGAGGCCCCTTTAGCTTTTGATGAGAGTTTGCCACATGGAGATAGAAGAGCCATTAACGCACATTTGAACCCACCTGATAGCCAACCCCTGGTGCTTGGTTTTCCAAATCAAGGGAGAAGTATTGATAACCTAGTTGGTATTGGTGAGAGTGACCAATCGGTGCCTAGGAGGTATAATTTTTAATTTGGAACATCCATGGTTGCACATACCATTCTGGTGTTTGGAGGAATTTTTGGAACAACATAAGGTGCAAGTACACAAAGTTTGGGCAACACATCTGGGAGTGGCACGAGATACACTTCTGGAAGTGGAGAAATCTTATAAACCATTGGCATGTAGTTCAATGGGACATTGGGGACACTAGGTGTGACCACTTCAAGCCTATTACTGGTTATAGGAGGATATGGAGGTGGAACTGGTGGATTTGGAGGCACATGACCTAGTGGATCTAGTGGAGGGAACACCAGAGGAAACACTAGAGGGAGCTAAGGATCTACATCAGGAGGACAGGGGCCTCAGCCAACTCCTCAAGTGTTCTTTGACATTTCTTTACACTTGCCAGATTACCAAGGTATAGAGGATGTTGTAGAACACGTTCACAAGTGTGAATTGCTATGGTACTCAAAGGGGATCACTACCCCGGAGCAGGAATCAAGTTAGTTTGCAATAACATTGCAAGGGTGCACACATAGGTGGTATAGGAAGTATGACCCATATCAAATGGTGGTAGACTACACCACATTAAAGAATGCCTTCTTAGTAGAGTTCCATATATTGGAGTTCAAGTACAAGAGCATCAACGCTTTGAAGGAGATCCAGTAGGGAATGGAAAAGAGAATGCGGAAGTATGATGCACAGTTTAAAAATCTCTGATCAAAATTGACATATGAAATTCACCCTTCATTGCATGCTTAATGGTGTGCTGGAGGGTTGATCACTCCATTTAGTAGGGCATTATCACATAAAACATTCACTGAATCGTGCAAGGCTATAGAGGATGCCTTACATGCTGAAGTTGTTAGGAGTGTTGATACTGGTGTCAGCCCTTTTCTGGAGGCTCAAATTGCTGCTATGGCCAAGCAATTAGAAAAGCTTTCTCAAAACTTAGCACATGAGACTCGTAGTGGTCTTTGGTGTGTGAATTTTGAAGTACAGGGGCATGCTAAGGATAATTGCCCCTGAAAGTTAGTACACGTCATAACAGTAGATTATGAAATTTCTTGTGGGGACCATGATGCAAATAGATGTCCCTTGTTGTAGTGCACAATCTAGAAGAATGCGTCTTGTTACTAGAAGATCTACACCTATATGATCTAATATATTAAGGATTGTAGGCTTATTGACCAAATCCATGAGGCCATTGATCATGGTGTGTGCCAGACTAGCCTTTCCAGTAGTTCCAATTAAGATCATCACCGTTATGAAGGATGCACATATGGAGGGGCACGTGGGAGAGGATTTCGTGGAGGATTTCATGGTCACAGTAACCGCGAAGGAGGAAGAAGTGAGTTCCCATGAGGAACCTACTATAACTGTGGATATATAGAACATTACAAGCATAAGTGTCTAGATTTATTGTAGTGCTCATGGTGCAGGAAGAAGCATAAGTATGAGGAGTGCCCTAAGTTGTTTGAGCACATGAGCCAACAACACCAGAAGGAAAAAGGCACTGGGATGGTGAGTATAAAGAATGCCGACACATCGTGGATGCCTAGAGTAGTGCGTGAGTCAGGGGTAGAACCTATTTTGGTGACAACATGAGTAGAGGCTACGTGTGCCAAGGAAGTACCAAGGAAAATGAATCTAGTCTTAAGAGAATAAGTAGTGCACATGAAGTATCCAAACCCTTCCCACCAGAAGAAAGTGTATCAAGAGACAATGGATGTCATTCAGAGTTTATAGGGATAAATCCAGTGTCTAAAGGAATAGTCTAGGAAACAAGAGCAAAGGAGGAATGTTGAAGCTCCACAGAATGACCTGGATGAGGTCAAGGAACTGCGTAAAATGTTAAGGCAAGAGACTATTATTCCCTTTCTAGGAGAATGGATATGGGAGAATATGCCATATGCTAGAGTAGAGTGTGAACGGCAGGTGTTGCATGCAAACCTCCCTCCCCATAGCCTTGACTATAAAAAAGAGATCACACTAAATGTAGTTATAGATGGTTGGCTACTGAGTAACATATTGATTTACATAGGAGCAAAGATCAATGTTCGTACATTGGATGTCTGGAATCAAATGGGAATGCCCTCATTACAACCATATTTGAATGTGTTGTATATGGCAAGCAAAACTAAGGCAATACCATATAGGGGGCCAAGTTTACTAGAGAATTTGAAGTCTTGGCACTCGCCAAGGCAGAGAATTTTCTAGTATTGCTTGGGCACCCATGGTGCTATAAGAACAACATTGACCTAAGGTTCAACAAAGGATATGGCAGTTTTGAGAACAAGGAAGAATGGGTCATCATCCCTTTGACGGATGGGAAGTCAGCACATTACACTAAGCCTTTGGGAGAATACATCCTTGGTAGAATTTATGTGTGCTCCATCAGAGACCCTGAGATGATTCAACCTACAGAAGGGGTTATCCAATTTGAGGATGCTCAATCTGTGAGTAATACAAGCATGGCATGTGACAATTGGGTACACAGGACCTATGAGTTAATTGGGTGATAACTGAGGGGGTCTATAAGAAGAGTAACCAAGGTGTGCTCACTCAAGCATTGAGGAGGAAAGAAGTTTCCAAGTTACTCTGGAGGAGCATACCCTAAAATTTTCTTACAGGACATCGAAGCTCAATGGAGGAGTGAGGATGAAAGAAGAGGAATGTTGAACTATATCCTACTTCAGACTGTAACACAGTGGTGGGCTACACACCGCAAGAGTATTTTAGAATGGCGCAAAGTGAGGATTGAATTATCTATTAGATTCTCTAGAAGTAATGCGCCCATTGTCATCCAAGAATATCATGGCAAGAAGCCCGCCTTGCTCCACATCCAAGCTTATGAGAAGGCTTGGGTAGGAGGTGTAGAGGCCTTGCCACCATCATTATGGGTGTATAATATATATTCCACACTATAAGGTTGTGCACACGTGTGGTATATCCACTCAGAATCACACTGCTAGATGGGAAATTGGAAGGAGTTGACAACTAGTCTCATCCAAGATTTTGAATATCGGAGCACAAAGCCATCTGTGGATAAGGCATTACAAGTGATCAAGAGCCTTATAATGGGGGATACTGCCATGGAAGAATACATGCTACTAGATTTGCTAGGTGATCCTAGTTTAGAGGCATGCTTCAATGAGGATGAATCTGAGGAGATATAGCTTGAGCGTACGTGCATAGAAAAGGAAGAGGGGAAGATGGTTTATGTCATAGATGGTGAGGAGATGGAAAGTCTTGATGTTAACCAATCTGTAGGTACACACATTGTTATAGATAGCACTGATGAAAGGACATGCACTAACCATGAGCCCCTAAAAACAAAGAAGGTTAACATTGGGTCAGAAGTGAAACCCAAGGAAGCTATCATTGGAGACTATTGGTTGGAGAAGGATGTCTCAAAGATCATTGATCTGTTACGTGAGTTCCAAGATTTTTTCCCACGTGGGTATCATGAACTTAAAGGTATCCACCATTCCTTAGAGGAGATGAGTATAAAATTAAAGGAAGGTGTGTGCCTAATCTGAAAGAGGCCATATCAGATGAACCCAAATTTTTCAAGAAGAAGATAGAAAAAATGGTAGTGTCAGGTATCATTGAGGCTATGGAAGAGTTAGAATAGATAAGCCCAATGGTAATCCATATCAAGAAAGATAGGAGGATAAGAATCTATGTTGACTACAGGGACCTGAATGTAGTATGTTTCATTGATCCCTTCCTAACCCCGTTTATTTCAGAAATCTTAGGAGTGGTCGGGCATGAAGTCTACTCATTCACGGATGGGTTCTCAGGGTACCACTAGGCGAGGATTGTAAAGGAAGACCACAGAAAGACAACTTTCGCCACTGAATGGGGAAGTTTTTCCTATACGGTCATGCCTTTTAGATTGGAGAATGAGCCTATTGTGTTCTCGTGCATTGTAGTACAAGCCTTTTAGGACTTCAACCATAAATTTCTTCAGAACTATTTGGATGATTGGAATGTGTATGGTCTAGTCAAAGACCATTGTGATAACTTATGACTAATGTTTGAAAGGTGTCAACAGTTGAGAATATCCATCAACATCAAGAAGTGTGTCTTTACTACCCCATTTGGAACTTTATTAGGGCATATCATATGCAAGGAAGACTTTTTAGTAGATCCCACCAAGGTTGCAAACATTGTGGGGTTTAGGGGAGCTTACTAGCCAAAGTGCCATGCACGGAATCCTTGGGTATATGGGTTACTATAGGAAGTTCATTAGAGGATATGCCCACGCCCTTAGAGGAGTTTCTTAGACACAAGAGTGCCTTTCATTGGGGAGAGGCATAGCAGAGGGCATTCATACTCCATTTCCCCATTTAGGATAAGCCTTTCCCTGTTCATGTGGATGCCTCTGGTACATCTATTGGACCATTACTAGCACAACCTGGTAAAGTGGTTGTTGACCATCCCTTGTGTTTTACAAGGAGAATTTATCATCAGCATAAAAAATTACACCACTACTAAGTGTGAAGAACTATCCATGATCTACGCGTTGCACAAGTTCAGGTCATATCTACTAGTAACACCATCTGTTTTCTACACAGACCACATGTCATTAAAATACTTGGTAAAAAATCCTATTCTACAAGGGCGCATATGTCGATGGGTCCTGTTATTCGAGGAATTTGAGTTCACAGTGGTTGTCAAGCCAGGAAAGAGTAATTCCAAACCTGATCGCTTGTCTAGAATTGACTCAGGAGAGGACACGCAGAGCATTGAGGATATAATTATAGATGTGTAACTACTTAGGTTATGGCACACGCCCTCATATTTAAAGGATATTGCGGTGTTTCTTAAAATGGGTGGGGTGCCAGAAGGGATGAAAGCATTAGAAATTAATCCATTAGCCATACGCGCCACACCCTACATGTTGGTTAGTGGTGATTTGTACAAGCTAGGGAGTGATGAAGTGTTGCACCGATGCAAGCTAGAACATGAGCTCCTAGCTATTATGGAGGAAGGCACATGGAGGAAGTGCAGGTGGACATTATGTAGGGGATGCCACTGCATATAAGATATTACAAACTGGGTTATGTCGAGAGACCCTATATAAATATTTAAAAGAGTATTGCAAGGCATGCGATCATTTTCAGTGGCTTGAAAAATGAGGGCGGAGGGATGAAATTCCTTTGTGCCCTATTCTAAGTAAAAATCCATTTGAAAAGTGGGCCATAGATTTTGAAGGCCCCATTTTTCCAGCCATACATAGGATGGGATCTGTTGGTTGGATATTTTGTCAAACCAAAATATGAGGTTCAACCACACTACATGGGATAATATCCCTCCTCAAAGACAGGTGAGGCTGCCTGTTTATTGCTAACCTAAAACACAGTAAATAATATATACAATATTCACACTAATCTAACCATTGGGGGTTGGGATGAAATCCCGAAATCCACATTCACACGATTCAAGGATATTGCTTTCGTAAGTGAAATAGGTTAGAAACTGTTACAGTGAAAGAAGCACGGTAGAAAAGAAATGGGAGAAACGTATTTTCTTTCGAGTAAACACAGAGCACGAAATAATCATACGAGTTTTAGATCACAGATATAGTGTCCGAGATAATTAGAAACACTGAGATTCTATGCAAAGAATAGCTTTAAGATCATGAACATAAGAACACTGTCTTAAATAAGATATATTCCACAACACAAAGTCTGCAAAACAAGATCAACTTCTATTCTTCAAAATGATTGAAAGAAAACACAAAGTTTTTCTCCTTTCCAATAGCCTCTTAATGCTTCAAAAATTCTCGACCCTTTAGAATGCACAAGCATCCCTTATTTATAACAAAAGAAGCTAGAGATTAAACAGGACAGATCCTGAAAAGTAGCATGCTAACTAGAGTTCAGCTTTGCATGATTCTCACGCAGGAGATCAAGTCAAAGTATGAATTAAAAATAATGACAAAATGGAAATAAAAGATATGTCATTCTAAAAATAGAAATGACATGGGACGTTGGAGCTCAATCCGAGTCATCATCTTTTGATTCTTCTCCTTTCTCTTCCTCCAGCTGAGACTGTTTATTCCGGAACTCCTGGAACTTCCGAATAATGCCTTGCATTTCATTTTCATCAGGTGCAGTGGAATGATCATTCCACATTTCGCAGGTCTCATGGATATCACTGGCACTGCCGAGAAGCTTTTTCAACTCAACCTTTTGCTGAGCTTTTTTAAGGCCTCCAATGTATGTTCAATCCTCAAAAACTGACCAATGACTTCAAGGTCGAATCCATCTACAGGTTCATGTTGAACAGTCTCTTGAACTTGTTTGAAGAGATCATCTGCTGATAGGGCACTTGAGTTCCCAACTCACACCTTTTGGACAAATCTTTAGCAATTCTTCTTCCAGATCACTTTTCCCATCGATCAATTTATCTCTTGATTCTCTCAACTTGCTGCAGGCTTCGTTGAGAATCTTTACTCTGAACTTGATGGCCTTGATCAGCTGAAAGTATTTATCTGTATGTGGAAGAACGCCTTCTTCTACCAAGAGATGTGCTGGTATTTTCTTTAGCACTTGGAGAGCTTCACAAGTCAAATCAAGCTGTCCAAGTTCTTCAGTGAATTCCTCATCCATCTTCTCTCCTTCCTTCTGAATCTCTACCAAGGACTGATGAACTTTCACCACGTCTTGAATTACTTCCTTCCCTTGTTGGAGCAACTTTTGGATCCATTCATCAACCACCCTTCCTTTTTTTTGCAATCTTCTCAATCATAGGCACCTATGAGAAATCGAATCCGACAGATAGCAGAAGAAGATGGTATGGATTCCAGGGGTGTTGAGAGTTTAATCAAAACCTCTGTCAACTACTCCACTTTTTCCTTAAGCTCATTTCTGCTGTCCTTTGTTTCTTTCAACTTTTGGCACAGGACGTCTATGGAATCCTTTGCATCTTGCTGTGCCCCTTTTGCTGTCACTTTGCCTAGAGCCACCCTGGTTACCTGGTAATCAGCAGCTGTTACATCATCTCTAGTTTTGTCAGTTGAGGGTAGTGGCAATCTCTGCGAACTTATCTCCTGAAGCATCCACCAAAACCCTTGAAACTGTTTTGGGTTTCTTGGCTGATCTCGTAGTAGAAGCCTTAAGTGAGCTGAAATCAAAGGCTGGTAGGGGGTACAATCACTTTCCTCTTCCTCGAAGTTTTCTCAAGTAGCCATTGTGGTGTATCAAAGGAAACTACCAATGTTGTAGTAACTGGTATTCTACTCTCAAGGGGAGAAGATTCTACTATTGGAGGGGGGACAGCAGTCAATGTGGTAGTAGGTGCAATGAATAGAGGCACAGGTTGTGGAGGGAGTGTTGGTGATCACTTGGGTTCCAGCAGAGAGGGGTGAGAGCCCAGAGAAAATATTGGCCATACTTGAAGAAGTGGATGGGGAATGAGGAGGGCTGAAGTAGTTGTTGAGGGGGGAGGCACAGATTCAGTTTCCAAAGCCTTGAATGCAAGAGATAAGGTCTCTCCAGTTGAGCAATCAGCAAATGGTGAAGTCAAGAGCTGGCTTCCTCCTTCTTCTAAATTAATCTCCCCTATTTCTGGTGGTGTTGGTGATTCTGGCACAACCACCGTTTGAGTTGGAGAGACAATTGAAGAGATTTGTCTTTCTTTCTTCTTCTTGGGAATCCTGATTTTTATAGACCCCCCAGAAGATTATTTGTCCTTTTTCTTTTGGGAGGGCCCCCACCTCCGTTTCAGCCAACTTTGGAAACTTGTCATCCTTAAAATTCATGCCCCAAGAAGAGAGCCATTTTTTTGGTGCGAGCCAAGAATGAGAGCCGACCTATCTGTGATAGAGGCTTTTTCGCTGGCGCGACCAAATCAATAGGCGGGAAAACATGTATCGATCTTCATTAAGCCCATCATAGGACATATCCAACACACTTTCATTGTCAGTTGTGCCAACTGGCAAATCAGAAAGCTCTAGCGTATGAATCTCATCAATAGTTAACCTACTATTATCTTTTCTTACGAACTGCAACTTTGTTACGCAGATCCACCCAGATATCCTCAATGTCGGGCCTGTGCAGATGTAGGGCTCCATAGGTTCTAAGTACTCCTCGGATGTCAAAACCATCCCGAGACTTCATATGCTTCTTTAGTTTCTCCTGGAGTTCACATTCAACATTTTTGGCCTTTGCCACTGTTGCAGCAAGTATATCTCCCAATAGAAATTGGGAAGGATACTGCTGCCTTATGCTTGCTATGTTGGAATTTGTGAAAATCTAATAGCTGTCTGACCAATTCTATTAGTATCAATCTATCCCCTGGATAGCGAGGCAAACGGAAAGGCTCTCCTGAGTACATGACCGTTCGAAGGTAGGTAAAATTCTTGAACTGCAAGAAGATACATCCCCATTTAGATACTTCAGCCCATGCCTCGTCTGAGACCCTTGTCTTTTCTCAGCCCTGGGTTCAGCTGGCAGATGTTCTCGTAGAAAAAGGCATCATTTACCCTCCTAAAATGATCCTTGGACCCCTTCTTCGTTATTTGAGGATAATACTTATAGACTGGATTTGTCGTTCTGCTTCCTTTAGTCTCCAGCCCGGGATAGCTCCTCATCCCAGCTGCTGCATAGGCCACATATGAGAACATATAAAACTTTCCGGTCGACAGGACCGTCGTCATCTGGGAATCAATTTCATCACTGATAAGGGTCCCCCAGTCAATCCCTTGCTTGTTCTTCTTGATGGTGACCATAAATTGGTACATCCATCCATGAAATAAATTTGATTCCGGCAAGCCAAAAACCCGGCTCAGCAGGGTGATAATGTCGTTGATTTCTTGTATGAAATCCGATCTAGGGATAGTTCTTGGAAATCTAGATATTACTGGTTTTGCCTTGACCAAGAACTTCTTATTGACATCCCTAATGTAATTTTCCTAGTTACTGTCCCAGGCCTTCTGAGCCGACTTGATATCTAGGGCCCCATACTCTTCAAAATTTGGTAGTTTCAGGAGATCATCAAAATAAGCTCCATCTAGTTCGATAACTACTTCTACACCAGCCTGATTCCTTACGGAATGAGAAGATGAGTCGTAGCTGGATGCACATGCCAAAACAAACTTTGGACATTGGGCAGACATGGGGAAGCCTGCTGCAAGGGGCAAGCCACTGTTAGCTAAAGCCACCATCCATGGGGTTTGAGAAGAACTCTTTACCCTATTCCAAAAGTTGTCCATGTCTATGTTGCCTAGCTCAGTATCCCTGATGTCATAATTACAGTCGATATATGACGGGGGTTCTAGTTTCTTAAATTGGTATTTCATCCTGCTAGATTTTTGGGTAAGTGCAGGAAGTTGATGGACAAATATAGGGTCATCCGTGGACATCATATTGCAAATAACAACATAATATCAACTTGTACGGATTATTAGCAATACATACACTCAAAATTAGACAAAATTATATTAATATGAATTGTAGCATCCGGAATCTAGTTTCTAAAATACTAATTTTTGTAAAAAATGGACAATATTAGCTATATTAAACACTCAAAATTCAATGACTTGGTTTTTTTTTTTTAAAAACGCCGATAAGATTATAGTCCATTTGCCCATAATTTGGATGACCAAAAATTGATATATATATTTTTCCTTTGGTGAGAAGTTATATGCCACTATCTATCTTGGGATGGATTTTATTTTGTATTTTTTGAGTAATATTTTATTTTTATGATTTTTTCCGTGAAAGTGGGATGAAAACATAAAGAAAACAGAGCACTTTCCGTTTGCCCGCCATAACTTCATCAAAAAATATTGAAATCAAATAAATTTTTTTTTAACATGTATATAATTTCACCATGGTTGGGATGGTATAAGTTTTATCACATTTTGATAATTGAAACAAATTTTGTAGTCTTAAACGTAGACATAAACATTCACAGGAAAAAGTTTCTTAAAGACCTACTATTAGTAAAAAATTATGAAATGATATTTATCCTCTTCTATTCACTTTAAAATTAGTATTTCTACAAAGCTAATAGTCTCCCCTACACAATGGTACCATTTTTATGACATAGTTTTTACTTTTCGGCATGGTTCAAGTCCACGGAAGACTAAATTTGATGTTTTGCTGTTTTTAATGTAAAATTCAGGATTTGATGTCCACTTAATTGTCCCCCAAATTGGCGCACTTACCCTTTTCGGCCTTCTCCTGTGATGAACCAGGATCCGACATGAAGAATATTGGAAGGAGAAAGACTCGGAACTCCGGAGATGCTGTGCACACTGAAAAACCTGATTGACTGAATGCGTCAGAAGCAGAGGAGAACCCGACTCGCAGAAGAAGATATCGGAAAACTTAGTGAACCCGACAGGTCTGATATGTCAGAATCTTGGTGAAACCCGACACTTGCTTTCAATGGTGAAAACAGGAGGTAACCCGGCACCCACTGTTAATGACGGAACCTGAAGAAAACCCGGCGTCCACTGTTGATGGCGGAACTTAGGAGGTGCCCGACACCCACCGTTGAGGTCGGAATGTTGAAAAACCCCGTCACTGCGAGCTTCCTTTGTATTTCAGACTTTTGAATCTGCAAAACAGCCTTCAAAATCTGGGAAACAAAAACAGAGTCTTTCCTTTGAATTTTCACATATAAAACATCCTTTCTTTTTGTGTTATTCATATTCCATACATCATGCAAGTAATTGGAATTTGGAAGGAACAACACCAATTGATAGTCTCAAGAAGAAAATAAACCCTAAAAACCCAAAACCCTTTCCAAAACGACACAGAAAGAAGAAGGAAGAAAAACCCTCAACCACTGGCAAGAAATTGGAAAGAAAATACACGCAATCGATCCAGAAAAATCAAGAATAAAGAAGGAACGAAAAATACCTTCAATTCGAGACAGGTAAAATCGAAAACAAACGATCCAGTCTGGTAACGCGAGTTTGCGGGTTTTGGGAGCGGAAGAGCATGTGAAAAATCCACGAATTAAAAATATGAACGGTAAGAATGACGTGGAAATCCGGGTAGTTATAGGAAAATCAGTAATAAATACACTTCAGCTCGGCACGTGCCACCTCACCAACCATTCGGCATGAATGCCACGTCAGTATGTTGGAGGAGTCCGAAAACCCGACACGAGGAGATTTAGTGCATTTTGGGTTTCGGGCTTTGGAAAACATGGAGCACCCAACATGTTTTGAATCATGAATGTTCCGATGCATTGAACTTCCGAAAACCCGATTTTAAAGGATTGAGCGACTTCGGGAATCGGAGGACATGGCGCATAAAACATGTTTTGGATCATGAATAATCCCGATGCTTTAGAGTTCCGAAAACCCGAAGACGAAGGATTGTCTTAACACAAGGCGGGTCTCGGGTTTCGAAGTCACGCGACACAAAGCATGTTTGGATCATGAATTTTCCGACGAGTTGAATTTCCGAAAACCCAATTACAAAGGATTGTCTCATTGCAAGGCGGGTCTCGGGTTTCGGAGGTCATAAGACATAAAGCATGTTAAAAACTTATGTCAAGCTGTTAGTAACACCCGAAAACCCGATTTCTCTAAAAGAGGTCATGATGCAAAATCGCTTCAAAAATGTTGTAGGGGTTATCCGATCGTTTTCGTTGTGAACTCAAAACGGGGATAACAGGATCACACTATGTAATCACTGTTATCCCAATTTTCCCCCCAACAAATTTGGTTAGAACAAGCCCCACACATAAAGGAAATATGAAGGGAAACATTTCAGACCAACGAGAACTTGCATTCCAGTAATGAGGTGAAGGAGATAAGATGGTCAAAAGAGTAAAATTTGACCCTGCACAAGAAGAAATAGAAGAAGCGGCCTTTTTGAGAAGTTTCTATGTCTTAAATCTATTTAACGGGTCATAGAAGGACTCAAAAATGGAGTGGCGGGGGGGTGAGAAAGATTAAACAACACTATGTAAGAAGAAACAACTCTGCCAAGCCATTTCCATGTCTTAAATCCATTTTACAACTAACAGGTAGACTCAACAAAGGATATGTAGGGTTAGAGAAGAAGGGGCAGTGCCGTAGAGGAACCATAGAGCAAGAAGGGGAAAAAAGTGGTGAATTCTTCGAAGTTTTTCGGGATCTAAACAGTTTAGAAAAGTGTCCAAAATCAACTAAGTATGGAGGAGACTAAGCGGAGAGAGCCACATGTCCTAACAACGCTTCTCCAAAGACGAATCCAAAAAGGGAGGCTCAAACAAGTGCCGCATCTCCACATGTCGTAGGCTGAAATAGAGATATGGTATCAAATGGTCAAACATAGTCAAAAGGTGGATAGGGCGGGCCTCAATAGTTGGCTAAGTATAAAAGTGCAAGCAGAGAGTCACCAAGTGTCATCTTGGCACATTTCCAAAAGCTAGTCCAAAGGTGGAGATCCAAATGAGCGTGAGCTCACCACGTAGCATAGAGATCTAAAAGAATAAGAGGGAGGCATTGAAAAATATCCACAGGACCTCATGGACGCTGCCAATTTTCAACTCAACGCTCCTCCAAAGGAAAAATCCTGAAGTCAGGCTTCCTAAGTGAGCATGAAGCCTCCATGTGTCCCATTCTCAAAAAAGGGACAGGGTCAGGTTGAATAGTCAAACACATGGGATAGACTTGTGGAGGATATGCTAAGTGTCTAAATGGTGCTAATTCAAGGATTGAATAGAGAGATGATTTCCAGACAAGGGCCAGACTACCGCATGTCCCCGGTCAAGATGTATGACCCCGCCAAGAAAAAGACTTAACCAAAAAACATAGAAATTGGGAAGGTGGTAGAGGAAGCGCCACACGTCAAGCCTAAACTATTAGTGTTAAGGCGGACCATCGGGGGGAAGTTGGTTTTTTGCCTTTTTTTATTCCAAAGGTGTAAAATTTGTAAAATGGGCGGTAACTCTGCCCAAAAGAAAAAGTCAACGTTTGAGCCCGATTCCAAGGTCAAAACGGGGGAGTCATAAGAAAAGGCCAAAATTTTCCTTTTGTCGAAGGACACAAAGATGAAAATTGAACTGCATATCCCCAGCCAACCAAAGTGTTCCACGGTGTCCCATATTAAAAGGGGGACCCATTTTTTCAAACTAGTTTTCCCACCCTATTTGTACGGACCCAATACAAACTTTGAAGGGGCATATCTTTCGACTCAGGGCTCGAAATATAGCAAATCTGACACTGTTGGAAACATCTCGATGCCCTCTACACCATGGAACCATAAAAACATAACATTTTAAGTTTGGAGAGCCTTAGGTAGGTGAGGAAAATGGAGAATCATCTTCGAGCCTTTAATGCAAGATCTATCTTACCTCAATAGCCAGATCAAATTCGATCTAATGCTTCACCGCTTCCTCCCTTCTTCGAGGCACCGAACTAAGAAAATGATATAGTCAAGACTGATTTGGGGGGATAGAATTTTTTGAAGGCATTGATGGAAGTGTTTGATCTAAAACTATTTTTCCCTCTCTTCTCCCTTTCTCCCCTCTGTACTGAATCTATAAAAGGAGGCTCGGGGATCATTGTAAAGTTGTTCATTTTTCCTCTCTGCTTCCCCTTCTTTTCTCCCTAAGGGTCGAAATGGAGTTCAAACCTCCTCCCCTGCTCTATAAATGGATTTTTTTTCCTCTTTCTCGTAAATGATGTTCTATGAAAACTTCTGAAGCAATAAAAAATGTGTTTTGTGATGCATTTGTCCATCCTTGCCCATTTGTTCATTTGCAGATCTAGGAGCTGTGTTTGTTGGGATTGAAACATTTTCTGTGTGAATCTGATCTTTGGATTGTGATGCAGTTGTCCATCCTCTCCATTTCTCACCTCTCTTCATTTCAAGAAGTCTGGTTAGATGATTGACAATTTTCCTTCTCTGGTGCATCACCGTTTTAGTGTAGGCTCCATTTTTTTGTTTTCTTTCTCTCCCTAGCTCTTGGATAGTTATATTAGATTAGATTAGCTTGCCTACACTAGAATAGCTCGTGGTAGGTAGTTTAGGAAGAGGAACCAACCTTCTCTAGAGATATTTTCCATTTTCAAGGTCCCACACCTTAGGAAAGTTCAATGTTATGTGGATCAAACCAAATGACTTTGCTTTAGAAAAGTAGATTAAAAACTCATTTGGGGGTGCTGTGAGTTTACACTAATAGTTTTGGCACTCCCAGTGGGACTAGAGGTCTTCACTTTATCTCATTAAGTTGATGTGTTCTTGCGGGATTTACCGTTCTGAGGAACATGTAACACATCTGGCGACTCCATCTGGTCAAAAAACCCATTCTCTAAGTTTACAGAACTTTCCATCCATTTTCAGTCTTTTCATCATTTTCTTCTTCCATCTCTTTCATTTCTCACATTCCATGAGGTTGTGAAATCATGACTTCATTCCCTTCATGGAACTCACACTTACAACAATGCAATTCACCTCTAGATGCATTTCCTAACTCCGCCATATCAGCATTATAATCAGATCTAAGATCATTATTCTTACCCATATGATTAGGGTCAACATTAGTTTTCCCATGGAGCTTATCAAGAACAAGGGGAACACATACAATGGTGACAACTATGTGGAGAATGCTGGTTTGTTGGAAAAAAATTAAAAAAATGGAGGCTGACATGGTTAGTCAAGGGGCATAGCACAAATGAAGGCATTCAAGATTGGTTTTATGGCACCTTGTCCATGGGAAGTCCCTTTTCCAAAACATTACATCCCTCAGGAGAAGCTATACTTCATGGTTGAAATGCTGCCACCAACTTGTACAATAAACCAAGGAGATTGAGGCTTATGAGTTGGAGTCAAGAAAACCTTGTCGATGGTATAGTCTATAACCATCTCATAGCTTTAATTTTTATCTTTCTCAATAAGCACCATCTTAACGAACAAGCTCCAATTTCCAAGCTCCCCAGTTGTTGCCCCAAGTGTTGATTCCATTTTCCATTCCCTAGTCTTCCACCCATTTCAGTTCCTCTCCCCCTTCCCTTCAAATAGTCATCCCCTCTAAACAAATGAGAAGTTCACCTCCCTCCCCACCACAAAAATTGCAAAGCTGGTTGAACCCCAACCTATCACTCCTCTTGCTTCCCAAGTCCATGTTGGGAAGAGTCACAAAAAAACCAGTCAAGAGAAACAACAAGAGGAGGAGCCTAAGTAGAAAGAAATGGTAGACAATCTGAAGAGTTGGGCTGCCAAATTTGGGTTTACAAAGATCCCCTTGATTCAACCAATGGATGAGGTTAGAGTTGAAGAACCAATGGTGGTTGAGGGTTGATTTGCAGTAGAAGAAAGAACAGAGAACAAGAGGAGAGAATCAACATCTATTATGGCACTTTACCTGAAGAAGATGTTGATCTAACCCAAGCTGCAAAACTAGTTAAAGAAGAGGAAATTTCAGCCCCAAGTCCCATTCAAGAGGAGAAAATGGGAAGGCGATGAAAACAGAGTTGAAGCCAATCCATGAAGAAAGCATCATTGAATATTTTTTGCTTCATTCAAGGGCCTGATGGGTTGATGACACATGATGGAGGATGCCATAGAGTTTCACGGCTCTAGTGAGGAGCCGGCACAGAGGAACGAAAAATACAACGCAATCGATCCAGAAAAAATCAAGAATAAGGAAGGACACGAAAAATACCTTCAATTCGAGAAAGTAAAACGAAAAACAAACGATCAGTCTTGGTAAGACGGTTGCGGGGTTTGGAGGGAAGAGCATGTATGAAAAATCCACGAATTAAAAATGTTAGAACGGTCAAGACTGACTGGAAATCGGGTATTTATAGGAAAAGAAGTAATAAATACCACTTCAGCTGGCACGTGCCACCTCACAACCATTCGGCAGAATTGCCACCGTCAGTAGTTGGAGGAGTCCGAAAACCCGACGAAGAGGAGGATTAGTGCATTTTGGGTTTCGGGCTGTGGAAAACATGGAGCACCCAAACATGTTTTGAATAATGAATGTTCCGATGCATTGAACTTCCGAAAACCCGATTTTAAAGGATTGAGCGAGGACTTCGGGAATCGGATGGACATGCGAATAAAACATGTTTGGATCATGAATCCCGATGCTTAGAGTTCCGGGAAAACCCGAAGACGAAGGATTGTATTAACACAAGGCGGGTCTCGGGTTTCGGAAGTCACGCGACACAAAGCAGGTTGTGGATCATGAATTTTCGACGAGTTGAATTTCGACAACCCAATTACAAAGGATGTCTCATTGCAAGGCGGGTCTCGGGTTTCGGAGGTCATAAGGACATAAAGCATGTTAAAACTTATGTAGATGTTAGTCAAACCGAAACCCGAATTTGATCTAAAAGAGGTCATGATGCAAAAATCGCTTCAAAAATTTTGTAGGGGTTATCCGATCGTTTAGTTGTGAACTCAAAACGGGATAACAGGGATACACTATGTGGTAACCATGTTATCCCAATTTTCCCCCCAACAAAATTTGGTTAGAACAAGCCCACACATAAAGAAATATGAAGGGAAAACATCAGACCCACGAAGAACACATTCAGAAGAGGTAAAGGAAAAAAAGAGGCAAAAGAGTCAAATTCAACCCTGCAAAGGAAGAAATAGAAGAAATGAGCCCTTTTGAGAAATTTCTATGTCTGAAATCATTTAACGAGTGTAAAAGGATCAAAAAATGGAGTGGTGGGGGGTAGAAAGATAAAACATAGAAAAGGCATGCAGTCAAGCTCCCAGTGGCTCATGGATCAGATCTTTGAACTTCATATTAGTTCATGTTTATCAGGGAAAACTCCATGCCCAATAGATGCTTTAAGGCCACTGGTCTCTTCATCTAGTAGGGGCAGATGTCCCCATGAGTCAACCAAATTGTTATCCCAAACCAGCCCCCCAGAAAATTTGGCTGAGATTTTCGAAGTTTTTCGGGCTCGACATAGTTTGGGAAATATGAAGTCTAAACATTTCAGACCCATGAGCTCACATTCCCATATGAGGCAAAGGGAAAATAGCCACTGGTCAAAACGACGCTTCTCTAAAGATTGAATCCATGCACAAGGGAGAAATAAAAGAATTTCGACCCTTTTGATGTGTTTCTATGTCTTAAAATCTATTTAACGGGTTGCAGAAGGACTCAACAATGGTCGAATAGCAGGGTCAGCGATAAAGGTAGACAATGCCGCAGAGGTCTAACCAAGAGTAGGCTAGGGGGAAAATACAAGTGAGAGGTCTCCAAGTGTCAGCTTGGTGCATCTAAAAGAGTTCAGATCCAAAGGTAGAGTCCAAAATCGATTAAGTATGGAGGGAGACTTGTGGAGAGAGCCCATGTGTCCTAACAACGCTTCTAAGAGATGACCATCTGAAAATTCCAGGGAGGCTCAAACAAGTGCCATCAAGTCTCCACGTGTCCCTGGTCAAAATAGAGATAGGGTCAAATGGTCAAATAGAGTTCAAAGGTGGATAGGGCTGGCCTCAATATTGGCTAACTATAAAAGTCAGTAAGCGGAGAGTGCCAAGTGTCATCCTGACACATTTCCAAAAGCTAGTCCAAAGGAAGAGATCTAAATGAGCATGAGCTTGCCACATAGTCCTAGGATCTAAAATAATAAGTATGAGGTGGTTAAAAAATCTAATGCATGGGGCAGGCCGACGGAGGCTGCCAAGTGTCTAACTCGACGCTCCTTCCAAAGGATTGAATCCTAGAGCGATGATTCCTAGAGTGAGTGCAAAGCCTCCATGCGTGTCCCTATTTCAAGAAATAGGGACACAGCTCAGGTTGAGACTTAGTCAAAAAACATAGAAATTGGGATAGACTTGTAGAGGAAGCGCTATCAAGTGCAAGCCTAAACTATTAGTGATAATTCGGAGGATCGGAATAGAGAGTTGGATTTTTGCCTTTTTTTATGAGCGCCAGACTACCGCATGTCCCCAGTCGTAGAATGGGCGGTACCTCTACCCAAAAGCAAAAGTCAACGTTTGAGCCAAAAAACATAGGTCAAAATGGGGAGTCAGAAGAAAAGCTGAGGAAGCCTCATATCAGCCCCGCGCCATTCCAAGATGAAAAATATGAGACTGCATATCCCTAAGATAAGCACCTAAGGGTGCCACGTTTCCCATTTTTAAAAGGGGGGGCCGTTTTCTCAAACTATTTTTCCCAGCCTATTTGTACGGACCTAATGCAAACTTCAAAGCGGCATATCTTTTGAATCCAGGGCTCAAAATATAGCAAATCTGACACTGTCGGAAACGATCTTGACACCCTGCTACATGCCATGGAGACAAAAAAAATCAAGTTTTTAGAGCTTATGGTAGGTGAGGAAAATGGAGAAACATCTTCATCCCTTTAATGTAGGATCTATCTTACCTCAACAACCAAATCAGATTCAATGATTATGCTTCAACCGCTTTCTCCCTTCTTCGAGGCACCAAACTAAGAAAATGATACAGTTAAGACTTATTTGGGGGGGGTAGAATTTCTGGAAGATACATTGATGGTAGTGTTTTATCTTGAAACTAGTTTTTCCCCTCTCTTCTCTCTTTCTCCCCTCTGTACTGAATCTATAAAAAAGAGGCTCGGGGCTCATTGTAAAGTTGATCATTGTTTTCCTCTCTACCTCCCCTCCTCTTTTCTCCCTGAGGTTCGGAATGGAGTTCAAAACTTCTCCCCTACTCTGTAAAATGGCATTTTTTGCCTCTTTATCATAAATTATGTTCTGTGAAAACTTCTGGAGCAATAAATACAATGTGTTTTGTGATGCATTTTCCTATCCTTACTTGTTTTAAATGTTTCTTCTTGTCTCTCTTCATTACAGGGTATCTATGCATATTTTTATGTTCATTTATAGATCCAAGAGTTGTGTTTGATGGGTTTGAAACATTTTCTTTGTGAATATTATCTTTGGACCTGTGATGTAGTTATCCATCCTCTCCATTGCTCACCTCTCATCATTTTAGGTAGTTTGGTTAGATGATTGAGCAATTTTCCTTCTCTAGTGCATCACCGTTTTAGTGTAGGCTCCATGTTTTTTGTTTTCTTTCTCTCCCCTATCTCCTTAGATACTTAGATTATATTAGATTAGCTTTTCCTCCACTATAATAGCTCGTGGAAGGTAGTTGAGGAAGATAAACCAACCATCTCTGGAGAAGCTTTTCCATTTGGAAGGTCCCAAACCTTGGGGAAAGTTCAAATGTTATACGGATCACACCAAATGACTTCTGCCTTTATAAAATTAGATCTAATGACTCATTTGGGGGTGTTGTGATTTTGCACTAATAGTTTTTGCACTGCCCGGGTGGGACAAGAAGTCTTCACCTTTTTCTCATCAAGTTGATGTCTTCTTGATGGGATTTAGCCTTTCTGAGGCACATGTAAGCACATATGGCGACTCCATCTTGTCAAAAAACCCATTCTTTGAGTCACATACCTTTTCCATCCATTTCCACTCATTTTCATCCATTTTCTTCTTCCATCTCTTTCATTTTCTCCCATTCCATGAATTTGTGCAATCATGACTTCATTTCCTTCTTGGTACTCACACTTACAACAGTAGAGCAATCCACCTCCAATATGCATTTACTAACTCCTTCAAATCATAATTTTGAGCAAAGGAAAAATCAATATGTCTTACTCCATATGAGCAGCAATGGAAAACATCAGTTTGGCTATGGAGCTTATCTAAGAGCAAGGGAGTATGTACATACAATGAAGACAACTCAAATGCAGAGATGCTGGTCTACTAGAGAAGATCCAAAAAATGGAGGCTGACATGGTTGAGTCAAGAGGCATAGCACAAATGAAGGCATTCAAGATTGGTTTCAGGGAACCTTTTCCATAGGAAGGCCCTTTTCCAAGACATTAAAACCCTCAGGAGAAGCTAGACTTCATGGTTGAAATGCTGCCCCAACTTGCACAATGGACTGAGGAGATTGAGGCTTATGAGTTGGAGTCAAGACAACCTTGTCAATGGGTAAGTCCACCATCTCATATATTTTCTTTTTCTCTTTCTCAAGCAGCACCATCTCAACCCAAGCTCCAATTTTAAAGATTCTTAGTTGCTACCACAAGTGTTGATTCCATTTCTCCATTACCTAGTCTTCCACCCCATTTCAGTTCCTCTCCCCTTTTCCCTTCCAAACAGTCATCCCCTCCAAAAAAACAAGAAGTTCACACCTCCCTCCCCACCACAAATAATTGCAAAGCTGGTTGAACCTCAACCTATCACTCCTCTTGCTTTCCCAAGTCCACGTTGGGAAGAGTCATAAAGAAACCAGTCAAGGAGAACAATAAGAGGAGGAGCCCAACAGAGAAAAAATGATAGACAATATGAAGAGTTGGGCTACCAAATTTGGGTTTACAAAGATCCCCTTGATGGTCAAACCAATGGAGGAGGTTAGAGTTGAAGAACTAGTGGTGGTTGAGCCTGAGTTTGTAGTAGAACAAGAACAAGAACAAGAGGAAGAGAATAAATAGTATGATTTATGAAACTTTGTCTAAAGAAGATGCTAATCTGATCCAAGTCTGCACAAGCTATTTGAGGAGGAAGAACAATTCAAATCCAAGTCCCATTGAAGAGGAGAAGATTGGAGAGATGAAATCAGAGTTGAAGCCACTCAATGAAGAAAGCATAATTGAAGATTCCTTGCTTTCATTTCAAAGGTCCCGATTTAGTTAATGAACCCATGATGGAGGAGGACCATATAGTTTCAGATGCTCTAAGTGAGGAGTATGCCACAAAGGAACCTTCAGTTCTTCCTCCCACTTCATCTTCTTCAATCTTTAATGTTGAGGAGGAGTTTGCTCTTTCAAACTTCATATTTGAGGATGAGGAGAACCATGGTGATCAAATTGTCGATCAGGATGACATCATGGAAGTGACGTTGAGCACATTTACAACAGGAAAACAGTAAGAGACAAACTATATTTTTCTGATTTGGAGGATTGTTTTAATGGAGAAGAATTGGTTGAGGATATAACTATTGTTTTCTCCTCCTTCGTCCACCTTCCAAGCACATGAGCTTGCTAGTCATGGAGAAGAATACCTTCAATTGCAACAACATGCATCTTCATAATGGAACTCTTTGGAACTCAATTTTGGGAGACCATAAACCTTTCATACTCTTCATAGGAGGAAGAAGGGAAAGGGCAGGAAGAAGATCCCACCATTTCTCTCCACACCATCCATCTCAAGAAGGTATAAAAGAAGACTCAATTTTTTGAGTAGAAATTCAAGAGCTATGGGCTCATCCAAAGGATCATACCTGTACCTAATGAGCTACTTGACTTCTATTAGAGGCAAGGGAGAAGCCAAAACTAGTCATTCCTACTTTAGAGCACGAGGATAAGCATCAAAGTACCAAGGGTCATCATCCACACCTCCATGAGTGAAATGCCAGGTCAGCTTGAGGAGGTACCTCCCATTAATGTTGATACCCTGATGATTTGGGTGGAGAACAAGCTTAGAGTCAATTTTTCACTCATACAGGCAAGCTATATTTAGTATCAAATCATTTACATGACTTCCATCTCTTGAGAAAAGGAAGCTATTTCTCCTTTCCTGTAGTAGGATTTGTTTAGCATTCTTTCCCTTTGGTTAGTTTAAGAGTAGGAGTATAGTTTGCTTTCAACAGAAGAAGTCTATTTTCACACTCTGCATGTCTCATTTGAGGCATGTATGATTTGGTCTTTATATATAAGTTTTGTTTTTATTGCTTCAGAGGGACATGAAGCTGGGCTCTTGACTATTCATTGCAGAAGACTCATAGTTTCCTATAATAGTTGAACAAAATGAAAAATGAAACATATGCATTGAGAAACTAAAGTTCATTTCAAGACAATCCATATTTGAGGGATATATTAAAGCACCAGAGTCAAAACAATTTTCTACTCTCAGAAACTCCATTTCCAATATTTTCTTATGAAAATTGAGAGTTTCGACGTGTGGGCAGGCTCAGGGTCAAACAAAACATAGAAAAGGCATGCAGTCAAGCTTGCTAGTGGCTCATGGTATCAAATATTTGAAGTTAATGTTCAGTTTCATGTTTATCAGGCAAACTCCATGCCTAATAGATGCTTCAAGGCCACTGGTATCTTCATCTAGCAGGTACATGTCCCCGTGAGTCACCAAATTGTTATCCGAAATTCAGCCCCCTAGAAAATTTGGCCAGAAAAAGCCCCTCACATAAAGGAAATATGAAGGGAAACATTTCAGACCCATGAGCTCACATTCCAGAATGAGGTGAAGGAAAACATATGGTAAAAAGAGTCAAATTCGACCCTGCATAGGAAGAAATAGAATAAACGACCCTTTTGAGTGTTTCTATGTCTTAAATGTATTTAACGGGTCACATAGGGACTCACGAATGGAGTGGCAGGGGGTGAGAAAGATTAAATGGTCCTATGTAAGAAGAAACGACTCTATCAAGTCGTTTCCATATCTTAAATCTATTTTACAAGTTACAGGTAGACTAAATAATGGAATTACAAGGTTAGAGAAGAAGGGGTAGTGATGTAGAGGAACCAAGAGAAAGAAGTGGAAAAAATGGTGAAGTTTTGAAGTTTTTCGACCTCGAAACAGTTTGGGAAAGAGTCCAAAATCGACCTAGTATGGAGGAGCTAGCAGAGAGAGCCACATGTCCTAACGATGCTTCTCCAAAGCTGAATCTATAAAGGGAGGCTCAAACAAGTGCCACATCTCCATGTGTCCCAGGCTGAAATAGAGGCAGGGTCAAATGGTCAATAGAGTTAAAAAGTGGACAGGGCGGGTCTAAAAAATTAGCTAGGTATAAAATGCAAGTAGAGGTCGCCAAGTGTTAGCTTGGCGCATCTCTAAGAGTTAGTCCAAAGGTGGAGACCCAAATGAGTGTGAGCTTTCCACGTAGCCCAGAGTCCAAAAGGATAAGAGGGACCATTGAAAATTCCATAGACCTGCAGAGGTTTCCAAGTGTCAACTCGACACTCCTTCAAAGGCAAATCTTGAATCGGGCTTTCAAGCAAGCACGGTGCCTCCACGTGTCCAGTCTAAAAAAGGTGTAGAGTCGGTTGAATATTCAATGCATGGGGTAGGCCAATGGAGGTTGCCAAGTGTCTAAATGGCACTAATTAAAGGATTTAATGGAGAGTGGATTTATAGATGAGCGTTAGACTGCTGCGTGTCCCCGGTGAAGAAATATGACCCCGCCAAGCAAAATAATTAGCCAAAAAACATAGAAATTGGGAAGGTAGTGGAGGAAGCGCAACATGGCAAGCCTAAAATAGCAGTGCTAAGGTGGGCCATCGGGGGGAAAGTTGGTTTTTTGCCCCTTTTTATTCCAAAGGTGTAAATTTTGCAAAATGGGTGGCATCTCTGCCCAAAGGAAAAAGTCAGCATTTGAGCCCGAGTCAAGGTCAAAACGGGGAGTCGGAAGAAAAGGTGAAAATTTTCCTTTTGTCGAAGGACACAAAGATGAAAATTGAAGCGCATATCCCTAGCAAAAAAAAGGGTGCCACGTGTCCCATATTGAAAAGGAGACCCATTTTTCAATCTGCTTTCCCACCCATTTGTACGAACCTGATAAAAACTTCGAAGGGGAATATCTTTTGACTCAGGGCTTGAAATATAGAAAATCTGACACTGTTGGAAAGATCTTGGCCTCACCCATACCATGGAGATATAAAATTTTAAGTTTGGAGAGGTTAGGTGGGAGAAAAATGGAGAAAAATCTTCTGGAATTTAATGTAGGATCTATTTGCCCCAATAACCAGACCGGATTCGATTTGCTTCATTGTTTCCCCCTCCTTCGAGGTGCCAAACCAGTAAATGGTACAGTTAAGATAGATTTGGAGGAAGATTTTATAAGATACATTTATGGTAGTGGTTGAGCTCCAAACTGGTTTTCCCACTCTTCCCTCTGTCCAGAATCTATAAAAAAAGGGTCGGGGCTTATTGTAACGTTTTTGTTTGTTTTCCTCTCTACCTCCCCTCCCTTTTCTTCCTTAGGGTCGAAATGGAGTTCCAACCTCCTCCCCTGCTCTGTAAAATGGAATTTTTTTCCTTTCTCATAAATGATGTTCTGTGTAAACTTCTGAAGTAATAAAAAACATGTTTTGTGATGCATTTGTCCATCCTTGCCTGTTTTTGGTTGTTTCTTCTTGCCTCTCTTCATTGCAGGGTACCTGTGCATGTTTGGATATTCACTTGTAGATATGGGAGCTATGTTTGTTGGGATTGAATTTTTTTTGGTGTGAATTTGATATTTTTCCTGTGATGTAGTTTTCCATCCTCTCCATTTCTCAACTCTCCTCATTTTAGGTACTCTGGTTAGATGATCAACAATTCCTTTTCTGGTGCATCACTATTTTAGTGTAGGCTCCATTTTATTTGTTTTCTTTCTCTCCTTGTCCCCTCAGATAGTTATATTAGATTATATTAGCTTACTTACACTAGAATAGCTTGTGGCAGGTAGTTTAGGAAGAGGGACTAGCCTTCTCTAAAGATCTTTTCCATTTGCAAGGTCCCGCACCTTGGGGAAAGTTCAATGTTATGCGGATCACACCAAATGACTATGCCTTATAAAAGTAGATGTAACGAATCATTTGGGGGTGATGTGATTTTGACCTAATAATCACTTGCACAGATTATTTGAAAAGATGAGCAGAAGCAACACCTACTAAGGATTATACAATGGCTACAACAACCATGTTTCTATGGGAAAATATTATTACAAGGTATGAATTTCCATTGAGCTTAACTAGTGATAGGGGTACACATTTCCTAAATGAGACCATCAGGATTCTGTTAGTAGAGTTCATGGTGGATCATCATAAGACTACCCCTTACCATCCACAAGCAAATGGAACTTCCGAGGCAATTAAGAAATTACTGAGTCATACCTTAACAAAAATTTGTGACATTAGTAGACAAGATTGGGATGAAAAAGTATAAATAGTTTTATGGGCGTATAGGAAAAGCTGCAAGATGTTGAATAAAGCCACACCATTCCAATTGGTGTTAGGCACAGAGGCTTTCCTACACATTGAATTCATGTTACTTTCCCTGCGTATAACGCATGCAGGAGGATTGGCCGATGAACAAGTGCTGTACAAAAGGATTGACAAATTGATGAAATTAGATGAGATACGATCATTGGCTAGGTACAGTCAAAAGGTTGAAAAGTCTAAACAAAAAACATGGCATGATCACCACATCAAAAACAAACAATTTGAGGTTGGGAAGATGGTATTGCTATATGATTCCAAGTTTCTTTGCCATCTCGAAAAGTTGAAAGTCCATTGGCTGGGGCCCTATATCATCTCAGACATCCTTGATTCAGGTGCATGCTAGTTGAGGGTGCTTGATGGGACGAGATTGCTAGGCCATTTCAATGGAAGTAAGCGAAAGCCCTACTATAAATAAGTCTTCTTCATTTATGTAATAAGACAATATTGTGAGTTAGTTTAGAATTTCCCTTTATACAATTTCCTTTCTTGTGTTTTCCTTTCTCATCCTTTGTTCTATTGTTTGTTTTGTGCCTTGGGCACTGGTAACCACATTGATTTTTGAATTTTGTGCATGCGTAAAGGACTGTACATATGTTTTAGTGTGGGGTAGAGTGATGCAAAGTATAGGCCTATAATTCAAGTTGAATTGGTAGTAGAAGTTGTGGTGAATGGCCTGGTTGATGGATATAAAGCACGTAAGGAGGAAGGAAGAGCATGGAAGAAGAGGTGGATGAAAAAGGTTGATGTTAGGATAAGACTTCAGAGAAACCACATACAGAGGATGAAGAAGTGCAGGAAAAACATGAGGTAGGCGAGAGAAAAAATTAGGTGGACAGAAGAAGTGCCTTCCGCACTGTTTACACATGCGTAAGAGTATTCTATCAGATGGATTGTTTACATGCCAGAAGGTTGGATAATGTTTCACACAAGATTGGATGCGTAAATAAAGGTGCTTAAGGCCAAATTAGTGGAAAATCCACATTTAGTGGTAAGTATGGTGGTAGGTAAAATAGCATTTATTGCTAGAAAGAAGGAAAAGGTATAAATAAAAAGTCAGGAACTTCATTATTTTAACTTACGTTTACAAAGTGAAAAGAGATATCAAGAAATAGGGCATCCAAAGGTGATTTATACGAAGAAAAATATAAGAAATCTAAGAGGACATAACTGGAGTAGATCTGCAAACCAATAAGGAAGGAGTACATGGGCATGGAGGAAGTGTTTGAGAAATGCCATCTTGTAGAAGAATTGTTCTAGTTAGGATTTGGTGGCTAGGGCATGATGTAAGGAGGGTTTATTCACAAGATTAAGTCTTAGGATTGGATAAAGTGGTAGAGCAGAGCAAGGAGAAGACATTGAAGTGTAATCTAAATAGAAGAATGGTACCAAAGAAAGCAACCACCTCACCTAAAAAGTAGAAGGGAAATCACAAGGGAAAGTAAATGCATGTTGTTGCAAGCACAAATGAAGAGTGGTTCGCAGAGATGAAATACCTGGATGGGGTATTGCTAGGAAAATAATGGGAATATCATTTACAGAAAATGAATGTGAGTGACTATAATCATCGCACCAGCATGACAAATAAAGAAATGGCTTTGGAGTTGTTTCACCCAACAAACAAGAGGACACTTGAGGGCATGCCCATATATAGTGACAAAGTAAAGGTTAAATTGGAGAAGGTAGGGTTACTAAAAGTTTATGAATTACCCTACTTAGGCAAACCTGAGAACCTCTACCAGTGGCTAATGGCACACGTTCATGAAAACTATTTTTATTTCATGGGGCGCAAGATGCACATAACTCCCCAGTTGATTTCCAAGTTCACATGCCTTATTTGTGAGGGGGATAACATTGATGATGATCTAAGAGATAAGGAGGCCATCAAGTAAATAGTAGCCACATATGACTACAAGAAAGAATCGTGATACTTTGACATCACAAATATTCTAGACCCTATAATGAGGATGGTTATGCACTTGGTAACCCAAGCTCAATCATCAAGAAAGATGGACTCAAGCGAACAAGGCATGGCTGAATGTATGCCAGAAAATATATGAGGGAATCATCTGAAAAATATCTGCTTTCATTGTGGATGAAATCATTAGCAGTGCACAAGAAGGTGAGAAGATACTATTTGGAAATTTTCTCCTCATAATTTTTTTCTCAGAGATCGGAGTGCCTGATGGGCCGGAAAGGTTTGTTTAGGAATAACTAGAAGAGGATCCGTCACCCATGAAAAGGTTTGCACAATATACTTGTGAGACCATGACAACCACTCTTAAGGCACACTTAGAGAATTGGTACAAGCACATGAGAGACGCGTTTGAGGCAGAATGAAGGATTCTAGATCAGTTACCTACACTCATAAAGGGAAAAGTAGAGTTTGCAGTGTATCAACACTTCTGCATTGGAAAATTTAGGTTGATAGATGAAACAATAAGCCCCTGGTGTAAGCTTCCCTTCTCCTTCACAACACAATATTTCCAAGTGGGGGTGAACAGGTTCAAATAAGCCAAGAGACTAAGGTTCAACCTTAATTAGGTGGATGAAGACCACAAAGAGCTGCACAGGAAGTTAGTCTACCCCAAGAAGTGCACATACGTGGAGAGATATGTCTCCCACAAGATACAAATGATGAAGGTTGTAACAAGGATCTACCTTTGGATAAGGCTGAAGTTTTTAAAAGGCACTTACTTGGAAAGTGATGTATCCATCCCTAAAGACCCCACATGAAGGAAGAATCCCGCGCCAAAGAAGAGGGAAAAAGAAGAGGTGTAAAAAGTACCAAGTGTTCAGACGACACAAGCGGTAAGTGCACCAGAGACAAGTGCTAAGCCTAGTACTTATGTGTGGAGAAAGAAGTCCTTTGTATAAGGAGAAGCATCAAAGCACAAAGAACCCATCAATCAAGAGAAGTCACCAGAGGAGGAGGAAAAGGAAGCATAATCTCCTATCAGGAAGAAGTAGAAGTTGACAGAGGAGGATGACTCAGAGGGTATAGAGAGCTAGGAGGCGTATAGAGGTGAAAGAGATGATGATGATGTTGAACTTGAGGAAATTCAAGGCCCTCTTGTATTCAAGGTACATGAATTGGAGAAGGAAGGAGAGGAAGAAGAAAATGAGTACATCTTTGTACAAAGGAAGAATGACAAGGAAGATGAAGATACTCAGGAAAAGGGGTAAGGGAAGAAATTACAGAAGAACAAAGGACCCCAAGCCTCATAAAGGAATAGGTAGACAAGGCCATGGAGAAAGAAATATAAAAAATCATTGAAGACTGGAATAGCATAAGAGATGAACA